>CM045744.1:31181475-31198975 GCA_024760905.1 Plotosus lineatus | reverse complement strand
ATTCTTAATTTTCTGTGTTATATTTTTCATTATTATGCTTTTGTGGTATACAGTAATATTACCTATCTTTATTCACAACACTTTCACATGCATTTACTCTATTCAAATTAAAGGCATATTCATTCATTCATTTTCTAAACCGCTTAATCCTGATTGGGGTCACAGGGAGGCTGACGCCCATCTCAGCCAATTCTGGGCAAGGGCGGGCTGCACGCTTTGCAGGCCAGCACTCACACAACCATTCATGCTCATACTCACACCTAGGAGTGATTTGGAGCAGACAGTTAAGTTACTGTGCATGTTTTTGGACTGTGGGAGGAAACCAGAGAACACAGAGGAAACCCACACAAGCACGGGGAGAACACCCAAACTCCACACAGAGACGCCCGAGCTGGGAATCAAACCCAGGGTTTGATAAAACAGGGTTGATAATAGCCACAGAAAATTTGCATCAACAAAAAGCTATATTGTAGAGCGAGTGAGAGAGTGAGAGAGAGAGAGAGAGGGCACGTTTAAAGCTGCTCTGTGAGGAATTTTTTTTACTGGCTCCATGAAAAAAGTATTATTCGGTTTGGGATCGAAAGGTTGCTGGTTCTATTGTCAAACCAGCAGGAAAAATGTGTAGTGGTGGGAGAGTGAGCTGCATCTTCCCTTCCACCACATTTACGGTTAAAATCTCCTTGAGCAAGGCACCTAAACCCCAACTGCTCTCCAGGCGGCCAATGTATGTGGAGTGTGTGCTCACCTTGATGGGTTAAATGCAGAGTCAATAATTTCCCTTTATTATTATCATTATTATTATTGTTATTATTATTATTATTATTATTATTGTTGTTATTATTAATAACAATAACAATAATAATAATAATAATAATAATACTGATAATAATTAATTGTAATAACACACAATGGCCACACGGTGGAAGCAGATTTGTTTTGCTGAAATTCGACTGATTGTTTGATGAGATTTGATGAGTTCTTGAAGTCATTCGCTTTTATTTCGCTACTACAGACATGACAGAACATTTTCTCATCATTTTTGTTTCTAGTGAGTTTGGAAGAACCTTTTAATCCCCCAGTGGCTTTAAATTAAGCAATATTCAATATTACTTAAAGTGTACAATTCATGGACGTGGTGAAGGAGGACAGGAAGGCAGTTGGTGTAAGAGAAGAAGGATGTAGAGGACAGGGTGAGATGGAGACAGATGATTCGCTGTGGCGACCTCTGAAGGGAACAGCCGAAAGGAAAAGAAGAAGAAGACTTAAAGTGTAATACAGTTCAAATTATCAATTTTTCCATTTCTCTTATCCATTGTGGGTTTGGGTGAGCTGGAGTCAATTCCAGGTAACATTGGACAAGAGGCGAGGTATTCCCTGAACAGCTCACAGAAAGACCAGTATCCATTCACCTTCACACCAGTGAGAAATCTACAATATCCGCTTAGCCTAATCCGCATGTATTTGGACTGTGGGAGGAAACCAGGCTCCCTGGAGGAAACCTATGCCTAGCATACAAACTCCTCACAGAAAGACCGTCAGGTTGTCCTGTGGGTCCAAACTTAGAAATTTCATGCTGTAAAGTGACAGTGATAACCACTAACACCACCATGCCCGTGTATACAAATTATAAATAAAAATCTAAATTATTAATATGGTGATGCAGTGCTTGGCATGTCCACCTCACAGGAAGAAGTTCTTTGGTTCGATTCCCTGGCTCAGGCATTTTTATGTGCAGTTTATATTATTTATGCACAATCCAAAGACATGCACATTAGGGTAACTGTTCCAAAGCAGATCTAAATGTGAGCATTATTTTGAGTGTGTGTGTGTGTGTGTGTGTGTGTGTGTGTGTGTGTTTCCCTGTGATTGTCTGCCAAGTTAATCAGGGTGTACCCTTCCTTTGCCCAGTGTTGGCTGAGATAGGCTCCAACCTCCTTGCAACCCTAGTGGTGAGAGAGAATGAGAATCATAAGTAAAACATAAAAGTAAAGACATACTGTACAATGATGTATACAACCAGACGGGGGCAGTGTAGTGTCAGAATAATAACTGTCGCTCACTTTACTGTATTCTTTTTTTGCATTATCTACTGATTCATTTACATGATATAGTCAAAGTGTAAATCTCTTGCAGATGTTACAGATGTTTGCACCAGTGGACCAGAAGCAAACCAAAGAATAGTATTAATCAATTGTGAAATACGGTAAGTATTAATAATGTAACACATACTAATGATCAAGAAACTACTCGAACTATCCTTGGATGTTTTCAGCAATGCATTGTGTGTGTGTGTGCGTATATATATACACACACACACACACACACATATACACACACACACACACACACACACACACACACACACACACACACATACATACACAACGTATATTATGCCATAATAAGCGCCCTGATCCAATAAGCGCCCCCCCACACCCCCTTCTGGTAGATCTGGGAACTGGTAGATCAAACTTACCAATTTTATTGGATCAGTCTCTGTAACTGTAAAATGAGGCATTCACTGCCTGTAAAAGTGAGTTTAGATGGTATTTCAAGACCCCATGCCACTGGGGAATGTCTATAATGTTTGTCAGTAACAACACGTTTGATCGTTGCTGTGCTTTAAAAAAATATTTTGCTGTGTTCTCTTGGTAAATGTCCAACAAGATGAGCTATTAGAAACTGCTACAGCAAAACTATGGGATGCTCTGAATGAATGGAGCCATAAGCCAGATATGGACCTATCAGAAAGCGATGACGAGGATTTTTCACCTGATTCTATTGCTCACTAACTTCATACATTTAAAGAGGTTCCTGGCCATGTGCTTTTCAACCTGCCATGTGCTAAAGTTGACCTTTGTGTTGATTGGTTCAACTTGCCAGTCTGCAACAGTACATACATTCAGACCTCAAACAATTTCAAGAACATGCATGTCTTTGGAATGTGGGAGGAAACCAGAGAAGAGAACCCCAATGAAACCTACACAAGCACAGGGAGAACCCAGACTGAAACCGCCTAGTTGGTCATGAGATTCGAACCAAGAACCTTCTTGCTGTAAGGTGACAATGCTACTAATTACATGTATCCTAAAATGCTGTTGAATGCTCATTTCTGATTGGTCAGAAAGTGTTGATAAATGGTTTTCAACAACATCCTGGGCAGTAGTGCTGACTGTAAGTGTTGTATTAATGCACTACATCTGTTATGCTTGTTCCACTGAAGACACCCATGTCGTAACGCTGTACTTTTGTTCTATAGACTTTTTGTCGACTCTGCTATACACAATCAGAAAGGATGAGTCAATATCCTACACCTTAAATGTTACTGACATTTTAACCCATGTTAAATCATCCAAGATCCCCCCACACACTTACATTGTGGACTGCAGTGTTGACATCATGGCAGTGGTGGCTTAGTGGATAAGGCAATGGGTTGCTCATCTGTAGGTCAGTGGTTCAATCCCCACTGTTGAGCCCTTGAGCAAGGCCGTTAACCCTCAACTGCTCAGTTGTATAAAAAAACTATACTTGTAAGTCGGCCTGGAGAAGAGTGTCTGCCAAATGCTGTAAATGTAATGTAGAAAAAAACATAGTTTAAATCAAAACGCAACCAAGACAATAAAATCATCATAAAATCAAGAGAGAGATTTCCTTTCGACTTTTTTGCCTTTATCAGGGGTCGCCACAGCGAATGATTCGCACGCTTGATTTGGCGTAGGTTTTTACGTCGGATGCCCTTCCTGACACAACCCTTTTAGCAAGGGACAGAAACACGCCGATGGTTTTGCAGCTACTCTTTACGAAAGTCAGCAATGGTTCTTTTACATGCCTCACACCATAGAGCAGTGGTTCTTAACCTTGTTGGCGGTATCGAACCCCACCAGTTTCATATGGACATTCACCGAACCCTTCATCAGTGAAAAATAAAAATATGATTTTTTACAAATTCAAGACATAGCTACTGTTGTGTTCTTGTATTCTCCATCTCCATGCAGTTTCACGAAGTATTCCTTTAGTTTTGCCGGTGCGAGACTAGAGTTGCTCAACTTGGCATTGCAAATCATTCAGATAGGACGCTGAGTCTCATCATGTTCCGTCATGCATGTGAATCCATGTAGTACATGTTCGTCCGACCAATTTCTTTTTTTGATCGACATGGTTAGTATGGATTAAAATATTCCGAAAAAAATCTCACGACTTCACACATTGACTACTGAGCGCGCTAAATTCCCCACGGCACTGATTGGCCAAGCAATATAATGTGATCATCTGCAGCCAGTGATGGCCAAGCGGGGCGTGTCATCACTAATTGACATGATGAGTCGGGTGTGTCTTGACCTTCATGGCAGAGGCTCCGCCGAACCCCTGAGACCGACTCACCGAACCCCTAGGGTTCGATCGAACCCAGGTTAGGAACCACTGCCATAGACAGCGAGAGACATGGCCGGCCTTTGATAATCCAGTTAGCTGCACTGGGGGGGCGGGGGGGGGGGGGCAGTGACAACCCTGTGGAGAGTGGAACTCAAACCCCCAACCTTAGGATCAGCGATCCAGCGCCCTATACCACCAGGCCACCACTACCCCTACATAAAATCAACACAAAGCTCCATTTATTCATTTTCTAAACCGCTTAATACGAATCAGGGTCATAGGGAGGCTGGCACCCATCTCAATCGACACCATTAAAGGGAGAGAATACACTCTAGACAGGTCACAAAGCCATCGCAGAACAGAAACACACTAGCAGCTATGCAGCCAACTGTTGACTAAAGTCAGTAGAGGTTCTACAGACAGTGAGACACATTGCCAGCCTTAGATTGCTGAACTGGGGGGATCGCAGTGACAATGGTTGACATGTGGCTTGAACCCCCAGCCCTAGGATCGGTAACGCAGCACCTCACCACCACTCCATCTCTGTCCCAACACAAAACTTGTTGTCCTTAACTCAACATGCTGATGGGTTAAAATTTTGCATCTGATATCTGAAGCAGCCGTTTTCAGAGTGTATGTGATATATATGAAATTGTTGTGATACAAGAGAAAGAGCGCACCTTAGCAGTCGATGGGATTCGGCTAATTTGCTTTTGCATCCTGCAACATCGGACAAGGAGTTACATAGATTTACAATGAGATTCAAATATACACAGCATCCTTCAAGTCATCTACCTGAATGGACAGCAGCTGTACCCATAAAGTATTGCCTCCCTATCATATACGACCATCGCCAACCAGGGAGGGGCGTAAGCAATAAGCAGACTCTTTAGAAACTGCTGCGTATGTGCATTTGGAAGTGGCCTAACCCACTCGAAGTGACAGTGTTATCTGCCTGTTTTGTACGAATGAGCTTACAAATGCCCATGGATTGGCTGGTGATCACTATTAGTAACAGTGGAGCGTATGCGATCCATCCCGAAAGAGCTCAGCAAATTGGACCCCTGGTTGTGGTTGGCCAAGACATCTCAGCAACTCTCTGCAGCATTAACCTGGACTTGAACTTGTGACCTCCGGGTTCACAGGCACGTCGATGCACTTCTCAGATGATCACATTTATCTTATTTTAGTCTAGCCTTAACCTGGACCAAGTGCTAAACAAAATAAACCACACCTCATTTGATTGCAGCTCCCATTTAAGACGACAAAGCACATGGTCCTGCAGCAATCATCCATCCAGCTGCATCATTGGTAGCTTAGTTTTGAAAGACCATGCTTTTGCGCCCCCAGAGTAGTGTCAGCTCACTAGCGCTTGCCAACACCTACTGTGACTGTGAAGACCAATGCTGGAGTGGCAGTCCTTGTTGCATTTGGTACAGATGAAAGGAGATACCTGTGCTGTCTGGTTTGAAGCAGCGAGTTTCCTCCTTGTATGCTTTTTTGCTGTGTGCTGGTTTCTGTTTACGTCTGCTTCCTTGATGCCTTTTTTAACAGCCTACCTGCAGGTACCTCTAGCCCCAGCCATGATCTCCCAGTTGTCTGCAGATATATTGCATGATTTCAGGTCTCTCTTGCACTCTTGTAACAGAGTGATAGGCGGCCAACCCACTTTGAACCGGTGACGAGCTGTCATGCATCATGCATACATGATGTCCTTTGGCATCCTCCCATCGTCCATGCGATAGACATGACCCAAACATCACAAACGCCGTTGGCTCAGCAGTGGATACATGCTGGGAATATTGGCTTGCGTTAGGATGGCACTGTGGGTGATGTGGTCCTGCCAGCTGATTCCAAGATGCGTTTGAGGAAACGCATATGGAAGGCATCCAGCCAACGCTCTTGCCTCATGTATGTAGTCCAAGTCTCGCTTCCATACAGCAGACTGCTCAGAATGCAGGCCTGGTAGACCCAGATCTTGGTGTGTTTTGTCAGGGACTTATTTTCCCACACTTGCTTTGTCAATTTGGCCATGATGGTGTTTGCCTTTCCAAGCTGTCTGTTTAGCTCCACATCAACTGTGATATTGTTGCTGATTGTGGATCCAAGATAAGTAGACTCATCCACAACTTTCAAGGTGAAATCATTGATGTGTTTAGAGGGAGCCAGGTCAACATCTTGTGCATTAATGTTGGGCTTCTTCAAGCTCATGGTCAGGCCGAACGAACTGGTTGCATACATCTGCAAAACGTCCCCCAGCCTCTGGAGGGCTTCTTCGGTGTGAGTCACGAAGCATCATCCGCAAATAACAACTTCCTGACAAGCACTGTCCTGACCTTTGTCTTGGACGAAGTCGTGCCAGATTGAACACCCTCCCATCCGACCTGGTATGCAGAAAGATGCCATCAGGAGATGACCCAAATGCGTAGCGCAGGAGAAGGGAGAAATATATCTCGAAGAGGGTTGGTGCCACTACACAGCCCTGCTTAACACCACTATTGATGGGGAAGGCTTTGGATGCATTTCCATCATACAGAACAGTGCCCTTCATATCAGTGTGAAAGGAGACCACCAGGCTATGGAGCTTCTGAGGGCAGCCAATCTTCTTTAGTAGTTCAAATAGACCTTTCCTGCTAACTAGGTCTAACGCCTTGGTGAGATCTATGAACATCATGTAGAGTGGTTGCCCTTGCTCCCTACACTTCTCTTGCAGCTGTTGAAGGGAGAAGATCATATCTGGAGTTGACCTGCCAGCTCTGAAGCCACATTGAGATTCTGGGTAAACTCAGTCCGCTAACTTCTGTTTTAAATTTATTGTCGATGTGGATGCCTTAAGGTATCCAAATCAGAGAAAAACACTAACGGTATCATTTGCATTCAATTCATAACCAGAAACAATTGGACGTTTTTAAATCTCGTTAAAGATTTCCTTTAAAAAGTATTTAACATGTGCTGGAACTACTTTCTTTTATATGTTTTTTTTTTTTTAAGAAAAAAATTTGTTAAAAATCTGAGTGAAAGTAAAACTTTGTGTCATCATACAAAATGTACTGTATGTGTGTGTGATCTTAGTGTGCAAAGAAAGAAAGAAAGAAAATGAACAGATGAAAAAAAAAATGTTCTGAGAAACAAACCACCTTGATAAACATGTTGATATTAATATAGTTGTGATCCTCTGTTGTTAAACATGTTCCTTTGGGCTGATTGTGGTGTGAAGGAAATAATTAGCCATTTCTTTGTCCTAAATTAGGATTAATTAGATTTGGGACTCATTAAGGTGCTAATTAAAAATAGGCACAAAAGCACCCAAGTTCTAGAAACTCCATGTTGAGAGCTCCATAAAATTTAAGTAAAGCTACCATTGAAAATGGGTAATGGAGCGTGTGTGTGTGTGTGTGTGTGTGTGTGTGTGTGTGTGTGTGTGTGTGTGTGCGCGAACACGTTCACTCAGCTGTGAAATCTCCATGAGGGCTGAAATTGCAGTTATTTGTTGAGATTATTTATGAGTCATTTGGCTTTTATTCTCTCTTTGTCTGCCGGACGGCCTCTTTTATTAACGACTTAAAATGATTCTCAATGGTTCAATCACTGAATGGTGAAAACACTGAATTTGCCGACTGATTGGCGTTGAACATCCAATATGCTGCTCTAAGGTCTTACTGAATATGGCGGGATCTGACAGTGATTGAAAGATAGTGAGATGAGGGGAGTTTGCTGCTCACTTGGACGGAACAGCCTGGACGTATGAAACATTCTCCACCTTTCTCTGGGTGCACTGGAAAGCACTAAAGTATATTAGACTAACAGCCTCATCATCACAATGATACAACTGAAGAATTGATATAAGGCCCAGTTTGCATCACAGATTTTGTTTCAAAATGTAAGTTTTCCAGGATTGGTTATTATATGAGGCTCTCTAGCAAGAAAATCATTTTTTTAATTCATGCATTCATTCCTTCAGCGATGGTAGGTAGGGTAAAGTATGTTCAAAGGTAGGTAGGGTAAAGTATGTTGGGTTTTTACACCCGAGCCTCATGGCTCATCAGGCTGGTTTCCATAGCGTGAAGCGACCAGGAGTTCAACTCCCCCTGGATGGGATGCTAATCCATCGCAGGTTACCTTCCCAGTATATTTTACTGGTACCCATTTATACTGCTGGGTGACCAGAGGCACACTTGTGGTTGAGACCTTGCCCAGGGGTCTTAGCACAGTGAGGGTCTCAGTGGGATTTGAACTCACAACCTCCCAATCATGAGCGCAGCACCCTAACCACTATGCCACCGGCCCCAAAAGACTATCGAAGGGCCAACACATAAAACCATTCACACTCACACCAATGGGCAATTCAGAGAGGGCAATTAGCCAAGTATGCACATGTTTGGATTTGGGAAGGAAATCAGGATACCCAGAGGAAACCCACACAAGCACAGGGAGAACATGCAAACTCCACACAAAAATGTTCTCGCTGAACCTGCGACTCGAACCCAGGACCGTCTTGCTGTAAGGAGGACATGCTCACCACTACAGCACTATGGCACCTTCAAAACAACAACAGTAATACCTCGAAATTTGAAATTCATTCCTACAGGCTATTTGAGTTCCTCAAAGTTTAAGGAATCCCGCAAAGTGAAACGAACTGTTCTCAGACACTCGGAAACATCCATTTTAACTCCTAGTACTCATAATTTAAAGCTAGAGTAACACCAGTAAATACCCCAGTTAACGCATGACAGGTTATAATGGTTGACCTTTTATAACCCAGTTATCTGCCCTTGGGGACAGCAGTGACTACTCGGTGATAGTGGGACTTAAACAGCTGATCACACCACCAATGCCCCCATTATTATTTAATTTAGATTAAATTCAGAGGTTTTCCAAATTAAACATTATGGGTGCAGTATCTCTTATTCACTTGTTTAGCATTCCTTTTTAGTTCTGTGTGTCTGTCACTAAAACTCATGTGTGTCAGGACCATGTGATCAGAACTTTTTCTTTTACTCAGCAGGGAATATTATGCATTTCTGATTCACATTTTACTGACTAAATTGCATTCTGTGAGTCACAACGAATCTTTCATTTGATGAAAATAACAGATTATTCACTCTTCACATTGTCCATGTCTGTGTTTTCGGCCGCCATCTTTATTGATGCGAGTTCTGTGTTCTGACCACTAGATGGCATGCATGTGCTATGTTTACATTTCCCAGATCACCAGCCCTGGCGCACAGGTCACTGACATTTGAATACAGGAGAGAGCAAATTATTTTGGATCTGGAGAAAGCATATGACAGGGTGCCGAGAGAAGAACTGTGGTATTGCATGAGGAAGTCTGGAGTGGCAGAGAAGTATGTTAGAGTGGTGCAGGACATGTATGGGAGATGTAAGACAGTGGTGAGGTGTGCTGTCGGTGTGACAGAAGAGTTCAAGGTGGAGGTGGGACTGCATCAAGGGTCAGCTCTCAGCCCCTTCTTGTTCGCTATGGTGATGGACAGGCTGACAGACGAGGTTAGACAAGATTCCCCATGGACTATGATGTTTGCAGATGACATTGTAATCTGTAGTGAGAGCAGAGAACAAGTGCAGGAAAATCTAGAGAGGTGGAGGTATGCACTGGAAAGGAGGGGAATGAAGATTAGCCTCAGTAAGACAGAATACATGTGCATGAATGCCAAGGACCAAAGAGGAACGGTGAGATTACAGGGAGCAGAGATAAGAAAGGTGGAGGATTTTAAGTACTTAGGCTCAACAATCCAGAGCAATGGAGAGTGTGGAAAAGAGGTCAAGAAGCGTGTGCAGGCAGGTTGGAATGGTTGGAGAAAAGTGTCCGGTGTGATGTGTGATAGGAGGGTATCGGCAAAAATGAAAGGAAAAGTGTACAAGACGGTGTTGAGGCCAACGATGCTGTATGGGTTAGAAACAGTGACCCTGGGGAAAAGACAGGAGTCAGAGTTGGAGGTAGCAGAGATGAAAATGTTGAGGTTCTCTTTGGGAGTAACGAGGATGGATAGGATTAGGAATGAGCACATCAGAGGGACAGCACATGTAAGACGTTTTGGAGACAAAGTCAGAGAGGCTAGATTGAGATGGTTTGGACATGTACAGAGGAGGGATAGTGAGTATATTGGTAATAGGATGCTGAGGCTGGAACTACCAGGCAAAAGGCCTAGAGGAAGACCAAAGAGACGATTCATGGATGTGGTGAAGGAAGACATGAAGGTCGTTGGTGTAAGAGAAGAAGATGCAAAGGATAGGGTGAGATGGAGGCAGATGATTCGCTGTGGCGACCCCTGAAGGGAAAAGCCGAAAGGAAAAGAAGAAGAAGAGAGCAAATTATTTCAAATGGAAATCATGGCAGGTACAATTTTGCTTCCAGGAGAAAATTCCGTATTTTAAATTTGATAGAACTGGTAAAGGAATGGACACCTTTAAAGCAAAGTCTCATACTCTTTAGTGATTCTTTAGCAAATCTGTGATTTGGAGTTGTATTTTTGTTGTTCTTGAGACAGTTGTATTTGATAGGAGGACATAGCTATAGCAATATCACTAGCCGCAATAGTATTTAAATTCAAAATGCATTTGAACAATCTTAAACCGAAATGCAAAAGAATTGACTTTAGCTCCTTAAAAATAAAAATTCAAGCACGGAACCTCTTGCGCACCATTTAAGTTATTCAATGCTAAATTAGTGAAATTCAAAATTAAAATAGGGGTCCTGGTGAAGGATTGAGAATAAGTTCCGACATGCGCTGTAGACATATGAGTTACAAAGAGTTAAAAATGAAACTTGCTGTAATGATAGTGATGAGCAAGAAAATCTTGATTTATAGAAAATATTTGATCTTCTCAATGCCAAACCCTGCTGAAATTGTGGCATGAAGGTTTGTGCCTGTCCATGTGTTTTGTTAGAAAAAGTTTTGTTTCTTTCTTCCCCAATCAAAAAGTACTTTGTAAAGTACTGGGTCATCCACTTATTCTATCAGTCATGGTCAAGCAACATCTTTGTCAAAGACTTACAGCAGGCATAATGCAACAGCAGTAGCAATGGCTCAGACACTTTCTACAATCAGTTTCCCAAAATCTCCAGTATGGACTGAGTTATACGGGTCTGCTAATTAGCTATCGAAGAGCAGAACTTAAGACCAAAGATTATGTCAGCTGTGAATTATACATGAAATTGTTTGGCTACTTCAAATCTAATTTGGAAAGGGAAATTGAATGATGTTCCAATGTCAAGCTTGTTCTGAATTTTTAAGATTGCAAATAAGCAGAACTCATCACAGTGATGGGGGGGTTGGGGGATGACATCAACAAGGATGTTTGAATGACAGGACTGAATGCAAGAATACTGGACATCGGTTTCAGTATGTTTTCGACACTGTATGTAGGCAAGCTGAGCTCAACAATTAGTAGCTTGTTGCTGAAGGGAAAAAAGTCTGAATATTCATACAGTGGGCTATCAAAACTAACGCTGAGTTGTGATCTTCATGGACATAGTTGAACTTTAGACATGTTGGAAAAAAAGGTGCTGACAAGGACGAATCAGGTTATGAATCACAGTTAGCAACCAATAAGGATGCTGTAACAATGGCATTGACAAAAAAAAAAAAAACTTTGCAGAAAAAGAGCAGTGCATGGTCCAGGACTAGACTCACAGTGAAAGTATGACAGGCACATGGTGCGATCTGATTGGTCATAATATGAACGTAGTAAGCATGCAATGGATGTGGTGTGTGCGTGTGTGTGTAATAATGCGCATAGTAAGAAATTAGCAAGAACATGCTAGTCAAAAAGTCGGAACCTGGCAGGAACATAGAAAAAATGTAGTCTTCTTCTTTTCCTTTTGAATGTTCCACAGCAAATCATCACATTTTTGATTTAGCATAGGTTCTTATGTTGGATCCCCTTCCAGACACAACCCTTAGCAATTGACGGAAACACGCTGACGGCTTTGCAGCTATTCTTGACGAAAGTTAGTGATGGTTCTTTTACATGAACCTCTCACCATAGAGGGCAGTGGTGGTCTAGTGGTATAGGGCACTGGATCGCTGATCCAAAGGTTAGGGGTTCGAGTCCCACTCTCCACAAGGTTCTCACTGTCCCGCCCAGTGCAGCTAACTGGGTTATCAAAGGCCGGCCATGTCTCTCACTGTCTATGGTGTGAGGCATGTAAAAGAACCATTGCTGACTTTCGACAAGAGTAGCTGCAAAGCCGTCGGCGTGTTTCCGCCCTGCGATGGCCTGGCGAGCTGTCCAGGGTGTCCTCTGCCCTCGCCTGAAGTTGGCTGGGATGGGCACCAGCCTCCCCGCGACCCAAATTAGGATTAAGCGGGTACAGAAAATGAACTGATGATGAACTCTCACCATAGACAGTGAGAGACATGGCCGGCCTTTGATAACCCAGTTAAGGTGCACTGGGGGGGGGGACTGTTACAACCTTGTGTAGAGTTGGGACTCGAACCCCCAACGCTAGGATCAGTGATCTAGCGCTCTTGACCACCAGGCCACCACCACCCTGGAACATAGAAAAAAATGTCGTATGAACCTGAAAATGGCACATTTTTCCTTTTTGACCACACCCATGTTGCATTCATGGTCTCGTCAGTGTGTTGTGGGGGCTTACATAAATCTGAACTACTGCTTTAAATCGACACGTTCAATATGAGCAAATCATTCACCTCATCTAAAGCCACTTAGTGACTCACACAGCCTGAACACTGAACGGAATAAAGTCCATAATACTGTCTTCTGAAAGATTTCTAACATCATCAAGGCTAAGAGACAGATGAGCGACTCTAAGCAAAAATCAACAACAAAAAAACCCACCGACTCTCAATAATAATCATATTATTATCTTTATTATTTAATTTAGTGCCCAGTGGTGATTAAGCCAGTCTTAACAGAAAGCTTGAGTCGACAAATCCGATTAAGCTACTCATCCCTGGTCCATATCTTGAAAGAGCTCCATTTGACTGAGGTTCCATGGTTTCAATCTACACAGCAAATGTAGTACATTTAATATGAAATACTGCTATGGATTTATGCTAGAAAGGCTTGAAGCTTGAAACTTGAAAGACATCTTGATTTAAAAGCTTTGATTTGCATAAGCACTCCTGAGAAGACTGAATATCAAAAGGAAATCTGTGGTATCGTTTCTGATCAGAGTAAAGTGCTAAAGTATGAGTGATGCGTTCTTTTTGTGGGACAGTGCTAAGAATTCACAACACAGGGGAGAAGAACCAGACATGAATGCATGTAGTGTATGTGTCTTGAAATGAAAATCTTCAATTATTATTTTTTTCCCCTTTTGTTTAATTGCATTGGAAATATACAAGCAGATGGATTTTATACTGGTATCTCAAAAAAGGCCTGATATAATTCTTATACAATTATAATATTCTAATACTAAGAATTCTCCATTCATTCATTCATTCATTCATTCATTCTCACAGTCACAGGGAAGCTGGCAATCATCTCAGCCGACCCAAAGGCAGGGTACACCCTGAACAGCCATTGCAAGACCAACACACAAGCAACTATTCACGTTCCCTCTCAGACAAGGGACAAGTTGTAACGGCCAATCAGCCTACTGTGCATGTTTTTTGGACTGTGGAATTAAACTGATTTAAGGTACCTATAGGAAACCCATGCTGCAAGCACAGGGAGAACATGCAAACTCCATACAGAAATGCCCTGAGCCCGGCAATTGAAAACAGGTCCTTCTTGCCGTTAGGTGAACATGCTATCCACTGCGCCACCATTATTATTATTATTATTATTATTATATCGTTTATATCGTTGTTGTTTCAAAGGTGATCATGTACCCCCATCAGCAGCTGGATATACAATTGTACATCTGCCTTTCCCCCCCCCCCCCCTCTCAAAAGCATAGGTTCCACAATAGGCCATTTCAGTAGCCAAACGCACAATTGTACATGTGACGGTCCAGCATGAAAACAGATGAGCCATCTGGTGGCTGATATTGGAACAAGCAGGGCAGTAGTGGCATAGTGGTTACGGTGATGGGTACTTATCTGTAGGTCAGCAGTTCAATCCCTACTGTTGGGTCCCTGAGCAAGGCCCTTAACCCTCAAATGTTCAGTTGTATACAAATAATAATTATAAGTTGCTCTGGATGGTCAAATGATGAAAATCTAAACAAACGGTGTGCCTCTTTATAACACAGCTGCCTACATAGCACATGAAGGTAAGGGCAAATTACAGTAAAACATGAAGCAGTGATCAAGAATAAAGTTTATATCGTACTTTAAATAATGATCATAGTTTACATATAAAACATTTTTTGAGCCTGAACTACAGACAGGTTCGTGTATGAGGTTTTTTTTTTTTTTTTTTTAATATCATATACAGTTGTACATTGTGTGACTTAATTTGACCGTGGTCAAACCGTGATGGAAGCAGGATTTATTTTCTGAGGTAGGTGTCTTATAAGGATGTTCAAGGCAACAATTTTTTTTTTCATTCAGAATTGCTGCAAGGTTACTGAAGGGGTTATTGTAATTCTTTTTATATTTATAATATTGAACTCGGACTTCTCAGGAATAAAAAAGATTTTGCCCTCCTAGTGAGCACTAAAAAAATAAGAACATTTGGGGGGAAAAAAAAAAATCTGGTATGGGGGGACAAGTTCCTGAGAAGTTCCCTGCTGGTTACCTTCTTACTTCTGCTTTTAGCTTCCACTCAAGAAGCAAAAGATCTCTCTCTCTCTCTCTCTCTCTCTAACACACACACACACACACACACACACACACACACACACACACACACACATATTCACTCACCCAACCACCCAATCAGGGTAATTGATTTTTACAGCTGCTCTTATCAGACACAGCAGACCTCTTCAATGACAATGCACAGGATATCGCTCTGTCCTCTGTCTCACCCTAACTAGGGAGTGAACGAAAAATAAAGAAAGGAAAAGCAGGAAAGATCTTACCTATCCTGAAGGCTAACTAAGATCAGATTGAGATGATTTGTATTGGTTAAAAAAGAGACCTCTGATTTGCTCAAGGGTGGCATGGTGTCGATACCCGCAGTTAGCATATCGGCCTCACAGAAAGAAGTTCTTGGATTCAAATCTTGGCCTTCGGGCTCTGTGTGGAGTTTGCAGGATGTATCCTGCCTTCACCGAGAGCCCCCCTCCCCCTGAGCCTCGTCGGATTAAGTGGCTTGGTAAATATGTGGATGGATGGACGATCAGAACTGTGCATGTTTTTGTTTAAAGCAGTAGTTGCATTTGGTTATCAGTTACACTTTGACAATTCTAGACAAATTCTATGAGCTTGTAGCCATATTTCTTCTCCTGTCAAATAGTCTAACGGCAACTCTGTCTCATCTTCCTTGTAGAACAACACACCCTGGGCCGCAACACCGATCTTCAGATAGTAGAGTGGATGAGTGGGTTTCATGTAAAGCGCTAACACTCATGGGTAATTGGCCGCTCATTTCAGTTCAAAGCTAAGCACTGGTTAAAAGCCTACCAGAAAAGGCTGGTATATAATTTGATATACCATTAAATAGCTGTGAAAAGATGTGCTAATGAGATGTAGTGCGAACGGCACACCTTTGAACAAATTGAGTTCTTTAAATCAAAGGATTCAAATTACAAAGTTGTGTATTAGATAGTGCTGCACTGGAACAACCGCCAACATGACAAGTGGGTCTAGTTACCTAATTAATACTAACATAACATCATCATCATTATCATGATCATCATCATCATCATCATCATCATGATCATGATCATCATCATTATCATCATCATCATCATCATCATCATCATCATCCTGATCATCATCATGATCATCATCATCATCATCATCATCACCATCATCATCATCTTCTTCTTCTTCTTTTCCTTCTTCTGCGAATGCTCCAGAGACATAATTTATTCTCCAAACCCTGTTGATGCTGTAGAATTAAAGCTCTTACATCTTGTGAAGCATTTTTAAAGATGTATCCAACAGCTAGAAGGTTATATGCATAGAATGTGTGGTATAGATGTATGTCATAATTTGTGCAGTAATGAGTTTGTATGGTAGTTTGTGCGAATAGGTATTTATACACAGTGTGTGATTAAAAAGCATGTATAGAGCAGTGTGCGGTAATAAATGTGTATGGAGCAGTGTGTTTTAAGGAACATGTGAAGAGCACTACATGGGAAGGAAGGGGTATAGAGCTGTGTGCTGTAATGAATGCGGAAAGTGCTGTGTGCAGTAACAATTATGTGTACAATGGTGTGGGGTCATATGTGTGCGTAGAGCTGTATTTGATAATGAATGCATATTGAATGATGTGTTATTGTGCGTATATTTAGCTTTGTGCAGTAATTAGCGTGTATAGAACAATGAGTGGTAATGACCAGATATAGAACAGTGCGTGGTAAGGAACAGGCATAGAACAGTGTGTGGTGATGAGTGTGTATAGAACAGTGTGCAGTAAGGATCAGGTATAGAATTGTGTGTAGTAATGAGCAGACAGAGAACAGTTCGGTGATGAGTAGGTAAAGAACAGCATGCGGTAATGAGCAGCCATAGAACAGTGTGCGGTAATGGTTAGACATAGAGCTATGTGCGGGAATGGGCAGGTATAGAACAGTGTGTTGTAATGCACAGGCGTATAACAGTATGCGGTAACGAGCAGGAATAGAACAGTGTGTGATAAGGAGCAGGTACAGAACAGTGTGCAGTAATGAGCAAGTATAGAATGTTGTGCGTTGATGACTGTGTATTGAAAAGTGTGCGGTAATGAGCATGTATAGAATTGGGTGTGGTAAAGAATTCAATAGAATAGTGTGTGTTAATGAGTGTACGGTATGGATAAAACAGTGAGATAATGAGCAGATATAGAACAGCGTGTGGTACTGAGTAGGTACAGAACAGTGTGTGATAAGGAGGCGGTATAGAACAGCGTGTGATAAGGAGCAAGTATAGAACAGTGTGCGGTACTGAGCAGGTATAGAAAAGCATGTGATAAGGAGCAGGTATAGAACAGTGTGCGGTACTGAGCAGGGAGAGAACCGCGTGTGATAAGGAGCAGGTATAGAACAGTGTGCGGAACTGAGCAGGTATAGAACAGCGTGTGATAAGGAGCAGGTGTAGAACAGCGT
>CM045744.1:31161475-31176475 GCA_024760905.1 Plotosus lineatus | reverse complement strand
ATTATTACAGGATTATAATGAGATTAGTTCTATCTTTGCTCAGAGTTCTCCTTTCTTTTCTGTAAATCACTCTCACTCTTTATTTATTTTGAAATCCTCATGATCCTCCACCTGAGAAAGACATCTCTATGATATCATTTGGAGAGACCGAGCTCATAGTCATACAGTGCGACTCAAACGTTGGTTAAACATTTAAACAACATTAGAAAGTGAGTTCTATTATTAAATGATGATAAAAACATTATACAAAAAAAAAAAAAAAAGTTTTCTAAAGGAATACCAGAACACACGTGAGCGCAGAATGTACAAATATATATTTATTTAATTACTTTTTACATTTCTTTTAACTTTATTTGTTAAAAAATATATCATTATGTGTTTATATTAAGCAACTGTCACCCACACATCTCCATTGAGATTGATTATGAACTTGATTAATGTATCTGAGGTTGAGGAGCTCAGCCAATCAGATCAGGAATTCACTGACATTTTTGGCTGTTTTTCTTTCTTTTTTTTTTTTCCTATTGATACTCTTGTTTCCTCCCACAGTCCAAAGACATTTACATTAGGTTTATTGGGTATTTCCATTATCCTCTAGGTGTGAATATGAATGTGAATGGTTGTGGGAGGGTCTGAGGATTATGTTATGACTGTGTTGGTCTGGCAAGCTGTTCAGGTCCTGGAAATAAAATATCATACAATATTTACACATTTAAACAAATAAAGATCTTTGCATTGTGTCACCTGATACAGGGGTATATAAGAAGATAAAGATTAATCATATGAGACAGAACAGCAAACAAAACAGAGAAATACAGGGATCCCTCACTTTCTGCGGTTAATTGGGACCGAGACCACCCCCCCCCACCCCCCGCGACCACCGATTTTTGCAAAGTAGAATTGACCCCCCTGACTGCCGTATACGTACATGTATATATGTATATACATCAACAAATACATATTCAACACTATAAATGCTTATAATAACAATTAAACATTCAAAAATAATGCATAAGATGTAAATAAAATATAATACACGCACATAGACGCAGACACATGCACGCGCACACACAGATGCGCACCTCACATAAAAAATGTAAGTAGTTTTGTTTGGTTGTTTTTTGGTTTTGTTTGTTTGGGAGTTTTTTTTATTGGCCTTGTTTTGCTGCAACTGCAATGAAAGCCACCACAAAAAAATTCCCCATATTAATTTTTCATTTAGAAATTTTCAGATCTATATTTCCGGAGATAATATCGAGGCAAATGGTTTGTGTTCATACCCATGGGATATGAGCAATCGCTGTTTCTGATTGGCTGCTCTACTCCTAGGATATTAATTCATATTTAGCATTATTGTAACAAGATACCTGATAAAACCAGCTCCGTTCATTATAGACTTATTCAAAAAAAAAAAGCTACAACATTTAGCATTAAAGTTCAGTTCACTTTCTGTAACCGCTTCATCATAATTAGGGTCACGGGGAGGCTGGCGTCCATCCCAGCCGACTCTGGGCGATGAAGTACACTCCGGACAGCTCGCCAGGCCATTGCAGGGCGTAAACACGTTCACGGCTTTGAAGCCTACTCTTGTTGAAAGTCAGCAATGGTTCTTTTACATGAACCTCACACCGCAGACAGTGAGAGACATGGCCAGCCTTTGATAACCCAGTTAGCTTCATTGGAAGGGACAGTGACAACCTTGTGGAGAGTGGGACTCGAACCCAAAAACCTTTGGATCAGTGATCCAGCACCCTGTACCACTAGACCACCACTGCCCTTTAGTGTTAAAGTGTTAGATGGTATTCATTCATTCATTTATTCATTTCTGAACTGCTTAATCCTAATTAGGGTCACGGGGAGACTGGTGCCCAGTTCAACCGACTCTGGGGGAGAGCAGGGTACAGACAGTAAGGATAGTAAGGATTTTTTTTTATCTTTTCGCACCAGATTTGATTTTACCATCCTACTGTTGCTGGTGACCAGAGACTCCATGCTAACTCTGTACTAAAAGGTTCTCCATTATATATTTAACTGTAAAAATTTTTTTTTTTTTTCATTTTTCATGAATTTAATTAAAATAATAAAAATACTTTATAATCTCACAGTTAAAGTGCAGATCAAATAAAATTCCACTCACTCTCATCGGGTATGACTGAGAGTAAGCTCATTGTTTTGTACCGCCCAAGCGGTCAGTTCATATTCTAATTCAATGTTGTGAAATAACGGTTACAGGGATCCCTCGCTACTTCGCGCTTCAATTCATGCGGCTTCAGTGCATCGCGTTTTTTTTTTTTTTTTTTTTAAATATTCATCGAATTCAAAATTAAGGACATTAAGGAAGAATAGGGGGAAAAGTTGCCACAAAAACAAGGCCAATTATGCAAAAAAAAAACCAACAACCCCAAAACCCCCTAAAGAAACACAAAACAAAAAACAACCCAAAACCTCCCATCAAAACTACTTACATTGTTGTGAGGTGCGCGTCTGAGTGTGTGCACGCGGATCTGTATGTGTGCGTATTTATATTTATTTACATCTTATGCATTATTTTTGAATGTTTAATTGTTATTATAAGCATTTATAGCATTGAATATGTATTTATTGATAATATATACACATATACATGTATGTATACGTCAGTCGGGTGGGGGAGGGGTTATGGGGGAGGGGTTATAGGGGGGTGTTGATCCTACTTTGCGGAACTTGGTGGTCATGGGGGGGAGGGTGTGTGTGGGTGTGTGTGTGTGTTCTCGGTCCCAATTAACCGCAGAAAGTGAGGGATCCCTGTACATTTCTTTTTTTTTTTGTTTACATGTAGTCAGGTATGCTAGCTCAGGAGTATAATTACACAACAATGCGGGAGTTTATATCCTAGCAAATGTAATTATTTTATGCAGTAGCTGGTTGAAAACAATCAACCCTGCATGCTGGGTCAAGAATCAAACAGGGTTTTCTAGTTGACCCAAACCGGGTTCTTTTTCACGCAGCCATTTTTTAAAGCACGGGTGTAAGAATTTTGCATTATAAATGAGAAACCAGAAATGAAAACGAAACACTTTACCATTTGACACGAACATTCGTGTGATTAAGAGCACAGTTGATGAAGATGGGAAAGCTGTGTGGGTAAAAATAGATGTGTAAACTCAAGCTCCAGTGACGAGGAAGCTTAATCCAGAGCAAACTGATTCATCCTCTAACAGCACTGCGCTCCCACATCCTGTTTAGTAACTGGGCTCCTCGTCAGTTTTTATCTGTCCAATCAGCAGTTGAATATGAGATGTCTGAAGTTCAGGCCTCAGAGGAGCTGAAGGTTGATTGGTGCCGCATCGAAGGTATGGAGGCCCAATTAACTAGAACATAATCCTCAGACCCTCCCACTCACGTGCAGGATTGGTTTACGAATAATTGATGAGACTTGGCTGACCTCCAGGGACTGCTGGGTAGCTAGACATGTAAGGCCAGACACACACACACACACACACACACACACACACACACACACACACACACACACTTCCATACAATAATGAGAAATGACAATACACCTTGTTTTGTTTCTTTTAATAATCAGCACTGGGAAACAAACAACAACAACAAAAAAACAATTATATGATCATCAACGACTTCTATAAAGAAATAACCATATGAGAATTACCATGACGACAATAACAACCACACATGTATTCCGCGCTCCTTTTTGTCCATCCAGAAACCTGGCACGTTTAAATTTATGGCATCTCTATGTTTTCAGGAATAATAACAAGTGGTACACTCTCTGATTCAGTAACACAGACGAACACCTTTATAACAATAATCTGAAGGAAATGGCTTCAGTAGTTCTGACATTTATCCGTTTCTTATATTGTTATTTAAGAAATGTTGCTGTTATAAAAGAAAAATGAAGGTCACTTTCAATCCAAGAAGACTCAAAAGGGGGCAGTATGATTACACTACAAACTGATTGGAGGTCACTGTGACACATTTCTGGATTTGCGAATATTTCAACAAAAGTATGTTCACATTTTTTTAAAGTCATGCTGCAATAGCCATCAAATTGATTGGTTTTAAATAAGAGGAAATGTATTTCAGCCCACTTGGTTTTTAGAGTAAGTTGAAGGACAGCTGTGGATGGCTCTGTGTCAGAATGAGCATGTGCCTGTTTGAAATGAGCGAAGAGAATATTATACATTCTGTTCTCCATTGTCAAAAAATTATGTACAGTATAATTATCAGTTGCATGGAGGATTCCTGGATAGCACACATGCCTCACAACAAGAAGGTTCTGGGTTTAAGTCCCAATCTTGGGTGCTTGTTTCTCTGTGAAAATAGTGTGTTCTCTCCGTACTTGCGTGGGCTTCCTCCAGTTTCCTCCCACAGCATACGACATGCACATTAGGTTAACTGGGGCCGGTGGCGTAGTGATTAGAGTGCTGGGCTCATGATCGGGAGGTTGTGCGTTCAAATCCCAGTTAGACCCCCACTGTGCTAAGACCCCTGGGCAAGGTGTTAACCACAAGTGTGCCTCTGTTCACCCAGCAGTATAAATGGGTACCAGTAAAAATGTACTGGGAAGGTAACCTGCGATGGACTAACGTCCCATCCAGGGGGAGTTGAACTCCTGGTCGCTTCACACTACGGAAACCGGGGATAAGCACCGGCCTGGTGAGCCACTATGGCTCGGGAGTAAAAACCCAACAGACTTTACCTACCCTTAAATTAGGTTAACTGGATGTTTCAATGTGACCCAAGGTGTGTATGGTTGCGAGTGTGTGCTGGCCTGCGATGGTCCACTGAGCTGTTCAAGGTGTACCTCACCTTTAACAAGTGTTAGCTGAGATTGGCTCCAACCTCTACGCATCCATAGAAGGATTAAGTGGTTCAGCAAATCAGTGAGTATAGTCATTTGTCTCCATGAAGGGACGTCCCATAGGTCCACATGGTCTGCTGCAGGTCCAGCTGGGATCCACGAGAACCTGTTGGATAGAGATTTCTGATTGTCTTCTCTTATAAATATACCGTGGTACCTCACTTTACGAAAGTCTCACCAAATGAAAAATGCAGGTTCCTAATATTTTTATCTCTGGATACGAAACAAGTTCACGTAACGAAAGCACCATCTTAAAAATTCAAATGCGCCATTCAAACATTACAATGCGCCGTTAAACCTTACAACATTAAAACATACAATTAAAACAAACAAACATTAAAACAATCCCCAAGCTGCTCTCCCATCAATGACGTTCAAACATCCTGCCCCACTGGCCTCCCATTGGCTAGGAGGGATGATGCAGCTCCCTCATAATGGCTATTATGGAGCTGCAGCTACCATGATGCTTTTCATGTAAAGCAACTTACGGTTGTTTTATGCTTTATTTCTTGACTCAGGCTTTTAACCTTCCATAAACATTTGTAAGATTATAACTCTGCTAAGAAGACATGGTCAACACACACGCGCACACATATGTGCACGCACACACACACACACACACACACACACACACACACACATACGCATGTGATTTCAGGTACGAGTGAGAAGAAGAAACGGGCTCAAGTGATATCACAAAGGAACATGGCCAAACCCATCTACCATCGGTACGATATTGAAGCAGAAGGAGGTCTTAAAAGATATACTTTTATCATTTTTAAAGGGTTTAGAGGGTAGTATTGGGAGCCTTGGAACAAATCACGCGTTTTACATGTAAAATGTGTTTCAATTTACGAAAAAAATGCAGGTTACGAAAAAGGCGCTGGAACGGATTAATTTCGTAAAGTGAGGTACCACTGTACTTTATTTCCAACGGTAGAATTTGAGATTAATTTGATGTTTGAAATGTTCAAATACTCTAAAGGTGATTCTAGACTTGTTTGTTATTTTATTATTTTTGTAACACATTGAAAAGAACTTGTTCCAATAGATATCTAATTTCTTTATCCTCGGATTCTGCTTCCATTTTTGTTGAACAGACATTATCTCCGCCCCACATCAGAACTGGTCAGCCATAGTGTTTCGACCTAAAACACAATTCAACAAGCTTGCAGTCTCAACAGTGGAGGTGAGATCCATTATGAAAAAAAAGGGGATAATATACTGCAGAAGAATGACACGATTGGATTGGTTATCGGATATTAAAAAACATTCCGAGTGGATAGTCACTTTGAGCAGGAGGAATCATTATAATGCTTTAAAATGGAATAATAAGCCATAGCGTGAAGTGGTGGCTTGGTGGTAAGGCGCTAGATCACTGATCCCAAGGTTGGGGGTTCAAGCCCCACTCTCAACAGGGTAACATTGCCTCCCAGTGCGGCTAACTGGGTTCTCAAGAGCCGGCCAGGTCTCTCACTGTCTATGGTGTGAGGCTGTAAAAGAACCATTGTTGACTTTGGACAAGAGTAGCTGCATAGCCGTCAGCGTGTTTCTGCCCTGCGATGGCCTGGCGAGCTGTCCTGGGTGTACTCTGCCCTCGCCCGGAGCTAGCTGAGATCGGCGCCAGCCTCCCAGCAACTCTAATTAGGATTAAGTGGTTCAGAAAATGAATGAATGAGTGAATAATAAGCCATAAACATCTGACTTCACATCATGTATACTAAACGTTTCAATGAATATAAAAACACACTGTTACAAAGTGGTGTAGTTAGTTTACTTGTGTTTCGATGTAGTATACAGTATACTAAGACTCTGAAGCCATTAGCTTATAATGCTCTGCTGACCTGACCCGCCTCTGACGCGGTTAAAGGATACATTAATTTTCTGAACCTCTCAATCCTAATTTGGTTCACAGGTCGTTGGTTTCCATCTCAGCCGATTCTGGGTGAGGGTAGAGTACACTTGCCAGGCCATCGCGGGATAGAAGCACACTGTGAGCTCAGTGGTCTCCACTTCATGAACAACAGCAATGGTTCTTTTACGTGCGTCTCACCATAGACAGTGGGAGGCACGGCTGACCTTTCATAACCAAGTTAGCTGCATTGGGGGGCAGCAGTGACAATTTGGTGATATTGGGGCTTGAACCTGTGACCGGACCATAACAACCCCTGGATAAAATATGCAAAATAAAACTATAAATCCCCTTAATGTTATTTTTTCTTATTTTCCTGTTTAGTGTACAGTGATCCCACGCTGTGTGCTTCAGTTTCTGCAGCTTCAGTGCATCGCGGGTTTTTCGAAAATATTCATAGAAAAATTAAAAATGAGGAAATTAAGTGAAAATAGGGAAGAGTTCAGGAAAATGCTACAAAGGCCAATTATGCAAAAAAAAAATCCCAAACTACTTACATTTTTTTTATGTGAGGTGCACATCTGAGTGTGTGTGTGTGCGCGCGCAAGTGTGTGTATGTGTGTGTATTTATATTGTATTTATATCTTATGTATTTTTTTTTGAATGTTTAATTGTTATTATAAGCATTTATAGCGTTGAATTGAATATGTATTAATTTATATTATATACATATATACATGTACGTATACGTCAGTCAGGGTGGGGGGGTCATCCTACTTCGTGGAAATCAGTGATCGCGGGGTGTCTCGGTCCCCATTAACCGCGGAAAGTGAGGGGTCCCTGTATACTAAAACAGTTGTCCGTCTCAGGCTTTGTGGATGTCACAAAATTGATTAGTCCACTGAGTGTTCTGCGTAGGGGACGATTCAACAATATCAATTTCATATAACTGTGCATAACTGTTAATTATATTTCATTTATTAGAATTACAAAGCGCTGCTTTAATATTATACAACCTAAAAGACAGAGAAATTCTTTTGTCACTCATAACCCTGACAGACCAAGACAATAAAAGCAAGTGAGAGAGAGAGAGAGAGAAAGTCATATAAAAGTAACTAGAAATTTCTGAAAGCCAGAGCGATATGGGATGAAGACACAAAAAAGGAATAATTTTTCCAGATGCACCCCTTTTCCCCCACGTCACCATCTGTACGTCCTCCATCCCTCAGCGCTCCATTCTTCTCTCTACATATGCTGGCAGTTGCAGTTTTAGGCAGTTGCTCCATCCCGATAGCCGTCTCACCCCTGCTGAGCGCACCCCATTACAACCTTGCCTCCTGAACACGCTGCCTGACACACTAAAAGCTCAGCCTGGGGAGCGGCCAGGTTAAGAGATGGAAAATGGGGCAGTGGTGGAAGAGGATGGGGCTATTTAGGGCACTGATTGCTGATTTGGCAGCAGGGGGGAGAGTGTGGTAATAACAATTGCTTGTTCACCTTTTCTGAGTTTTTTTTTATTTATTTATTTTTTTAGAAATAGAGAAAGATGGAGAATTCAGATGGACAGAGGGTAAGGACGTGTAGGAGATATGTGCATGAGAGAGAGAGAGAGAGAGAGAGAGAGAGAGAGAGCGCGAGCACAATAAACTGAAATATCCAGCTTTGTACCTGCGCTCCACTGACTCAATCTTTTGATCAATCTATCGTTATGCAGCTGTTTGCATTATTCTTCCTCTTTCTTACTTTTAAATTCAAAAGACAGTCTTCAATTAAACTCACTGTATTTTTGTATATGAATAAAAAAAAAATCACTATGGCTGTTTTGAGGGAAAAAGACAATCAAAATTTTGAGCAGAATTTAATGACCTATTTCAGGGGTCACCAACATCGCACCAGGTCGCCCACAAGATCAACATGAGGTGCCCGCGGGCCTGTTCACCGCTATTTTTAGAATAGGCCCGTGGCTCCATAGTGCCACTCTCCATTGAGCTGCATCTAATTTTTTTTTTTGTTCATCATCATCATCTTCCGCTTAGTCCAGGTTCGGGTCGCGGGGGCAGCAACCTAAGCAAAGAGGTCCAGACGTCCCTCTCCCGAGCCACTTCCTCCAACTCTCCCCGGGGGACACCGAGGCGGTCCCAGACAAGCCGAGAGACATAGTCCCTCCAGCGTGTTCTAGGTCGACCCCGGGGTCTCTTCCCGGTTGGACTTACCCGAAACACCACACCAGGGAGGCACCCGGGGGGCATTCTGACCAGATGCCCGAGCCACCTCAACTGGCCCCCCTCAATGCGGAGGAGCAGCGGATCTACTCCGAGCTCCCCACGGATGGCGGAGCTTCTCACCCTATCTCTAAGGGAGAACCCCGCCACCCGGCGAAGGAAGCTCATTTCAGCCGCTTGTATCCGTGATCTTGTTCTTTTGGTCATTACCCAAAGCTCGTGACCATAGGTGAGGATTGGAACGTAGATCGACTGGTAAATTGAGAGCTTCGCCTTGCGGCTCAGCTCCTTCTTCACCACGACGGACCGGTACAGGCACCGCTTAACAGCAGAGACTGCAGCGATCCGTCTGTCGATCTCCCGCTCCATCCTTCCCTCACTCGTAAACAAGACCCCAAGATACTTAAACTCCTCCACTTGGGGCAGGACCTCATTCCCGACCCGGAGGGTGCATTCCACCCTTGTCCAACTGAGAACCATGGCCTTTTTTTATTTTTTTTTATTTTTCTAATCAAATCAATATATTCACGTCGATGAATATCATTAATTATTAATAATAACACAAAATTATAGGTAAATTGAGCAAATTAGTTATTTCAGAAGTGTGTATCGTCCTGGTAGCCCTTCGCATTAATTGGTACCCAAGAAGTAGCTCTCAGTTTCTAAAAGGTTGGTGACCCCTGCTTATTTGATGTATTTTTTTGATAATAAAATGTGTAGTATAGGAATGAGGACATCTGAGGGACAGCACATGTAAGAGGCTTTGGAGACAAAGTCAGAGAGAGGCTAGATTGAGATGGTTTGGACATGTACAGAGGAGGGATAGTGAGTATATTGGTAATAGGATGCTGAGGTTGGATCTACCAGGCAGAAGGTCTAGAGGAAGACCAAAGAGAAGATTTATGGATGTGATGAAGGAGGACATGAAGGTAGTTGGAGTAAGAGTAGAAGATGCAGAGGACAGGGTGAGATGGCGGTAGATGGTTCGCTGTGGCGACCCCTGAAGGGAACAGCCGAAAGGAACAGAAGAAGAAGAAGATTATGTGTAGTATGGGGCAGTGGTGGCCTGTAGGGAATCTCTAAATCTACTAAAAGTTTGGATAAGTGCCATAATTTATTTCCACTGGAACCGCGATTCACCACGTCACATGAGGACAGACGTCACGTGAAAATCATTCACTATATCTCAAACCGTTTATCAGCAAAATGATCAAACAGGGTTCCACAAGATGCTACCCGTCAAACACACATTGTATTATTTAATAGAAAAAAAAAAAAAATCAAAGCTGTCTTTCACGTAGTTTGCGCTGGAGATGTGATACGTATATCGACAACGTGAATGGAACGTCCTTTTTGTTCTTTCTATTTTTTACTGCTTCCTCTCTCATGTGATGGCTGTAAAAAGTCATGGGAAAATATTGAGTGGTGTGATTAAATACCACAAGAAAAATTCAAGCCAGGTGTTCAAAGTTTAGTTTTACAAAAGACCAATAAGCGAATTTAAATAAAATAAGTTGGCTTCAAAAAAACACAACGTCTATCTTTCCCTTCAATTCCATGTCCTTCCTTCTTTCCTCCTTTATTCTTTCACAATGTACAGGGTTCCCTCACTTTCCGCGGTTAACTGGGACCGAAACTCTCCTCCCCGCGACCACCGATTTCTGCGAAGTAGGATCGACCTCCCCTGACTGACATATACGTACATGTATATGTCTATATAAATCAATAAATCAATAAATACATATTCAACACTATAAATGCTTATAATAACAATTAAACATTCAAAAGTAATGCATAAGATGTCAATAAAATATAAATACACACACATACAGACGCGCACTTCACATAAAAATGTAAATTGTTTTGTTGGGGGGTTTTGGGTTGTTTTTTTTTGTTTTTTGTTTTTTTTTCTTGGAGGTTTTTTTTTTTTTTTTTTTTTTTTTTTTGCATAATTGGTCTTGTTTTGCAGCATTTTCCTTAACTTTGTTTCCCCTATTTACCCTTAATTTCCTTATTTTTTATTTTTCTTTGAATACTTTTGAAAAACGTGCTTCAGTTTCTGCGGCACAAAGTATCGTGGGATCACTGTACTAGTATCTACTGTAAATAGTACATATATAGGGGCAGTGATGGTCTAGTGGTATAGGGCGCAGGATCGCTGATCCTAAGGTTGGGGGTTTGAGTCCCCACAGGGTTGTCACTGTCCCCCCAGTGCAGCTAACTGGGTTATCAAAGGCGGGCCATGTCTCTCACTGTCTATGGTGAGAGGTTCATGTAAAAGAACCATTGCTGACTTTCGTAAAGAGTAGCTGCAAAGTCGTCAGCGTGTTTCTGTCCCTTGCTAAAGAGGATTGTGACAGGAAGGGCATCCGACGTAAAAACCTCTGCCAAATCAAATGTGCGAATCAGATGATTCACTGTGGCGACTCCCGAGTAAAAGGGAAAAAGCTGAAAAGAAGAAGAAGTACATTGGGATAAATAAGTGTAAATGTGTAAATGCATCACTCAGACACTCAGTGCTACATGTTCCTGTTCATGAAGGCGGTTTCTACTGATACACATCATCCCACCCCTTTACCATATCAGTGTTTATACCCATTTAAAACTCATCACCTTTCATTTTAAACAATGAGTTTATATTTGGCGATTTAATTAATAATCTCGGGGCAGTGGTGGTCTAGTGGTATAGGGTGCTGGATCACTGATCCTAAGGTTGGGGGTTCGATTCCCACTCTCCACAAGGTTGTCACTGTCCCCCCCAGTGCAGCTAACTGGGTTATCAAAGGCGGGCCATGTCTCTCACTGTCTGTGGTGTGAGGTTCATGTAAAAGAACCATTGCTGACTTTCGACAAGAGTAGCCGCAAAGCCGTCGGCGTGTTTCCGCCCTGCGATGGCCTGGCGAGCTGTCCAGGGTGTACTCTGCCCTCGCCCGAAGTTGGCTGGGATGGTCGCCAGCCTCCCTGCGACCCTAATTCGGATGAAGCGGTTACAGAAAATGAACTGATGAACTGATTAATAATCTCTACAGGAAGCCATGCATGGATCCGTTCACCTCCTTTTTTTTTTTTTTTTTTTTTTTTTTTTTTTGTGTCTTTTGTTTTAAATCCAGACGCACAGCACACATTCAGCAAATCAGCCGACGCTCTGGAGACTTCAAAGCCTGCGTTTGATATCTCCGAGTGAGGGCAGCTCAGAGAGCGGTGTGAGTCGGACCTGTTCATTAGATAAATGGGTTTATACACTTTGAAACAAACAGGTGATGCTTTATCAAAGCATTGCGGTGGACTTGACAGGTTCCTGCTTAGCAAATTCTTGCTGGAAGTTTAAGCTGCCTCCGTGTGCCTGAGGTAACCGACATCAGGAAGTGGACGTGGTGTGTGTGTGTGTGTGTGTGTGTGTGTGTGTGTGTGTGTGGTGACAGCTTCCCTTACAGTCAGGATGTGGTTTAAAAGAATGTGTCATAAAGGATGGCTACTGGATTCTTTCCTCGCACTTTTTACTGTCTTTGCTCTTCCTGACTGTCAGAGGAAGGAGAGGGAGAGGGAGAGAGAGAGAGGGATGTTTTCTAAAGGTATTTACAACAGCGCATTGGTGACATTCCACACCCAAAAGGATTCAACTTCCTTACGGTGTTATCACATTGCAGAGATGCCGTTTTCCCCTCCTTACATTCCTATTAAGGACAAAAACAACACCTGGTGAATTCTTTGTGCAGTCATATTAAAGCTTAAGTTTTAAACATTGACACGTGTGTTGTCCTTGGAAATAAATTATCAGATAGACACTTTTGAGGCCCAAATTTGCATTTTACATTCATTTGATTTTAAAGGGAAACTGTAACTTGTATTGCTGTAGAGTATTTGTGCTTTTGCTGCTTGTGCGGTGTTTGAAATTGAATTTTAGTTTATCCAGTGAAAAGTTCAAGGCTGTCCGCTTCGGAGATGCCCCTCACATTACTAGTGTAGTTACAATGGATTTTTCGGAGAAAAAACATGCCGCTCTTTTGAAAGACGAATTCCTGTTGGTGCTATTGTTATTGGACACTGGAATTGCATTATCGTATAATATAGTATATAATTCATTTATTTTCTTAACCACTAAATCACAATTAAGGTCGCAGGAAGGCTGGTGCCCATCTCAGCCGACTCTGGGTGAGGGCAGAGTACACCCTGGGCAGCTCGCCAGGCCATCGCAGGGTAGAAACACGCTGACGGCTGTGCAGCTACTCTTGAGGAAAGTCAGCAATGGTTCTTTTACATGACATGACATGGCCGGCCTATGATAACCCAGGTAGCTGCACTGGGGAGCATTATGGGTAATTTAAGAAATTGTTACCAAAGAGGAAAAAAATGCAATATCTATATGAAAAAGGAAATACACATTTTTTGCACATTTCATTACATAATAAATCAAAGGCCAGACATGCCTCTCATTGTCTGTACAGTAAAAGAGCAATTGCTGTCGTTCGTACAGAGCAAGCCTTTAGATTGCCACCAGTAGGTTTCTGGCCTGCTATGGCCTGGTGAGGTGTTCAGGGTATACCCTGCCCTCGCCCAGAGTTGGCTGAGATGAGTGTCAGCCTCCAACAAGACCCTAATTAGGACTAAGCGGCTCAGAAAATGAATGATGAATGAATTACAGAATAAATCTATCATATTTGTTGAATATAATGTTACACTGCCCTCCATAATTATTGGCACCCCTGGTTAAAATGTGTCAAAAACCTTAAACTAAATTAAATTTTTATTGCAGAAGCTCCTCTCACACTGAAAAATGTAACCTTCAACTCAAATGAATTTAAGGTGGAAAAAATTCCTAAGAAATGCTGTAATTATTTTTCATAAAATCGCCTGTTCCACAATTATTGGCACCCCTAACAATTCCTAGTAAAATGTAATCGAAGTATTTCTGTTATTTCTACATTAGTATACAAAGTTTTCCAGAGTATCTAGAAACATTTAATTAGAAATTCATCACTTCCTGTTTCCCTGGGGTATAAATATGATGTGACACAGAGTCTATTTTTCTTATCCACTCTTCAACATGGGAAAGACAAAAAGGAACTCCCTGTTTAAGTCAGGCAGATGTGTGTCAACCTTCACAAGTCAGGCAGTGGCTACAAGAAAATATCTGCTCGCCTTCACCTTCCCATATCTACTGTCAGGATTATAAAGAATTGCAACAAATGGGAGCATCCTGGGGTCACAAAGTCTCCAAAGCAACCATCAGGCGCCATTCACATGCCAACAAGCTGTTTGGCAGGCATGCACGGAAAAAAAAAAAAAAAAAAAAAAAAAAATTCTCGCTAACGGTCATAAACCCAAACGTCTGTAGTTCACTCAGCGGTACTGGGATCACGTGCTTTGGTAAGATGAGACCAGCATAGAACTTTTTGGCAACAAATATTCTAAGTGGGTCTGATGGAACACAAAAGATGAGTATGCAGAAAAGCGCCTCATGCCCACTGTGAAGTACGGGGGAGGATTGGTGATGCTGCGGGTCTTTTTCTCTTCCAGAGGCCCTGGGAACTTTGTGAGGGCGCATGGTGTCATGAATGCTTTGAAATGTCAGGTCACTTTAAATCAAAATCTGGTGGCCTCTGCCCGAACGTTGAAGATGGGTCACCACTGGGTATTTCAGCAAGATAATGATCTAAACATGTGGCCAAAGCTACACAGAAATGGTTCATCAGACACAGACTCCTCCATGGACATCTCAGTCCCCAGACCTCAACTCTATTGAAACCCTATGAAGTGTGCTGAAGAGGAGGGTGCAGAGGAGAGGAACCAAGTTGCTGGATGATTTAAAGAGATGCAGAGAGGAACGGTCCAAGATCCTTTTTCTGTTTTCTCCCATCTTGTGAAACATTATAAGAGGATTATGTGGTGTTCTGTTGCTAAAAGCGGGTTGTACAAAGTATTAACATTCTTTCTTTCTTTCTTCCTTTCGGCTTTTTCCCTTTCTCTGGAGTCGCCACAGCGAATCATCTGATTCGCACATTTTGGTTTGGCGTAGGTTTTTACGTCGGATGCCCTTCCTGTCACAACCCTTTAGCAAG
>CM045744.1:31143975-31156475 GCA_024760905.1 Plotosus lineatus | reverse complement strand
AGAAAAGAAAGAAAGAAAAGAAAGAATAAAGGAAGAAAAGAAAGAAAGCAAGAAAAGAATAAAAAGAAAGAAAAGAAAGAAGAAAGAAAGAATAGAAACAAAAAGAATAGAAAGAAAAGAAAGAAAGAAAAGAAAAGAAAGGAAGGAAAGAAAATAAATAAAGAAAGAAATAAAGAAATATGACAAAGAAAGAATAGAAAGAAAAGAAAGTAATATAAGAAAGAAAGAAAGAAAAAAAGAAAGAATAGAAACAAATAAAGAATAGAAAGAAAAGAAAAGAAAGAAAAGATAGAAAGAAAAGAAAGGAAGGAAAGAAAAATAAAGAAAGAAAGAAAGAAAGAAAAGAAAGAAAAAGAAGGAAATGAAAGAAAGAAAGAAAGAATAGAAAGAAAAGAAAAGAAAAAGAAAGAAAGAACAGAAAGAAAAAAAAAAGAAAGAAAAGAAAGAAAAGAAAAGAAAGAAAGAAAAAAGGAAGGAAGGAAAGAAAGAAAGAAAGAAAATAACCAAACTCGATCAGACCAATGCATTGCAGACTGTGAATTTTTTCTTCTTTCTGTTATCATTATTTTTCGATGTCCTTTGAAGTCCCATCAGTTTGATTGGTTCGTGCGATCAGATCCGGGATGCTGAACACTCACAGTGTTGATCTGATCAGTTTTGTAAACAGTGTATACTAGTGAGAGTGATGTACAAACAAATAAATCTTAAATTAAAAGCCAATAAAAAGAGAATACCGGACCGACGCCCATGGACGTGTAAACAGAATGCCCTCTTGCATTTACATTGAAAAAGTGCGCAAGTCTCTGCACGTCCATATAAGAGCCCTCGCTGTGCCCTGTGCATGCCTTCTCCATGGTGACTCAGGTCGATGATAAAATCAACAATCTGAACCAGGGTTGTTTTTTTTTTTGTATTTTTCCTTTTCTTTCTTTCTTTTTTTTGTCAAAATGTCACTCACTTTCTCTTCCCTTGTCATTTTGTGGTCCGTTTGGCCTGCTCTCGGTGGCCTGGGGGCACTGAATAAAGCCCAGGAGAAGGAGGAGGCCGCAGCAGAACCGCAGGGTGCCATTGTTGCTCTGCTCATACTGCAAACTAAGCGGAAGACTGCAGGACTGCAGGGGACAAATAAAATCATACAAACACTCCAGAGTCTCTGTGGCCATGGAATAAAAGTAGATTTTTTCTCTCCCTTTTTTAGGAAGACTGGCAGGAACAAATTGCATATCTTAAATCGCACAAATATATATGTTTTTATTGTTTTTATTTATTTTATTTTATAAATGTATCGCTTTTACGTTACAGATATCGTACGGTTCAATCGTTTTCTAAGATGCTTAATCGTAATTAGACTTGTAGAGAGACTAGTTCCCATCTCAGCCAATTCTGAGTGAGGGTGAGGTATGCCCTGGACAGCGTACAAGGCTATTGCAGGGCTAACACACACAAGCGTTCACGCTCACTCTGACGCTTACGGGTGATTCGGACCAGCCAGTTAGCCTACGTTGTAGGTTTTTAGCATTTCGTGCAACAGTAGCTTTTCTATGTGATCGGACCACACGGACTAGTCTTCGTCACCAGAACAGCAGGTCTCCTGGTATGCAGTAGTAAGTGCCGACCAAATGTGACCCAAGAAAAAACAACCAGCAAACTGGCAAAAGCTTCATTGCTGCCGAAGGTTCACTGATGTCTGCGGGGAGCGATGGCGAGAATGTCTGATCTGAACCCATATCAGACCTTCTGTACTGCAAACTGCTAAAACTGTTCATGCTGGCTATGGTAGAAAGGACTCAGACACAGTGTACCACATCTGGCTGTGAGCCAGCCTGCCTAATCACAGACCACTCAGGTGGTTTTAATGTTATGGCTGATCAATGTAAAAATCCCAGTATGTATATAATGCTCCTTTTTAGTCTCAGTCATGGCACAACAACCTTCTGGAAACCTTCTCCACTTAAAAAAACCTCCTGAAGGACATTACAGTGGATTGTAACTCTTCTTAGAGTTCCCAGTTTGCTAAACTGGTTCTCACTGGAGTTGTAGGTTCTGTGTGGAATATTTGAATATAATTCAACCAAAGGAAGAATATTAGAGGAACATCGGAATCAGTATCAAGAATCAGTATTCACTTCCTGTTTATGTTTGAGTGCCAAAGAATGGATATTTTTTATATTTATATTATATCTATCTATATATATATATATATATATATATATATATATATATATATACACACACATATATATATATATATATATATATATATATATATATACACATATATATACATATATACATATATACACATGCATATATACATATATATACATAAATATATATATAAAACTATATAGTATAAATGAATACATCCTCACTTTCCACGGTTAATTGGGGCCGAGATCCCCCCATGACCACCGAATTCTGCAAAGTAGGATCACCCCCCCCCAACTGACGTATACGTACATGTATGTGTATATAATATCAATAAATACATATTCAATGCTATAAATGCTTATAATAACAATTAACACACATACAGATGGTATTGCATGAGAAGAAGACGACAAACCAGATGCAAGCGTGCATACTCACATGCAAATGTGCGTGCACGCCCTCACATGCACACCTCATAAAAATGTAAATAATTTTGATGGGAGGTTTTGGGTTGTTTTTTGATTTTTGTTTGTTAAGGGTTTTTTTTTTTTGCATAACTGGCTTTGTTTTTGTGGCATTTTCCTTCACCTTTTCCCTTATTCTTCCTTAATTTCCTTATTTTTTAATTTGATGAATATTTAAAAAAAACGCGATGCACTGAATCCGCATGAATTGAAGCACGAAGTAGCGAGGGATCCCTGTATATGTATTCATCATCTCATTCATTTATCAAACCACTTACTTCTACTATGGTCGCAGGGAGGCTGGAGCCTATCTCAGCCAGCACTGGTCAAAAGCAGGGTACTCCCTGAACAGCTTGGAAGACCATCATATGACCAATCATTCAAACTCACACCTAGGGACAAGTAAGAATAGCGTGATGTGAATGTTTTTGGACTGTAAGGGGACACCAGAATACCTGGAGGAAACTAACACTAGCCCGGGGAGAGCAAAGGACCTTCTTGGTGTGAGGAGGACATGTTAACCTGTATGTCACTGTTGGCCTTTTTACACCCAAGTCTAGTGGCTCACCAGGCCGGTGCTTATCGCAGGTTTCCATAACATCAAGAGACCAGGAGTTCAACTTCTCCTGGATGGGACGCTAGTCCATCGCAGGTTACCCTTCCAGTATATTTTTACTGGTACCCATTTATACTGCTGGGTGAACAGAGGCACACTTGTGGTTAAGACCTTGGCCACCCTAACCACTACGCCACCGGCCCCACTATGTCATCGCACCGCCCTAAATACATGTACATTTAACATTTTGTAAAATGAAAAGTTGTTTAACCTCAACTGAAATAATGTGAGTTTACTCGATGGACATTAGAAGTTCAGCACAAGTTGTATCTACTCTATTTCATTGCCCTATTGCCCCCCAAGTAGTGGCAGGTTGATCGGATGATTATTTCTTTGAGAGAATAAAGTGACTGCTAACTGAGCCACGGCAATTACCTACAGGTAATCAAGGCTGGGACTGGACAAAGCACGCAGCCTGGAGTTCCATCGCCTCCACTCAGATTCTGTTACCTGTTGTCTATTCACATGGCATAATAGGGCAGTAACTGGAACCAGCCACTAACCAGCCAAATTTGGCTGTCTTTCAAGTTCATTGTTTTCCTCTCGGCTGAAACAAAACACCAGGGGAGATGTGGGTATCAAAGGGCCCGAGGACTTTAGCCATGACCCTAGAGCGGTGGTAAACCATGACCTGTACAGCCTCTTGAAATTTTCAGTGACTTTACCGATGGGTTCGTTATGACCGGTTCAGAACAAGTGAGTTGTAGTTTACTCCTCAAACAAGTACTGAAACTCATTTTCAATGTCATAACCTTGACGAACTAAAAGAAAAAAGCCTAAACCCAAGAGATGCCTATTTATAGGTGGGAATAATAATAATGAATCACACCACCTACTTTCCTTTTGAGAGTGAACGAGAGAAAAGGCGTAAAAAGTGTAAATGTGTGGAACACAGGGAAAGAGTAAAGAACGTGTTTTAAATAGAGAGAAAGAGAGAGAGGGAGAGAGTGAGTGGTGGATCAGGTAAGTAAATGTGGAGCCACAGTGACAGTTTGTTCACAGTTGGAGGTGATGGAGACAAAGCTCCCTTCCCCAGAGATAATTACAGTTTAGATCTACTTTCCCCTTCAGCTCCGGTCATGTTTATACAACCTGTTATAACCTCTCTCGTCTTTTACACTCTTCGCCTCTCGCAGTTTTACATCACAGCAGACTATTCGAAGAAATAAAAACAGCAGTACTTCTTACTAATCCTGTCTGAAGTATTGAAGTAATAAAAATCAGCCAGACTTCCCATTGGCTGTAACTTCTGCTTGGTTGGCAGAAGGCTTTCTTAGTTGTAGCATTGTCGCTGCACAGCTCCTGCACTTGTGCAGGTTTCCTCTGGGTACATGCAACATTATGTCAACTGTTATGTATGCCAAATGGATTCTATCGGACGAGCCCCCAATTCTGTTACGTATGGAATTTAGAAGTAAATTGTCCTGTGAAACCAATTAATCACGACAAACCATGACATAAACTATATACAGACGCTCCCCGACTTACGTTCATTCGTTTTATGTATTTTTCAATTTTATGTTTTTAAAACAAAAAAAAATGTATGTCAAATTTTGAGTTTAGCGTGCTCTCTGTAGTAGTATGAGACGTACCTACGTAGTAAGCTGATGTAATGACGTAATGGCGTAGCGTCCATTGTTTACAAACGACAGACTGAACGTGCCCCTCCTTCTTCCCAGTTCACTGTGTGTTATCCTTGTGTTAAGACGTCATCTCTGTGATCTTTGTGTTTACACTGTTTTGCGGACTTTTGTCACCCCAAGCAAATATGGTTGGTCAGAAGCGTAAGCCTACTAGTGATGGTGGTGATCAGAAAAAGCGGCAAGCCTTCTCGTTAGAAACGAAGATGGCTATTATCAAGAAAATCGATGCTGGTGGAAAACACATGAATGTTGCATGTTTCTTCCAAATGGCTCCGTCGACCATCGGAACCATTTACAAGCAGGAAGATCACATCACAGAGAATGTTAAAGGTTGTATTTGATACTGTATTTGATATTTGATGAGTGAATTTGATTAAAATTTATCTATTTGAAATTATTTTGCTTGAATTTAGTTTATTTGAAATTAATGTTGATATTATTTTATATATTTGATATTATTTTACAATGTTATGTTTATAATAATTGATTTCGGGGTGTTTTATGAGATACAGTAATGGTATTTATTGATGTAGAGTACAGTAGGAACATAATACGTCACTGGAACATACAGGAACAACTTACTTTTTTTTCACCTTAAGTTCGGCCGTCCGGAACCGAACTAAAACGTAAGTCGGGGAGTGTCTGTATACATTTTAATAATGTAAACAAGATAAGGCAAAATAATATTTACAGCTTAAAGCTGAACCAAAATACAAATTAAACAAAGGGTCCCATAGTCACCAAGCACCTGCAGCATGGTAAATTTGAAGCGGCGGGCACGCTGGCGGGGAAAGGCTTGGAATCCTGCATGTCGAAGGAAACAAATGATTGAAATCCTCGCGTTGGCTGTGGGTGAGTGTGGACGATGGACTTTGGCGATGAAAATGCCCGAGTTGGGAATCAAACCCAGAACCTTCTTGCTGTGAGGCGGACATGCTGACCACTACTCCATCATGCCGCTGACCAAGATATGAATGTGAGTGTGAAAGCTTTTTTATGTCTGTGTTAATCATGCAATAGACTGGTGACCTGGCCAGGGTGAAGCCCACCTCAGTCAGCTGGGATTGGCTCCAATATTCCCTGCAACCCGAACTCATGACCGATATACTGTAGTTCATGGAAGAGTGGATGAATGAATGGTGCTACCAGATCTTGAAGAAATGATGTGTAGTACCCAGTCTAGGTCTGTGATTGGTTAAAAATTCTCACTCTAAACCAAAATCATTTAGAAAATTTGAAGTCATACCTGCTACCAGAAAGGTCTGGTGTATGTTTGGTGGTGGTGGATTTGAAAGCTGCATACTTATGATGACCTAAAATATACCCATCATGGGCAAAATGGGTGAAATCTGTAAGTCAAAAGATACAATATTCATACAAATGTCAACTAATTATTGCACAATAAAATAATACATGTATAATATCCCTGAAATAGACTACTTGGTTGATGTAGGACCACCATCCCCATGCTCAATCCAGCCGTCCTGTAAAAGTGTTGCATGATATATAATGTTTATAGTAAGTACTGTAGCTTTAGCATGTGGTTTGTGTAGTGGTACAGTGGATGGTGCTCTGACTTACTGAATAGTATATTGTGGATTCAAGCCCCAGTGCAACCAACAGTTTGAAAACCATCGCTGGGCCAACACATGCAAACAACCATTCACACTTACATTCCCACCTAGGAACAGTTTGGAACAGCAAATTAGCCTGCCATGCATGTCTTTCAAAGTACTCAGGGGAAATACATGCAAACACACAGAGAACATTTAAACTCCACACAGAAATGCCCAAGTCTGAGACTTGAACCTGTAACATCCTTGCTGTGAGGCTGGTGTGCTAAGCACTGCAGCACTGAGCAACAAATTCTTCAAGTTGTTTTTATTTGATCTCAATAGAACTGCTCATAGAAATAATCTCCTAATTCTGAATCTAAAGTAATAAAAAAAAAAAAACAATATTGTGCTATTTTTGATATTTTAGTTTATATGGGCTTGGTGGGGGTTTGCATGCGTTGGGGACTCTAGTTTCTCAAAACCATTTTTTTTCTTTTTTAACCAATACCCATTTTGTTCTTTGACCAAGAAGAAAAGAAGGACATATCATTGAACAAGAAACACGAAGTGAATGGAATTAGATCAAATTTAAGTACCCTGGCATGGTGTGTGTGTGTGTGTGTGTGTGTGTGTGTGTGTGTGTGTGTGTGTGCGCGCACGCATGTGTACGCACATGGGCAGTCAGATTACGGAACTAAAGGGAATTTAAAAAATCTTTCTTTTTGCTGTTTTAATCCTGGATCTGTGCTTCCTCTAAACCAGTTTAGCATTTCGGCAGTGTGGACGATATAATAATCAGTGTAAAAGTGGATCAGAGTGGTAGGAGTGTGTGTGCATGCCTGTGTGTGTGTGTGTGTGTGTGTGTGTGTGTGTGTGTGTGTGTGTATGTGTGTGTGTGTGTGTGTGTGTGTGTGTGTGTGTGTGTGTGTGTGTTGAGACAGGGTATCACTAACATTCATGGCTCCCTGGTTAAGCAAATCCCCATCTGGTATTTGCATATTGCTAAATACGTATGAGGACAAAAATGTGAGAGAGGATTTGGAGAAACACACACACACACACACACACACACACACACACACACACACACACACACACGGGGAAGCTGAGTGATGGCAGTTACTCAACCATTTCATGAGTGCTTGTCATACCTAATTCACCACAGGCATCTCATAAGTGTTTCTAAACATTGGTCGTGTTTAGCACACATTTCTTGTATGTACTGAAGCAACTTTGCATCTTTTCAATCTATCCAGGGCACGTCTTCCATTTGTTCCCAGTGTTTTAAGGATTATGTTGGGATCCATCATGATTTTCATTGGATGGTGTGGTTACTTCTCATTTCATTTACAACTATTTGCAAAAATTATGGAATCACCAGTCTCGGAGAATGTTCATTCAGTTATTTAATTTTGCAGAAAAAAAGTAGATCATAGACATGACACAAAACTAAAGTCATTTCAAATGGAAACTTTATGGCTTTAAGAAACACTAAAAGAAATCAATAAAAAATGTGGTAGTCAGTAACTTTTTAGACCAAGCAGGGGAATAAATTATGGAATCAGTTGATTTTGAGGGGAAAAAAATATGGAATCACCCGTTAAAATTTCTATTCCCAAAACTAACAACTGCATCAGATTAGATCTGCTCATTGGTCTGCAGATAAACAGAAGTGACACACACAATTGACATCTCTCGTGTTGGAGCCATGATTTATGACTAACGAGCAGACCAACGAGCAGATCTAATCTAGTGCAGGTGTTAGTTTGCGAATGGAAATTTTGCAGGATGATTCCTTCTTTTTTCTACTCAAAATTGAGCGATTCCATAATTTATTCCCCTGCTTGGTCTAAAAATATGTAACTGTTTCAGACTGAATTTACCAGAAAATTGGCATTTGAAAACACCTGTAAAATTTCCATTCGCAAAACTAACACCTGCGTTAGATTAGATCTGCTCGTTAGTCTGCAGTTAAACAGGAGTGATCACATCTTGGAGAGCTGTTGCACCAAGTGGACTGACATGAATCACATGGCTCCAACACGATAGATGTCAATTGTGTGTGTCACGCCTGTTTAACTGCAGACTAACGAGCAGATCTAATCTGGTGTAACTATTAGTTTTGGGAATAGAAATTTTAAAGTGCGATTCCATATTTTTTCCCCCTCAACATTGACTGATTCCATAATTTATTCCCCTGTTTGGTCAAAAAAAGTTACTGACTACCACATTTTTTCCTTGATTTCTTTTAGTGATTCTTAAAGCTTGAAAATCAGCATCTGAAATGACTTTATTTTGTGTCATGTCTATGATCTACTTTTTTTTGCAAAATTAAACAACCGAATGAACATTCTCCAAGACTGGTGATTCCATAATTTTTGCCAGGGGTTGTATTTTCTTCCACATGTCTCAAAATGTACTGTACATTACCCAACCCCCTCATCATCATTAATAAAAAATAATAGCATTATAGTTTACAAGTAGGCTCATGCGTAGGCTTGCGTATACTCATGCGTATACTTGATAGGCTCAAGTATAGCTTCATGAAGTTCATGGTTCTTTTGAAGTTTATTTTTAATCAGAGCAGTTCAGCAGGAATGCTGTGCACTATTTCATTGCTTCATGGGGTAACCAGACTGTTTGGACTGCTTTGCCACGTTGCTCACACGCTCTTCTCTATGTGGAAACAGTTGCAAGTTGCCCAGATGGTTTAATTATAGAGGATCATTTGCAAGCATGCAAGCAGTGGTGGCCAACAATTTAGAGTTAGGAGTGGGATTTTGGTTCAAACACATGCATTTGTAATCATAAAAATGGTAAAGTAATCCGGACTGATAGTACTTCTACAATTTTCTGTCCACATTCAACCATGGTGCTTTATTTATTTGTTTGTAATATGATTGCTATTGAATGCATTTCTAGAATGCAAGCACACACACTCTGCATATACTGGGTATATTGTAGTCCTGGAGTTCTAATTGAATATTTCCTTATTTGGCCTCTATTCAGCATTTTTTTTTTTTTTTTTTTTTTTGGAACTCCCTGTTTGATTTCAGCACCTGGACAGCTCCTGTGTACTTGCCTTAAGAACAGGTTCTTGGCCCTTGAATTGGAGAACAATGATGTAGTGCATGCTATATTGCTTTTTTTTCTAATTAACAGACCTGGTGTAATTAGTCAGACAATTAATAACCTTACTTTATATTAGTTACAAGTGGGTGTGTTTGATCAATAAAATGTGCAGAATATTATGTAATCTTTTAGAAAAATGTTTTTAGCAGTTTATGCTGCAAGATAACTATGGTCTGTAGTTCCTAATATAGTTAAAATAGTTCTTAATTTATCATTAGGCAATTTACTTAGCATTTCAAGGCACTATCAACTCTCAGCTTCACTACTACTGATGCTGATGTATGAGCTTATGTGAATGAGCTGGCTGTGTTTGTGATGTGTAATTATATTTGATATTGATTTTTGATATACTGTATTAATCCCACAGGGGATTGCCTTTATATTTATCCCATCCAAAGTGAGCACAAACACGTTAATAGTGAGCATATACTTGGAGCAATGGCCCGACACACACTGTGGCACTTAAGCCATGAAAGTGGATGATGGGAAGGTGCAGCTCACACCTCCTGCTACCACACATTTTTTCTGCGGGTATGGGACTCAAACCAGCAACGTTTATGTCCCATTATAATTGACACGCCTGCTACTATGATAAAAAGGAGCAACGTGGTAAGCATGTACCTCTTACTGCAGAAAGATCCAGGGTTTAAGTCCCATGCTCAGTGCGGGTGTTTCTGTGTGGAGTTTCCATGATCTCTGCTTGTGTGGGCTTCCCCCAGGTACACTGGTTTCCTCACACAATCCAGATACATCCACATTAGGCTAATTGGTTGTTTCAAATTGCCCCCGAAATCTGAGTGTGAATGCATGTGTTGTACCTGCACGGGTCTGGTGGGCAATTCGGCGTGCACAGAGGCAGCTGTGTTAAGCTCCAGCCTCCCTGCAACCCGAGTAGAATTAGATGGTTTAGCATATAAATAAACTAATGGAGTAAAATAAAAAATGGTCAAAGGATTGAGGAAATAGCTGTTAACAGATTCAGTACATTTAAAATGATTAACTTGATTGACTATAATATGGCAGTGGTAGCTTGGTGGAAAGGTGCTGGATTACTGATCCCCAGGTTGGGGGTTCAAGCCCCACGGTCAATGGTTGTCACAGATAATTGGGTTATTAAATGTCGGCCGTGTCTCTCACTGTCTGTGGTGTGAGGCTTGTAAAAGAACAATTGCTGATTTTCGAAAAGAGTAGCTGCAAAGCTGTCAGCGTGTTTTGCCCTGCGTTGGCTTGGCAAGCTGTCCAGGATGTACACTGCCCTCTCTTGGAGTCTGCTGAGATGGGCGTCAGCCTCCCCATGACCCCACTTAGGATTAAGTAGTTCAGAAAATGAATGAATAATCAAAAAATAGGGTGGAGTCTATGGATAGACACATTGGAAATTAAAATAACTCTCACTAAATAAACAGGCTTCGGTAGTATGCTTAAATTTAACTACGTAATCGTGATTGTAACATATAATTTAAACTTTCAGATATACAGTGGTACCTCACCTTACGAAATTAATCTGTTCCAGAGCCTTTTTCTTCACCTGCATTTTTCGTAAATTGAACCGCATTTTACATGTAAAACGCGTGATTCGTTCTAAGGCTCCCAATACTACTCCCTAAACCCTTTAAAAATTATAAAAGTATACCTTTAAAGACCTCCTTCTGCTTCAATGTCGTACCGATGGTAGACGGGTTTGACCATATTCCTTTGTGATATCACTCGTGCCCGTTTCTTCTTCTCATTTGCACTGGAAATCAGACACACACACACACACATGTGTGTGTGTGTGTGTGTGTGTGTGTGTGTGTGTGTGTGTGTGTGTGTGTGTGTGTGTGTGCACGCACATGGGTTGACCATGTCTTCTTAGCAGCGTTATAATCTTACAGATGTTTATGGAAGGTTAAAAGCCTGAGACAAAAAATAAAGCAAAAAAACTCATGAAAGAACAGTAACTCTGTCCTTTACATGAAAAGCATTATGGGAGATGCAGCTCCATAATAGCCAATAGGAGGGAGCTGCGTCATCCCTCCTAGCCAATGGGAGGCCAGCAGGGCGGGATGTTGGGAGATGGAAATGGGAGCGAGCTGCATCATCCCTCCTAGCCAATGGGACACCAGTAGGGTGGGATGTTGAAAGATAGTCAATGGGAGAGCAGCTCGTGCATTGTTTGAATGTTTGAATGGCGCATTTGGCGCGTTTCATAAGGAGAACTTGTTTCGTAAACAGAGACAAAAAATTTTGGAAAATGTTTTTCGTAACCTGGATTTTTCGTTTGCTGGGACTATCGTAAGGTGAGGTACCACTGTACTTTATTTATTACCATTCTCTATACATTCTCTATATATTACCGTTGGTCCAACTGTACCTTGTACAATATCTTTTACCTGAAAATATGTCTGTAGTACATAATTAAGTTAAATATTTTAAAGTTATATTGTATGCACCGGTCCAGATAAAGTTTATGTACTAAAGATACATGCATCATTCATAAAAAAGTGTATATGTAAATATAAATGAATGCATATGTAAATATGAACAAGAATTATTTTCTTGTGTTTTGTAAGAAAAGCCAAACCTCGCTTCATCTTCTGCATGCAGGCCACATTTGTTGTCTTGCGCAAATTCCATTGCATTTACAATCATGAGACCATACTGGCCCGGGAGAATAGAAGCCTCCAAAATGGCTAATGAATGTGAAAAGGACAGGGGTGGGCGGACAGCTAGACTGGGCTTCTTTGGGCAAGTGTGAAATGGAGCGTCACAGGGCAGTGACGGCGGTGCAGCTGCGTGTGAGGCCTGTGAAACACTGAAGGAACAATCGTGCTCACTGTTCACCAACCGTGTGTTCTCCAAAAGCCTATTAGCATAGGCCGTTCTGCCTGATTAACTCCCATAAACGGCCAGGAACATGTCCTTTGTCCACTAATCAGCGTAAAACATTACATTAAAG
>CM045744.1:31131475-31138975 GCA_024760905.1 Plotosus lineatus | reverse complement strand
GCGGTGCAACTAGGACTGAGTTGTATTTGAAATGTTGTGCTTTTCTCTGTATGTGCTGTGTTTGGGTTCTAGCGGATACTTTTTATTTTAAAAGGTTCTGATCTCTGACCATCCTACACACTCCCAGCAACGAGCTGGAGATTTCTCTTTCTCTCTCTTTCTGTTTTTTTTTTAAACTAATCGAAAACCTCCTTTCAGAAAATTATACCTATCTTCCCTTTTACTTATTAAAATTATTAAAATATGCAATCGGTCCTTTTGGTGCCATGCAACATGTTTGTTTGTAGTTTTTTTTTTTTTTTTTTTTTTTTTTTTTAGAATAATGACGTGAAATTATGAGATACATGCAAGTGCTGTAAATCCCTTTGGGCCAAAGCTGTTTTATCAGAGACATTATTATTTCATTCATGTGAAAGAAATAAAAATTATTCAGCCTAAAAATTACTATTAAAATACATGCATAGTAACAAAATATAAACAAATAGGCTACAGTTCAACAGCAGATTTTCTCATTGTACCAGCAAAACTTTTACTTCTTTTATCAATGAAACGTGTTTTTTTAAACTAAAGATGAATGTTTTTAGTTTTCTTTAAAATATATTATGCATAATTTGCTGTTTTATTAACGAAAGATTCCACAAAATAAATAATTTTATTGTTAAAAGAAAATGTGTTTTCAACTGTAGACGTGTTTCGATTTCATATATTGTTTGAAATGTAACAAGCAACTAATTTAATAATAATAATAATAATAATAATAATAATAATAATAATAATAATACATTTAAATGTCTCAGCAATATTTGTATGTCTGCTATAAGCTTAATTAGACTAAAAAAACAAAAAAAACAATAAGTTCCCAATATTCAAATTTCTGTGGTCTCATTTCCCAATTTGCTGTCCAAATTTTAAATGTGTTTATTTATTTATCTATCCATCATAGTTATGTTTTGGTTCAGGAAATACTGGCTCGCACTGGAGTCCATTCAATGCAAAGACCAAATTAACACCAGAATTAGAGCAACAGCTGGAGAAATTTATTCGTTTCATCCCAACGCGAAAAAAAAACTTTATCTTTTCTATTTGCAATAATAATAATAATAATAATAATAATAATAATAATAATAATAGTCAAGTGAAAAATGAATCAACGAACTATTTACAGTTTGTTCAGACCTATCACTTTTTTTTCAGTCATATGTGCACAATTTACAAGAATGAAAAATACAACAACATAATGGGGGGAAAAGATGAAATACACAGGCTCAGTCACGTGTTTACACACCCAACAATTGTGGGTTGTGGACAAATAAAATAACCTGTAAAAATCCAGGCTCTGTATTCACTCTGAATTATTCCCCGACGTTTCCTGTGTATTAAAATTTGAACCGAACAGATAATTATCATTCGAGATATTTTTAAACGTTTCAGCTTTTTCTTTTAAAAAAAAAAAAAAAAAAAGCAAGAAAAGAAAGAACGAAAGAAAGAAAGATCTAGATTGTGTGAAGGTTGTCATCCCGTTTGCTTTTCATGGACCACACTGGCCTACAGCTGTTCCTCGAGATGTTGGTAAATTGGAGAAATTAATTTCTATTGACATGACAGCATTAACCAAGGCTTAAATAATCATCACTTTTAAATTTACAAGAAAACATTCTGTACAAAAAGAAAAGAAAAAAAAGCAGATATTTATAATCTAAAAAGAGGTAAATATTTGGTTACTTGTTTGTGAATATATGTGGTTGAGTTTTATGCTTTTGTGTTTGTTTTTTTCTTTAAATGTGCGTCAGTGGGACGGTTCCGTTAATCGCGGCCGCGGTGCTCTGATAGTGTTGCGGCAGCGCGTGCAGTCTGCTCTGAACAGCCGCGTCTCCAGCAGCCTCCGCCGCCGGTAAGTACATGCTGATCATCTCACGCAGGTCGCCGGGACAGGGCGCGCGGGAGGCGGCGCTGAGCGGGGGGCTCGCGCTCGGCTCGGGCTTCACGAGCGGTCCGAGCGCACCGACGCCCCCGGCGGCGGCCGAGACGGCGCTCTGGTGCTGCGTGTACGGCATGGCAGCGTAGGTCGACGCCGAGGCGCCCACGTAGCTCGGCGAGTTCGACATGGGACTGTACTGCAGCGCGCTCATGTCGTAGCGGTGCACAGACGGCGCGGTGGCGGCGTGTTGGTGGTGCGGATGGTGATGTCCGTGGTGATGCGGGTGGTGATGTCCGTGATGGTGAGCGGCTCCGGCGCTTGCGTGCTGTCCATAGGCTAACTGCGCCTCCTGCATCATGGCCGCGGCGGCGGCGGCTGTGTACGCACCGTTTGCCCAGCCGTTCACGTGTGCGTAACTGGCCGCGCCTGCGCCGCCGCCGCCGCCACCGCCGCCGCCGTGACCCACGGGACTGTCTAACCTCTGCACGGTGCTCATCCCCAGAGTCACACCGCCGCCGCCACCGGCAGAACCTGCGAGCAGCCCGCCGGCCAGGGAGTATTTGTCCTTTTTCAGCAGCGTCTTGGTCTTCCTGCGGGGCCGGTACTTGTAATCCGGGTGCTCCTTCATGTGCATCGCGCGCAGTCGCTTCGCCTCATCGATGAAAGGCCGCTTCTCCGCCTCAGACATCACCTTCCACTCGGCCCCAAGCCTCTTGCTGATCTCCGAGTTGTGCATTTTGGGGTTTTCCTGGGCCATCTTCCGCCGCTGCCCGCGGGACCACACCATGAACGCATTCATGGGGCGCTTGACGCGTTCCTGGCTCAGTTTCCCGGCAGTGTTCTGGCCCGCGTGCCCCCCACTCGTGTTCGTTTGGGGTGCCGGGGAATGCAAGTCCGTCTCCATCATCATGCTATACATTCACCTGGCTTCAGTTTCGCACTCAACACGAGAGAAACATTAACTCTTGGAGCCAAGTCGTGGCGTCCCGCTCCTCTGGTCCCCCCCTCTGGCGCGGACGCGTAAAAAAGGTTCCCACAAAGCAACGAAAACACGTGTAGAATCCAACACGGGTACAAAGTCCCTCTTTTTCTCTACCTTTCTTTTCAGCTTTTGAATTTCTCATCCGGTGCAGTGGAAAGCCTGGGAGCTACTTTTGGGCGACGCGGGAGAAAAGTTAGTCGCAGAGCAGCCATGTGATGCGCTTTGACAGCCGCTAAATGAGAGCGAAGCGACCAATCACGCTTGAGCTGAGGACCGATTTGCATTTCGCGCTGTCACGTGACCCGACCTCAGCCTCCACTCTCCAGCACTCAGAAGGTAAACAGTATCCTACAAAGCCACGCTGCCATGAGCATGTTGGACAAATTATATTTAATTGATAAGGAAATAATATCCAAAACCCTAAGAAGTGAACGAGCCCCACCCACTTGAGACACTCACTAATGATGCTGCTTGCTTTCAAACATCTCCTCACCAATTACTAATCATTATTTACTAATTAGACAGTATTTACACACAATTTCTCAAATTTTGGTTGTCAGATGATTTTCTGTGAGTAAACAATTAGAGAGAAAGTGGGGTTGCACCCAGGGTATGTTACACACACACACACACACACACACACACACACACACACACACACACACACACACACACAATTTATATATATAAAATGTTATGTAATGTTATATATGAATATTGCAGAGGTTTTTTTTGTTTTTGTTTTTGTTTTTTTTTTTGTTTTTTTTGGGGGGGGGGGGGGGGGTTGGTGTGTGTAGCCTAAACCTAAATTGAAATAATATCTCGATTGGATTAAAGAAAATTAAAGTCTTGGTGGTTTTATGTTATTTACTTATACTGTATTTACTAATCTAAAGTGTTTCAAGCAAATTCCCATTTACAAGGAAGAAGTAAACAAATAGCCTAACAGGTCGAATAAATAAGGAACATATTCGTATTTGAAGGCGTGCTTTAAAAAAAAAAAAAAACAATTAATGATCAAAATTCCAATGTAAAAGTCACACACCCATGAAATGTGCGTAAAGAATGATCATAAACATTCTGAGAAATGTTTTTGTTTGTCTCGGTTTTTTGACATGCCCTGTGATCAGATATGTGCTTGCACGGCTTCGGGGTTTCTCCCACAGCTCGCAGCTTTTGTTTCGAGCTGCTTTAAAACCCATGAAAGACTCTTTTCAATAGATTGGTGCCACAGGTGCTTCCCTGTTGTGTCAGTTGCTAAGAAACAGGTGACTGACGCCCAGCGCACGTGCCACATCAGACCACTTTGTCCACAAGTGGCTTTAGGGCATGATGGAGGCTAAAAAGGGTTTTTCTGAAACTGAAAAAAAAAATAATAATACAATTATGTTATCCTCACGATAATAACACAAGTCTTATTAACCACGCTATGGGAAATTATTTCATAAATAATCTGATAAATACCGTTTAATGTCCTTCATCTAAACTACACGATCTGGTAGAGATGCGTAATAAATGCGCAGTTTCCGAAAGATCAAAGATAATCTCTGTTTATATACAATAAATTGGATAAAATGAAAATGCATTATGCTAAGTTGGATGAATCGAAAGGACTCTACAGTATTTTAAAGCATCACATCCTATTTTTTTGATGGAGTTTAACAGCCCTCCGCCATGTCTGAGCTCTGCTGCAAAACAAAATACCACTTTCACTTGAATGTGAGTAAACATTAATAAATAATATTTTCAATCTGATCTAAAAAAATTATTTCAGTATCTATCTATCTATCTATCTATCTATCTATCTATCTATCTATCTATCTATCTATCTATGAATGACAGCAGAAAGCTCATTTGCTATTGTATCTTTTTGTTGTTGTCCTGTAAGACGATGATGATGATGATGATGATGTTGGTGGTGGTGATGAAGATGATGTGCTTGCTGAAGTTAGCATGCTTGCCTGTTTGATTTGATAATATTTATTATTCTGCTGCTTTATTTTAATGTCGGAAATCAGCTTAGTGTTTTAATCTCGGTAGGGACATGTGGATTGTATCGATTTTCCATTTTATTAATTTTTATTTTATTCATTATTATTATTATTATTATTATTATTATTATTATTATTATTATTATTATTATTATTTCACGACAAGAGATGCATAAGTACACTCTCACTTTATACTGAACACCACTGACATGAAACAATTCTGGTTTTATGCAACACTAAACATGCATATAAAAAAAGTTTAATCGATTCTAAAAATGTTTAAATTTCTTATTGTTATTTATTATTGTTAGTTGAAGTTTGCGTGCGCCGGGCGCGCGTGCGCGTGCGCACAAGCGCCCACACACGCACACACGCGCGCACACACACACGCACACACACAAAGCGCACACACACACAACACGAGCGCGCACGCACACACACACACACACAGGCACACACACACACACACACACATGTATGTATGTATGTATGTACACACACATCGCGTGAGTGGAGCAGTTAACAACTTAATCATCACACTCATCACTGCAAGAAGAAAGGACATAGCCATTATGCAATTAGACGTTATTTGTGGAATTGCACTATTGCTTTGACAATAAACACAGTATTCCAGCTGGCCAGTACATTTAATAATAAATAAACAATGTGTGCGACAGTGGAAGTAAACAATAAACGAAAACAAAAGTGACTCCAAGGGTATTGTCTTTATATCAGATCTTCAGGGTAAAGCCCATGCAGATTAGCTCTTATTTCCTTCAGAAGAAATTATGAAGCACATTGAACATTTACAGCGGACTGTGTATCACGTGCAGCTTTGTAATTAGAGGCAATAAAGAAGGTTATGTTTTATTTTTAAAAGTTATTGACTGTAATAAATGGCTTACTAATAATTATAATCGGTTATAATACAAAAATGGGCATTGTTATTATTATTATTATTATTATTATTATTATTACTACTACTACTACTATTATAGTAATAACGACAACAGTAATTCTTGTTCGTATTATTTTTATTATTAATAAACTATCAGTACAATATTGTAATTCATAGTGAATTCCAAACCAGCATTCATTGAAAATATTTACTTAGAAACAATGCTTCAGCAAAATAGGAATAAACTGTGATGACATGTGAGTGCAATGTATGTGAAATGAGAGCGAGATAACTAAAATGAGATGGATGTAAGCGGGAGATATGAATGAGATTAAAAGAAGAAGAGATAGAGAAGAGAGTCAGAATGGGATGAAAGTCAAAATAAATATGAGATGAAAGTAAGTCGATCGGGAGACTGTATAGAAATAAGAGTGACAATAACGCGAGATATAAATGAGACAGGAAGGAAGTGAGAGTCTGAGGAGAGTGAGACAGGAATAAGATGAGACTGAAACATCAAAGTGCCCGGCGAGTTGTTCAGGGTGTACTCTGTCCTTGCCCAGAGTCGACTGAGGTGGACGCCAGACCTCCACGCGACCCTAATTAGGATGAAGCGGTTCAGAAAATGAATGAATGAATGAATGAATGAATGAATGAAGGGATGAGAGTGAGGCTGGATGGAGGTAAAAGAGAAATTAGAATAAAAGGAGAAGAGAATGAGACTGGTCAATGATAGGAATGAAATAAGAGTTGGACAGATTGGAGATAAAAACGTACATGAGCACTGAGTGAAAATGAGATGAGAGTGAGTCAGTATACTGATAAAAGTGAGTCAACAATGGAGATGAGAGTAAGACAGAATGGAGATGAGAATGAGTCAGGATGGCGATGAGAGTAAGATAGGATGGAGATGAGAGTGTGTCAGGATGTAGATGAGAGTGAGACAGGATGGAGATGAGAGTAAGACAGGATGGAGATGAGAGTGAGACAGGATGGAGATGAGAGTGAGACAGGATGGAGATGAGAGTGAGCTAGGATGGAGATGAGCGTGAGATAGGATGGAGATGAGAATGAGACCGGATGGAGATGAGAGTGAGATAGGATGGAGATGAGAGTGAGATAGGATGGAGATGAGAGTGATATAGGATGGAGATGAGAGTAAGACAGGATGGAGATGAGAGTGAGTCAGGGTGGAGATGAGAGTGAGACAGGATGGAGATGAGAGTGAGATAGGATGGAGATGAGAGTGAGTCAGGGTGGAGATGAGAGTGAGTCAGGGTGGAGATGAGAGTGAGATAGGATGGAGATGAGAGTGAGTCAGGGTGGAGATGAGAGTGAGAGAGGATGGAGATGAGAGTGAGACAGGATGGAGATGAGAGTGAGACAGGATGGAGATGAAAGTGACATGAATGAGAGTGGAATGAGAGTCAGAGAAGAAGGAGAGGGGAGTACAGGCACGAACGGAGAAGTGGTTTCTCTTGAACCTGGGAGTGCGAGCACCTGACAGATGTTGACCGTGTGAAAGCGCGCGCTGCAGCTCTTCAGCCTGTTTTAAAGCGTAATTGGACGCGTGGGGGGAGGAGGGAGGGGGAGCGTACGCCGAGGGCCAAACTTCCATTTTACGCCCATTTTCCAGTCACACGCTTATTTTCGGCGTCATTTTCACGTCGTTCAACGACACGCTGAGTAGTGAGCAGAGGGAAAATGAAGC
>CM045744.1:31093975-31128975 GCA_024760905.1 Plotosus lineatus | reverse complement strand
ATATATATATATATATACATACATACATGTGTGTGTGTGTGTGTGTGTGTGTGTGAAAGTATATTATTATATGTATATAATTTCATTGATTAATTCATTTTCTAAGTTGTTTAATTCTAATTAGGGTCGTGGGGAGGCTGGTGCCCATCTCAGCTGACTGTGGGTGAGGGTGGGGGACAGTTTGCAAGGCCATCACAGGGCAGAAGCATGCTGTTGTCTATGCAGCTACTCTTGCCAACATTCACGCTCACACATGGGGTGATGTGGAACAGCCAGTTAGTATACTATACGGTATATGTTTTGGGCTGTGTAATGCAAACTTGCTCTAACCAGGATAGAAGAGACATCTGAGGTCTTGGTGCACAACTGAGCAAGAGGAGCAAATACAGCAGAATTTCAGGACTTTGAGTCACTGTTGATACTATAGATAGCTCAGACTAGGATTAACATATTTCAGTCATAAAGATGAACATTTGTAGGGCACAGAATAAAGGAAAAGAGCTGGAGGTGTGCTTGACACCATCTGCTTGACACGGCGAGGGGAAATGTGATCTGGGGTTGTTTTGGTGGTGAAAACAGTTTCGAACGAGGAAGGCCAACACTCTATTAGGCGACACCAGTCCATGCCCAGTGGACAGCATTTCAATGGAGCCACTTTTCTTCGTGGGGAGGCTGGCACCCATCTCAGCCGACTTTGGGAAAGTTTGTTTGCCCTTTCTTCTGACAGCTCTCTTGAGAACAGAGAGAAGAAGGGACAGACATACACACACTTCTACAGTATTTCTCAGCCAAATTGACATTAGCAGTTCATCAGAGGATCAAAGGCTTCACTAATAAACACATGCAAGTGCACACACAAACACTTAAATACATGCTCTTGTACACACACACACACACACACACACACACACACACACACACACACACACACACACACACACACACTAGGATGTGTTAGTAATGTGTCTCAATTTGCTTGTGCCCCTATCCCTGATAGCACAAGCTTACAGTCCTCTCCTACCCAACCAGCAAGCAGAGTCAGCTTCACAGGATCAGCTGAAGCTTCTAGAAACAACACGTTAGTGCACTCCGGGGTTTAACACTATCAAAGGCATTTTTCTCTCTCGCAAGCGATTCTCGTAAGCTTCCTGTCACAGCAGCTGTCAGGTCTACTCCATCAGTCCTGATTTGACAAGGCTTATGGAGGCAGCCATAGCTGCAACCTAGCTAGTGTCTCCCAGTACAATCATGATGTTTGATGTAAGCATGGATATGAAAGTCGAGTTGACAGAGCCAATGGAAGAGAATACGATTTCTTTCATGGTGTATACATGAGGGTTTGAATAATGCTTTAAATCCTTACATCTCAGTATATTGAAGGTTACACGCGACAGAAACTTGACTCAAGAATAAAGACAAAATAGATTTATATAACCTTCAAATATCAGAGTGCAGTGAATAGCTGCATAGGAAAAAAATAAATGAATTGCAGACAACTCAATGAACCGTAAGCTTTATTCAATGCTGTGGATTCTGAAAAACCATGGCCTGTTGATCTCTTGGAATGTTAAAATGTTTGGGATCGGAAAATCAAAGTCCCCGAGCATTACTATACTGTATACTATACTGTTTTATACAGACGCACCTCAACTTACGTTTTAGTTACGTTCCGAATTGCCAAACGTAAGGTAAAAAAAACACGTAAGTTGTTACTGTACGTTCCGGTAACCATATGGTTAGCAGTTTCTCCATTTCATCAATCAGCTTTCCACGTTTCTTACTTATCACCGTTGACTGCATCACCACTGAACTTTTTAAATGCTCTATGATGCGATCTTTCTGTTTATGAATGGTTCTGATGGTCGACGGAGCCATTTGAAAGAAACGTGCAACGGTTCACATGTTTTTCACCAGCATTAATTTTCTTGATAAAAGCCATCTTGCCGCGTTTTCTGATTACCACCATCACTAGTAGGCTTACACTTCTGATCAACCATATTTGCTTAGGGTTACAAATACGCAAAACAGTGTAAACACAAAGATCATAGAAACGACGTCTTAACACAAGGGTAACACGCGGTAAACTGGGAAGAAGCAGGGCACGTTCAGTCTGTCGTTTGTAAACTATGAACGCAGCATCATGTAAACAATGGACGCATCGTCATGCGTAAGTAGCATTTGAACGTCTCGTACTATGGAGAGCGCACTAAACTCAAACTTTGACTTCCAAAAAAAATTTTTTTTTTTTTTTTTTTACAAAAATTTTTTTACAGTCAGTTCAAACGTAAAATCGAAAAAATGTAAGGTGAATAAACGTAAAGCGAGGACCGTCTGTATTATTACTTTACTATGCTCTTATACTATTCACGGGCAGTGGTGGTCTGGTGGTAAGATCATGGATCGCTGATCCCAAGGTTGGGGATTCAAGCCCCACTGCCAATGGGTTGTCCACTGTCCCTTCAGTGCAGCAAACTGGGTTATCAAAGGCCGGCCATGTCTCTCACTGTTTATGGTGGGAGGCTGTAAAAGAACCATTTCTGACTTTTGTAAAGAATAGGCTGCATAGCCGTCAGCGTTTTTCTGCCCTGCGATGGCCTGGCGGGCTGTCCTCTGTACTCTGCTCTCGCCCAGAGTCGACTGAGATGGGCGCCAGCCTCCCCTTGACCCTAATTAGGATTAAGCGGTTCAGAAAATGAAGGAATGTACTATACTCTTATAATTCACATTACTACTGGTCTGCCTCATTTTCCTTTTTTTGTTTGAACTTTTATTCAGTTGGTTTTTCTTTTTGAATTGGCGGTTTGTGTTCTTAAAATATATAATCTTATTCAAGACACGATACATTTTTGGAATTTTGCATCAACAATCAAAACAACAATTTTAATGTGATGATTTTTGCAAGGGGTGGCACAGGAGTCAGCACATCTACCTCACAGCAAGAAAGCCCTGAGTTTGATTCCCAGACTCGATCATTCTTGTGTTGAGTTTGCAGGCTTCCCCAAGCCTGCCTGGGTTTTCTCTGGGTTCTCCAGTTTCCTCCCAAAAACATACACAGTAGGCTTATAGTCTGTTCCACATCTCCCCGAGGGTGGGTGTGAGTGTCAATGATTGTGTGTGTTTTGGCCTGTGATGGCCTGGTGAGCTGTGTGTGTGCCCCGCCTTCGCCCAGAGTCAGTTGAGTCCCAGTGACCTTAATTAGGATGATGCGCATGAGAAAATGAATGAAAGAGATTGAGTGGATTAGTTCTTGGCTTAGAGTGTTTTTTTTTTTTTGTTTTTTTTTTTTTTTAGTTAGAGTTTGTCCATTTTATTTTTATCCATTTCATTGGTTTGGAATCTATTGATGCACATCCAGCAACATTTCCCTCCTTATTCAAATTCATACAAATCTAGCAAATAAAATAAGGCTTAAAAATAATAACATATAATCTTGTTAATCCTGGTAGCAAAAAATATTGGGCTTTTTACACCCGAGCCCAGTGGCTCATCAGGCCGGTGCTTATCCCCGGTTTCCGTAGCGTGAAGCAACCAGGAGTACAATTCCTCCTGGATGGGACGCTAGTCCATCGTAGGTTACCTTCCCAGTATATTTTTTACTGGTGCCATTTATGTTGCTGGGTGAACAGAGGCACACTTGTGGTTAAGACCTTGTCCAGGAGTCTTAGCACAGTGGGGTATGTGTGTGTATGCTAACTGAGATTTGAACACACAACCTCCCGATAATGAGCTCAGCACCCTAACCACTGCACCATTGGCTCCACAACAAATATAATGTATTTCTTATATTATATACCAGCTTCTTCTTCTTTTTCTTTTGGCTTTTTCCCTTTTTCAGGGGTCAGCACAGCAAATCATGTGATTCGCGTGTTTGATCTGGTAGAGGTTTTTATGTCGGATGCCCTTCTTGACATAACCCTTTAGTAAGGGGCGGAAACACGCTGACGGCTTTGCAGCTACTCTTTACGAAAGTCAGCAATGGTTCTTTTACATGAACCTCTCACCACATACAGTGAGAGACATGGCCGGCCTTTGATAACCCAGTTAGGTGCACTAGGGGGGACAGTGACAACCTTGTGGAGAGTGGGACTCGAACCCCCAACCTTAGCATGAGCGTTCCAATGCCCTTTACTACCAGGCCACCACTGCCCATATTACAGTATATACCATATTTATATTAATAACGCACAAAACAATCCAGTTATAGAAAATAATTCTTTAAACCGAAGAACATGTTTAAGTGTTAAAGCCTTAATCCTTTTATGTGAAAAAAATCTTGAAAAATTGAAGCAATAAAATAATGTAAAATTAAGTAAGAACCAATATACTGTATACAGTAGGCCCTCGACATTCGCGGGGGTTCGGTTCTGAGCCCTCCCGCGAATCGAGATAATCCGCGAGTTCTGTACCCGGAAGTAAAACCCCATGTAACACGTCACATGCGCGAATGAGCAGCCGGAAGTAAAATACTATGTATCTATGACATGCGTTAAAATATGCTTCCTAAACACATTCTATAGACAGACGTACTCATTAATACAGTATTAACGTAGTAAAATATAGTAATGATTAAGAAAAACTTTTCCATTTTTACTCTTATTTTTATTGATGATAAAATATAAACATTATACAGCATATACTGTTGTAAAGCACTCGTTTTAAAGTCAGAGTCAAATTGTTTCTGTGTTCATTTTAATTTGTTTTATTTGTTTATTCATGTTTTGCACTTTGCTCGTCTATGATCGGTCGACCCTACTACAGCTATGAGCAGCTTCAGCTTCGGGCAACTAAGCACGCAACAACTTCCATCGTGAGCTACTATGCTATGGGAGCTTTATGTTAACCGCCCAGGCGGAGTTTTCAGAGGCTTGGTTAGCACTTCTGGCCATACTGCTTGAAAATGTTCAGTCCCTACGAAACAAGATGGACGAGCTTCATGCTCAGATTGTAGCGCAGAGGGATTTACAGGACTGTGTTTCTGTGAAACATGGCTCGAGGAGAGTACACCCGATAAGGCTATTGCTCCAGCCGGCTACACGGCCTTCATCCCCTGCAATCCCAAGCGTCGGAGTCGTCGTTCGGCCCCTTTCCGCCTGGGCTAATTGCTAGCTGGGATGCGGCTCGCATTGAGCTGCCTACCATAGCATGTTAGCGCTGCTTAGTTATACACGCCCGAAGATAGTCCGATCTTATAGCTGTAGTAGAGTTGACCGGTCGTAGATGAGCATAGTGCAAAACATGAACAAACAAAACAGCAAATAAAACAAATTAAAACGAACAAAGAAACAATTTGACTCTGAGAACTCCGCGACGGCGCCCTCTGGGCAGCGCCATCTTGGAGACGTCACTCAAACTTCAATGTAAAAGGACATGAAGAGTACTGTAATAAAGTTTATCCTTTTGGTATCGTTTGTTAAACATGCTACACAACATAAAATCTCACGCATAAACATGAACTTAGGTAATGTACTGGAATAATAATTGAAAAAGATTATAATACAACAGTTCAGAGAAAACCGTCGTTTCTCAGGAGAAAGTCTTATTTCTTCAGAAGAGACATCCAGCGTTTTCTATCGCTTAGCCAGAGAAGACGCACAGCGTTTGAGTGGTATAGAGCTTAACTGGTAATTAAAACACACACAAAAAACAACTTGTGTGCGAATGAGGAAAAAGGGGCGGGACATCAGCTCAACCAATCAGGAGAAAGGTGGACAGCCATTGGCTGAATTTGAATCACGTGCCAGTTGCTCAGCAGTCAGCGACTACTCAAACCGTGGGTGCAAAACCGCGAATAGTCAAGGGCCTACTGTATGCTTAAATATTTCTTAGCTTTTGCAACAACACGATGTGTATTTAGAGTACATGGTCAATGTCATATGTTAAGAAACTTCTGGTCACCATAAGATTTTCAAGATTCCCCTCTGCGAAAACAAAAGAACCTTCTGAACCAAATAAATAAACAAACAAATAAATAAATAAAACCAACACATATCGTATAAATAAAATTCTTTCTTTTGTGAGTTAATCATTAGAACATTTCTGATTGATCCCTAATGACCAGGATAGGATTTTGACAGCTTGTGAGACCACTTACTCAGAACAGCTCCGTTAATGGTCCCAACAGCCTTATTGTATTCAACTACATCTGCTTTCCTGAAACACATCTATAATTAGTGCCTATGTCACCCATTAGGAGGCTAATGGACTTTGGCTTTAATGAGCATTAGACAAGGCATAGGCCCTAGCACAGGTCTTAATGTAGGTGTATAATAACCTTGGGATAGGAGATGGACTGAAAGAAAAAAAACAGCTTTTTGCAATAAATCCTCTGCACAATGGTTATTATGGAGAAGGAGAAAAGGAAGGATCATTGGTCAACCACTTTGTAGCTCATATTGGTAACCTAATTCAGATGTTAATCAAGCTAGTGGCTTATGTGTGTGTGTGTGTGTCTGTGTGTGTGTGCGCGCGTGCGCGCATGTGTGTGTTAAAAAGCAAAAAAGAAAAAAGAGAGAGCGACTAATCAGGAGCTTTCTTTAACATGTTCCAATGAGCACAAATCTCACTTCCGCTTCTTTTTGGGCTTTTTATACCCGAGCCTACTGGCGTATCAGGCCGGTGCTTATCCCCGGTTTCCATAGCGTGAAGCTGTTCAACTCCTCCTGGATGGGACGCTATGTTTTTTACTGCTACCCATTTATACTGCTGGGTGAACAGAGGCACACTTGTGGTTGAGATCTTGCCCAGGAGTCTTAGCACAGTGGGGATCTAACTGGGACTCAAACACACAACCTCCCGATCATGAGCGCAGAACTCTAACCACTACATCACTGGCCCCACGGCCACTTTTTTGTTGGTTAATAAATAAGAAACAAACAGACGTTACAGGAACCATCTACTGTATATCCAGGTTCTTGCCTATAACCACCGAGCGTCAACTGGTCGTATTTAGCAGAATTAAATGATCAGAACTAATTAGTCTATCAACACTATTCATTCTTCAACAACTAACCATCTGATATTTCTGAAAAAAGTCCTCTGTGGCTTATCGAATCAGTCATTTGATATCACTTAATCCTATATGGCTGCCGGGAGGCTGAAGACGGTGGGTGAAGGCGGGGCATACCCTGAACAGCTTGTCACTCCATTCGATGGCCAACACACACAACCATTCACACTCGCACTCCCACCTAGGAGGAATCTGAAATAGCCAATTAGCATAATGTGCATGGAGAAAAATGGAGTGCAGAGAACAAAAACCCATGCAAGCACAAGGAGAACATGTATACAGTACTCCACAAAGATACGCTCTCGCCGAGCCTAGAACTCAAAGCCAGAACCTTTTGGCTGTGAGACAGACATACTAACCACTTCAACACTGTGCCACCCATCAATCAGCTAGCTCAGTTCATTGTGAAATGCAGTTGTGGAGAAAGGAGAAGCTCACGGATATTGATACGGATTATGAAATTGAAAAAGCAAAAACAGAAGTGGAACAAAATGAAAGAAACTGAACCAACTCGGTTCCTGGAGATCCACCTTCTCTAAACATAAAATTAATACAATGATTAGGTGGGTAGCCAGACATGATTATGGCTGGAGCCAACGTGTTCAAGGAGCTTGATCTACACTATACGGCCAAAAGCCTGACCTTAACAGTCATAGGTGGCCTGTCTCCAAACCTTTGCTGCAAAGCTGGTGTGACACAATTGTAAAAGATGTTTTACTAGGCTGTAGCATCACAATTCCTCTTCATTGGAGGTCCGAGCACCAACCCCTGTCTAGTATGACAGTGCTCTTGTGCACAAATGAGTGCCATCAATCGGGAGCCTTGATCGCAACCAAACTGAACACCTTTGGAATGAATTTGAGGACAGACTGTGCCCCAGGCTTTCTCACCTGACATAAGTTCCTGACCTCACTTATGTTATGGACACTCATGCTATGGACTTCTTAAATCCAAACAGCCACACTCTGACATCTATCCAAAATCTTTCTTCCAAGAATGCTGGTTGTTGCAACAGTGAAGGGTACTGAATGTAAAATGTGATATTTAGCAAGCACATATGGGTGTTATCTCGAGACAGGAGTCTCCAACCCTATTACTGGAGAGCTACTTTCCTACAGGTTTTATGTCCAACTAAAATCTAACACACCTCTTCTACCTGCTCCAGAACTTGTTGAGGCAAGAATCAGATGGTCAAGAGTATATCACTAGGATTGAAGTCAAAGTCTTCAGGAAGGTAGCACTCTAGAAACAGGGTTGGAAAGCTCTGTCTTGAGATGTCCACATACTTTTGGCAAGACAATGTAGGTGTTCATTCTGAAGTTCAAGTTCAAGACTTGCTCATCATGAACATACAACTTTTTATTCATCATAATATACCAGTCAATTCTTCTCTCTCATGCGACTTCCACCGGCCAAGGAAGGTAAGGGCTAATCTGACTGACTGATTGTATTCGTAAGATACAACAAATAAAGACTATGGCAGATCTCCTACGAGAGAGTTGATGCATCTTATTTATAGGCGTTATTATTAACTAAACATCTCATCACATCTCATCTGATTTTCTGAACTGCTGTACCCTTTTTTAGAGCCACAGAAATACTGAAGCAAATCCCAGTTGACTCAGGGAAAGGGTGGAGTCCGCCCTGAACATTGCCGAACCCACGCACACAACCAACCACGCTCACATCTGGCTGTAATCAAATGACCTAATGTGTCTTTACACCAGGGGTCTCCAATCTTATCCACAATGGGCCGGTGTGGGTGCAGGTTTTCACTTCAACCAAACAGTAGCCACAGCTTCCACCTGTTTCAATCAGTGATCATCAAAAGAAAAGAAAAAAAAAACTCGATTGGACATTACTGTTTCAATTCTGAAGTGGAGCCATAAAGCTCCTTAAGACCTAAAGCATGGTGATCTCACCAAGATGGTCCCACTCCAGAGTTGAAACATGGATGTGGAATCTTTTTTTTTTTCTTTTGAGGACCTGATTGAAACAGGTGGAAGGTGTGACTACTGTTTGTTGAAGTGAAAACCTGCACCCACACCGGCCCTTTGTGGATAAGATTGAGATTGTGGTTAAGCTTTAGACTCTGAAAGGAAGCTAGAAGTCCCAGAAGAAGCCCTCACAGGCACAGGGAGAAGGTGAAAACTCCATACAGGAGTATAACTTGCAAGGCACAGGGCCTGAACCCCGAATCTTGTTTTTGTGAGGCAGACGTGCTAACCCGTATGCTAAATATTGTACCTAGTGTGTCAGGTTGGTCGGATAACAGCCAGTTATTGAGATCCTTTGAAGGAAAAAATTGTGGGCCGTCACAAATGTTTGTGTCACCACATATCTATAACCAAAACTGATCTTCAGTAACTTTTCTCAACCTTCTTCAAACAGCTCTTCTCAGGTCAGCAGCTCTCGACTATCACCACTTATAATCTTATAATCCGTAAAATCCGTCTACATAAAAGTCTAACTAAAACTAAAAGTCGGCTGCCCTCGTCCAAACAAGCATAATCTCATTATACCTCCTATGAAAGTTTCATATTTATCTACTGATTTCAAATGAAAGTAATAAGGCTTCTCACCCAACCCCCCTTTCTGATCTCTGCCACCAAAAACCCTAATCATATTTCGCCCCTATCTGAAAGCAATCAGTAATTGTGTGTGCAGCAGCAGAATGAAGCACAGCGGCAACGGCCAGCAACAGCGAAAGCCGCCAGTGCAGCTGGGCTAATTAAATTAAAAAAAAAAAAAAAGACGCTAGCCTTGGCGCTATAGGCACAATGCATTCATAAGTATTCTAAAGGGGGGGGGGTTATATTATAATGGACGTTGAGGTGTTTGATGTTGAAGAGTCTTTATGGCGGGTTGCTGTGGGATTAATATAGAGATGGCTGGTAGCAGTGGGCTGGAAACAACCCATAATAAGCTGTGGTTACTTGTCCATAGGGGCAGGTAAATCAGCCTTTCAACAAATGTTAATCATAATCCATTCATAAAGTCCTCATTTCCAACTCATTCATTTTAAATTCGGTTGAAATACTAATTAGCTCTTTTGAATAAATGGTTTTAATGGCAAGTTGATAGATATAAGCTCATGCTCCTTTGATCTGCCCAAGGGCTCAAACATGCAAACTTCAAATAGTGCTAATATGCAGTAGACCCATTGGGACAGGACTCATGCTGACCCATGTTCATCAGAAGAGCAACAAACAGGACATTTAATCACAGTGTTAAATCAAATATTTTAAATTGGGCATGAATAAAAATGCTCAGAGATCTTTACAGTGATCTCTCGCTACTTCGTGCTTCAGTTTCTGCGGCTTCAGGGCATTGCGGGTTTTTCAAAGATATTCATCGAAAAATAAAAAAAATAAGAAAATTAAAGAAAAACAGGGGGAAAGTTAAGGAAAATGCCACAAAACAAGTCCAATTATGCAAACCCCCCCAAAAAAAACAACCCAAAACCCCCCAACAATACTTACATTTTTATGTGAGGCGCGCATCTGTGTGCGCGCACGTCTGTATGTGTGTGTATTTATATTTTTATTTACATTTTATGCATTATTTTTTAATTTTGAGTTGTTATTATAAGCATGTATAGCATTGAATATGTACACACACACACACACACACACACACACACACACACACATATATATATATATATATATATATATATATATATATATATATATATATATATATGTACGTATACGTCAGTCGGGGTCGATCCTACCATGGAACTCGGTGGTTGGGGGGTCTCGGTCCCAATTAACCGTGGAAGGTGAGGGATCCCTGTACAGTATATTAAATGTCTACAATGTAAACAATGTGACATGCAAACAGTGACACGGTGTCTATGAAAATAAAATATGGGAGTATGGAGTTGAAAACACCTGTTTGGTGGTGGTTCAGAGGATAAGGTGCTTGGATACTGATTAGAAGGTCAGGGGTCCCAATACTATCAATCTGCCATTGTAAACCCTCAATGTTTAACTACTCAGTTGTGTAAATTACACAGCAATATAAGCTATTTTGGCTAAAACTGTAAAGCAGGGGTGCTCAGTCCTGCTCCTGGAGATCTACAGTACCTTCCAGAAGACATTCGCTCCAACCCTAATCATGCCCACCTAACCATCCAATCATCTAATCAAGACCTGACTGGATCTTACACGTCACATGGGCCGCATTAGGATTGGAGATAAAGTCATCTGGAAGGTAGACCTCCAGGAGCAGGATTGAGCACCTCTGCTGTGAAGCATACACAGCATATACAAGAAGCTAAGATCTAAGATAAGACCATTCTATGATAGATGAGTGAATTTTAATAACTTTCAATTGCCTTCTACAAAGTTCGTCAAAACATTCAATGGATAAAAGCTTTTAGTGTAGGTCAAGTGTTATAGCCTTGTCTTCCTGATCCACAAAAATCTCTGGTTATGAGCAATGCATGATCATGGCCATGCCAGTAGTTATGTAATTTTCTCAGTTAAATTTCAAAATCACTCTCTCTTGTCAATTTCCATATACGTATTCATTTATGCAGTATAAAAGGGGAAACAAGCTACATGACACAAACTAGAAATGAAAAGAGCTGACTGTCAAATGCCATATGGCCAGCGGTAATGTGGAGTCCGCCTGTTTGTGGTGTCTAAAGCCACTAATCTTGTTTTTTCCCTGTTCTGACAGTGCTGCAAATTAGCACTGACATGCTAACAACACATATGAACTGCTCTTTAGCCCTTAAAGTCAAGCCACACTGACTCATGATGACCTCGGTTCTCGCTCTCTCTCTCTCTCTCTCTCTCTCTCTCTCTCTCTCTCTCAAACACACACACACACACACACACACACACACACACACACACACACACACACACACTCCCTGGGGTCACATTAGCCATCAATGACATCTTCCCTCTCCTCTCTCACTCTACTCTTCTCTCCTCTACCAGGAAACTACCCCAGGCCCCAACTCTTTTTTCCTTTTGTGGATAAAGGGCAAAGGAAAGGGGGAGCCTGCCAGAGCTGAGAGTGAGGCCTCTCAGTTGGGTGGCCCTTCTTCAAACCCCTGCTCTTCTTCCTCCAGTCTCTAAGTACCATAAATGAGGTCATCCAGTCCGTTTCCTTTTCAGACTGAGAACCAGCTGCGTTCAAAGTCTCAGCCCTACATACCTGGCCTTTCCTTTTCAGCCTCTCCACACAGACACACACACACACACACACACACACATACACACACATACACATCTCTCGTCCATTCTCATCCCTCATTAATACTTGGAAAAGGTGGTGTCGCTGGCTGTTAAGATGCTTTTCAGCACACACCACAGAAGGGAGGAAAAGAAAGCAGTAAACACTGCTTCAGACTGCATAACGAAAAACAAGACCAAGAAATTGCTCTTATTATGCAATACAATCTTGCACAAATTTAAACAGCCAGACAATAAGATTGTATTACTTTCAAATTATGCAAATTGTGATTGGAAAAATGGATGTGAGCTTTAGCTCCGCCCCTTAACCTTTGTCGGGTTTTCAACTAATTTGACAGCCATGCAACACAAATTTGCATCACAAATATTTCTACATTAAAATGAACTCATATAAAGTAAAATATAGATTGGAACCTTTTTACTTGCAGTTTATTTGTGGAAATTTAGGTGAAAATCAGAAATTTAGTGAACATAAGATGAATTTAATTTAAAGACCAACAAACAGATTAATTCAGAAAGTCGAGCTGATGTACTTCAATGGCGAAAACAAACTTTTTTTTTCGTAAAACTATGCTAAATTTTTGCCAAAATGATTTCTATGAAAACCTTTTAAACATTCTCTTGAATGGAATTATTCATGCTAGTTGAACATTCGCTCAAATTTAGGTTTTACGGTATCTGTCAATCACCAACCAAACACCAAACTAAAGCCAATCCTCAGTGAAGTGCAAATGAGATCACCCTCAGTTACAGTTTATTAACGTACAAACTTTATATATACATTACTGTGCAATAGTCAAAGCCTTGCTACAGATTTTACATTTATTTTTATGACTTGTTCATTCGCGAATCAGTTCATAACATTTTTGGTTTCCAACAGTAGTTTTCCAAGAGTTTGAAAGACTTTTCAGACATCTCGTTGAAGTCATGCTGGCTTTTACATTCGAATAAAGATGCAAGTGTGACGGTCAAAATCTCCATGAGAACTGTGAGTGGTTCTAGATGATGCTCATTAAATCTTACAGTTACGCTGTAAAACTTCACAGACTCGACCTGAGACTGTTCTGCTTTTAAAGAAAAAGTAATTACTGAACTAAATAGTGTTCACTGTGCTTTACGGAGTTTTTTATGTTGAAATATTTTGTTTACGCGTACATAATAGTCATCTTTGCTCTACAGCATTTCTTTGCTTTAAACCTTTGCAGAATACTGTATAAGCCTGCAATGCTGAGGTTCAACACTAGAATGATGTAAGTTTATTTCATGTGATTCTTCACCACAAGATGAATCTGAATGCACCAAACTGACTTTTTAAAGTAAACTGAATGGTCTTGAAAAGTTCTGTGTAAAAATATGATATCCACTTTTGTCATGGCGGCGTGGTTAGTATGTCCGCCTCACAACAAGAAGGTTCATCATTTCTGTAACCGCTTAATCCTATTAGGGTCGTGAGGAGGCTGGCACCCATCCCAGCCAACTCCGGGTGAGAGTAGAGTACACCCTGGACGGCTCACCAGGCGATCGCAGGGTGGAAACACGCTGACGGCTACGCAGCTACTCTTGTCGAAAGTCAGCAATGGTTCTTTTACATGAACCTCACACCATAGACAGTGAGAGACATGGCCGGCCTTCGATCCGCAAGACGGTCCTGAGTACAATTCTCAGCTCGAGCGCTTCTGTGTGGAGTTTGCATGTTCTTCCTGTCTGTCTTCCTTTCGGCTTTTTCCCTTTTACTCGGGAGTCGCCACAGCGAATCATCTTGATTCGCACATTTTGATTTGGCAGAGGTTTTTACGTCAGATGCCCTTCCTGTCACAATCCTTTTAGCAAGGGACAGAAACACGCTGACGGCTTTGCAGCTACTCTTTACGAAAGTCAGCAATGGTTCTTTTACATGCCTCTCACCATAGACAGTGAGAGACATGGCCTGCCTTTGATAACCCAGTTAGCCGCACGGGGGGGGGGGGGGGGGGGCAGTGACAACCTTGTGGAGAGTGGGACTCGAACCCCCAACCTTTGGATCAGCAATCCAGCGCCCTATACCACTAGACCACCACTGTTCTTCCTGTGCTTGCGTAAATTTCCACCGGGTAATTCGGTTTCCTCCAACAGTTCAAAAAACACGCCAAGTGGGTTAATTGGCTGTTCCAAATCTCCCATAGGTGTGAGTGTGACTATAAATGGTTGTGTTTGTGTGTTGGCCCTGCGATGGCCTGGCGAGCTGTCCAGGATGTACACCGCCCTAGGCCAAAGTCAGCAGAGATGAGCACTAGACTCCCCGCGACCTGAATCAGGATTAAGCGGATCAGAAAATAAAGAAATGAGAACAAATGTCACTTTTGTCATTTCGCTGTCAAATTTTATCCACATGTTTGGGATTACAATATTTTAAAGATAAGAGTCCTCTTTTAATTACACAACTCAAGAAGTCACTTGTGATCATGGGTGACAAATATAACAAGCAGATGCAAGAAAAATAACCCTGCGAGGTGAAAACCAATCAGAACAAGTCATTAAGTCTATTCTCTCAAGTCCTTCAACATCCACCCTTGTTGCTTCCTTTTTACTCTCACCCTCTTCCACCAAACCCCACCCCACCCCCCACCCCCGCAAACAAACACCTTTCTTGACATTTCTGGAACTTTCTGGTGCTTTCCCCCTCCCTCTGTGCTCCACCTTCTAACCAACTGCTTTCCCTGTTCAGAAGAGATCTACAGGTGTCTGCCACAAGCCTGGCACCCTGCAACCCACCTCAGAAATGTCAAGACCCCTCTGCTTCTGGAGGTTGGTCTTAGACGAGAGAGAAAGACAGAGAGAGAGAGAGAGCGAGAGAGAGAGAGAATGAAGAGAAAAAGACACAGCAAGATCTTTCGTTCATCTGCTTCCCTCTCCACAGGATAACGAAAGATCGAAGGGGGGCATCTCTCTCTTCTGCCTCTCTCATCTTCTCCAATACACACACCTCTTCATACCTTCCTCTCATCTTCAGTTTTGCCGTTGAACCACTCCAGCATTCCAGCCGTACAGAGTAAATTCAGAACGATGCATCCTTACTCGCTAGTTCCACAGCTCTATCCTGATCCCGCCCAGACCCCAGTCTCTTTAGGCAATGGAGTGGTTTATTTAATTTTCCACTATAATGGTGAACTCTCTGAATGAAGAACTGGTGGTGGGAAAAAAAAAGAGGTGTATATGTGTGTGTGTGTGTGTGTGTGTGTGTGTGTGTGTGTGTGTGTGTGTGTGTGTGTGTGTGTGTGTGTGAAAGAGAGAGAGAATGCGAGGCAGCATTGATCAACAAAAGCAAAAAGAATGTGAAGCAAGCGAGAAAAAAGAAAAGAGTGAGCCCAGAGAAACAAAAGCTAAAAGCTACCACTATTTTGATTCACCCAGTACCTCCCGCCTCCTGTTTTTTTTTTTTTTTTTTTTTTTTTTTTTTTTTTAAATTACATCCAAAGTGTGATATCTATTGTGGTGGGAAATGACAGCGAACAATGTAAGCAGGGTCTTGGCAATTTTCACTGGGGCTTATTCACGCAGGGCCAACCGCTGCTGTACATTCAAACCAGTGAAACACTTTGATAAAAGGCGCATCGGAGGGGGACGGTGGGTGCTCATTGTGAGGGACAGTGTAAACAAAAAGGCAGTGAGGGAATAGAAAAAAAAAAAGAGGCATGCTTTATTCTCATCCAGTTGGATGTTTTTAGGCTGAGCACATGTTGGTTTTGCCTGACCATGGCCCGGCCCTCTGTGATCACGCTAGCATCAGACTGGGAGGCCCAGCTGGAGTATTTTATCCAATGAAAGAGTGGTTTCAGAGAGAAAGGGAGACGATTGTGGCAGGATAGGGAACACCATTTTATTTTCTAAGCATATTCCGTCGTTTATTTTCATTTAGTAATAAAATCAAGTATTATTCATGCAAGTGCACTGGAATACATTCCATATACCAGCTCTTTTTGTTGTTGTTGCCCCATTTCAATTGTACTGTATAGAATGTTTTCTCAAGCTGAGCTCAGTCTACACACACACACACACACACACACACACACACACACACACACACACACACACATACACACACACACACACACACACACACACACACACGCATTTAAACACACTGCTCTACAAGACTGCTGCGTGTCCCATTCATACCCAAACTCCACCTGGGAGACATGCTCAGTGTTTGCACAAGATTATATTCCCCACGGGCAACCATTTTACACACACACACACACACGCACACACACACACACACACACACACACACACACACACACACACACACAAAAACAGTACCAGCAGCAGCAGCCAAGCCACTACTGCGTTCTCCTAAACAAACAAGCCCAATGCACATGGAGAGGCAGACATATCATTATAGAACATAATAGAGCCGGGCTCAGACATCAAAAGTCTGTCTGCTGAGAATGTCAGTCAGAACCGATTATACAAGAGTTTTGTACATATTTACACAATATCTCTCTCTCTCTCTCTCTCTCTCTCTCTCATCGAGATCAAGAGCCAGTAAGGTTCTCACAGCTATATCATGTTACAAAATACAGTCCGAACAATTCTCATAAAAAACTAATTCATTTGAATCCATTAAATGTTACATTTTAACTTTATGCTATTTTGCAGATATTTTTATTGAGAGCAAATGACAACACAGATCCTCATACAATCTTCATCTAGTACAAATCGTGTTTATTATCGGTGAATTACCATTAGCTGTTACCACAGTGTAATTATAGTTCAGTTCAGTTTCCATAACCGCTTAATTCTAATTAGGGTCACGGGGAGGCTGGCGCCCATCCCAGCCGACTCCGGGCGAGGGCAGAGTACACCCTGGTCAGCTCGCCAGGCCATTGCACTGCCCCAACTGTAATTCCAGTACTGTATGTTCTTAAATTACATTGTATAAAATAAAATATGAAAAAACAAACACACATACAAACACGAGTTTTAATTCTCCGCTGAAACGTAATTAATTGAACCACTGCAAGGTTAAAGCTGCTGATCCCGAGAACATTCCCCCAAACTGCCTTACAGATAAGGGCGGCACAGTGGCGTTGTGGTTCGTACAGCGATAAGATCCGGAATCGAGTCTCGGGACCCTTGGGAGTTTTTGTGTGGAGTTTGCATGTTCTTCCTGCTCTTGCACTGGTTTCCTCCCACAGCCCAAAAGACACGCCCATTAGGCTAACCAGTGGCCTCAAATTGCCCCTCAGTGTGGATGTGAGTGTGAATGGTTGTGTGTGTTGGCCCTGCAATGGTCCAATACCTAATATGATTCAGCGAAATGAGTGAGTGAGTGATTTACAAATCATAAAGTTCTATGAAAACCTACAGCTTGTGATTTTGATGAGTAATTTTATTTTGTTTTACTAATTCAGGATTTTTCTTTGTTTTTTTTGAGAATCTGATTTTCTGTGTTATAAAACTGATTTGATATTGATTAAGAACAACAACAAAACAGATTTATTTATCCGATGTATTGGTGCATAGTTGCCCTAAAATGTAGACGTTGAGAGAGTATGTACATTTTGAAAGACGTCACCATGACGATACAAATTTGAAACTACTGTATTAATCACCCAAGAGGGTCTTATATTGAAATTTTATATTTTTTTCACAAAAGCAAAAAGACAGCACTGATTAGCTGTAAATTTGTTATAATTTGATGTTAAATAAGTAAAACTAAACCAAGAAAATATAAACAGACAAACAGATAGCCCAATAATGTTCTCATGTAAATTCTATTCCATTAGAATTAATATTCATTAATATCTAATTTGTTTTGTTACGTAAGCGATTTGGCTTTGATTTTCATCATTTCCCACAGCTCTGGGTTGTTACTCGGAAAAGCGCCAGTGCAACATGTGGTCTGCTCTGTAAACGCCCTGAAGCCCTGAACCAGCACCAGCATCCGATCGAAGGCCAGGCGTCATAGAAAAGCTGCGATGTTTTTCTGATTACGTTTGCAGTCCTTTGTTAGTCTTTATTAGGCTTTTAGGGGAACAAAACCAAGCCATGTGATGCAGTGCTGTCACAGCAAAGCGAGAGAGACAACCAGGATGCAACAGAAGAGACAAGTCAGCTGAGAAACGAGCAGAATTTCAGTGAACACAGAGCCTGGAATGTTTAAAATAGCGCTTGAAACCCAAGAATCTCTTGTTTAGTAAATCTAAGAAATGTCCCGCCATAGGAGCAGTGGTGGCCTGGTGGCGCTGGATCGCTGACCCTAAGGTTGGGGGTTCAAGCCCCACTCTCAGCGAGTTGTCACTGTCCCCCCAGCCCAGTGCAGCTAACTGGGTTATCAAAGGCCGGCCATGTCTCTCACTGTCTATAATGAGAGGTTCGTATAAAAGAACCATTTCGGACTTTCGACAAGAGTAGCTGCAAAGCCGTCAGCATGTTTCTGCCCTGCAATGGCCTGGCGAGCTGTACACCCAGAGTCGGCTACGATGGACGCCAGCCTCCCCGTGAGCGTAATTAAGATTAAGCGATTACAGAAAATGAATGTCTCGCCATATTCCACTGTTAAAAGTATTTAAATTATATAGGCTGCCACCTTTTATTTTAGTAAGTAAAACTTTACCACTGTAAGAAAAATTTAAGTAAAATCCCAAAGAGCCGAATTTTCATTGGCCCGATTTGAATCGGATTGTATTTCCTTTGGACCACTCAGAGAGTTACAAAGCAACTTCCCAACTGTATTTGGACTCATTCCGTCTTCTTTTCCTTTCGGCTGTTCCCTTCAGGGGTCGCCTCAGCGAATCATCTGCCTCCATCTTCATGGAAGTCATATTAATGAGTCGCAGGTTTGATTTGGCATAGGTTTTGAGGTCGGATGCCCTTCCTGACACGACCCTTTAGCACGGGACAGAAACATGCTGACAGCTATGCAGCTACTTTTGACGAAAGTCAGCAATGGTTCTTTTACATGAACCTCTCACCATAGACAGTGAGAGACATGGCCGGCCTTTGATAACCCAGTTAGCTGCATTGGGGGGGTCGGGGGGCAGTGACAATCTTGTAGAGAGTGGGACTTGAACCACCAACCTTAGGACCAGCGATCCAGCGCCCTATACCCCTAGACCACCACTGCCCTTATTTGGACTCATTCTGTATCAGGCTGATAATTTTTAATCCCATCTGGATCCTATTTTACAGAAAGATGATTTTATTATATTGAAAAAAAAAAGATAAAGTTAGAAGACACTATGACAACACATTCAAGTTGGTGATCTGTTGTCTAATTTACCATCTAATCTTCTTCTTTTCCTTTCGGCTGTTCCCTTCAAGGGTCGCCACAGCGAATCATCTGCCTCCATCTCACCCTGTCCTCTGCATCTTCTCCTCTTACACCAACTACCTTCATGTCCTCCTTCACCGCATCCATAACTCTTCTTTTTGGTCTTCCTCTAGGCCAGGGGTCACCAACCTTTTTGAAACTGAGAGCTACTTCTTGGGTACCAATTAATGCGAAGGGCTACCAGGTCAAGACACGCCTCTGAAATTACAAATTTACTCAATTTACCTTTAATTATCTTATTATTAATAATTAATGATATTCATCTATGTGAAGATTTTGATTTGATTTAAAAATACAGTACTAGTATATTTTAAAAAATTAGATGCAGCTCAATGGAGTGTGGCGCTATGGAGCCATTGGGCCTGTCCGAAAAATAGCAGTGAACAGGTCCGTGGGCAACTTTTCTTGTCCTTGCGGGCTACCTGGTGCTCTCGGCCTTCTGCCTGGTAGTTCCAACCTCAGTGTCCTACTACCAATATACTCACTATCGCTCCTCTGTACATGTCCAAACCATCTCAATCTAGCCTCTCTGACTTTGTCTCCAAAACTTCTCACATGTGCTGTCCCTCTGATGGACTCATTCCTGATCCTATCCATTCTCGTTACTCCCAAAGAGAACCTCAACATTTTCATCTCTGCTACCGCCAGCTCTGCCTCCTGCCTTTTATAAATAGATAAAAAAATGGACAGACAAACAAAAAATGCAAATCATCAAATAATTAATACTTATGTGCCTACAGTGGATATCACTAAGTAGGACTATTTCATTTATCCAGAAATCATAAGCTCAATAAGAATATTATTTGAGTCGAAGGAGAAACAGGAGTAAACAAACACATTGTTTCAGTTATTATTATTATTATTATTATTATTGTTTATTTTTATTATTTTTACTTTTTTAAGTGTTACAGAGGTAGAAGAGCTCAGCCACAGGTGCAAATGTATGATTTTGGACAAAGCAACCCATTGATGATCTAAAATTAAGAAATAATTTCTAGTAGATTTATATAGGATTCATCCATACCGAATATTATGCTCAAAGCGCTCGTTGGGGTTTTTTGTGCTCTGGGCACCTGTCGCCACTGTGCAGCGCCAGTTATTGTGTTGTTCTATCCTTTGATGCTGAGCACCAAGCAGGAAGCAACAATTACCAAATTTTGACGTCTTATGGTACGACGCGGCTGGATTCGAACTCCGACCTTCCAGAGGATAAACCGGACGCTCTACCAACTGAGCGAAATGCCCAGTTTGCATTTTTCTCATTCTTATTGTGTATATTTGGCATCCTTACATATGTTGAAACGTGTGGGAGTATGAGTTTATTTCCCGGAGATTCACACCATGAAGTAAAAAACTTTAAAGGTGAAATGTTGAAGTTGCGAGTGTCACCTGTGGAGGAGTGGTCAGACATGAAACCACGTGTAGATGTTCTCTCATTCTGCTCTTGCTTCCAAGTTGCTTTCAGTTTCAGTCTCAGGCATTTTACACAATTATTCTGTAATGAATGTTCAAGTACAAGGTGCCAAAAGGTCCGGGATGTTTCTTGCTGAATCTTCACAGTTTATTGACCAGTTCATCTTCGAAGGTTTCCTTGATTTCATGGTTAAGAGGATTTTTATGATCTGTTGGGAGAATTTTTCTAGATGCGCTTAATTAAAAAAAAATAAGTTTACTGCTTTGTTTTCCATGAATTTTGGACTACGCATGATACGGAATTTCTTGTTCTTTGGTTTATCTCAAAGCGAGCGTGCTGCAGTAAACTCTGCTCCGGTTTCTCACACAGAGGTAAAACATCCACTTGTTGATTTTTTTTTTTTTTTTTCATATTTTGTATTTGTCTCTGAAATTTGTTTTGCTTCATAAACTACTCTAAATAAAAAGCACATGAGAACACTTAAGATTGAACAGAATCATACATCGTCTGTACCACTTGTAAGTTTTTTCAGGCTGATATCTTCAGAAACTCAAACAAACAATTGAATAAAAGGCTATTTTACCTTTAAAGGGTCATACTGTATTGTGGTGATTTTTTTTTTGCATTACATTTTGTAAAAATGGGTGCAGCCATAAGCTATTTATTGGTTGGAGAAATGATTTTCCGACTGCACCTTTCCTTTCTTCATGGCTGAAGTGCCCTTGATCAGGTACCTAACCTCCAGCTGCTCTCCGGGCGTCCCCAATGTGTATAGCAGTTCACAACACCAAGTGTATGCTCACTGTTTACGTGTGTGTGTGTGTATGTGTGTGTGTGTGTGTGTGTGTGTGTGTGTGTGTGTGTGTGTGTGTGTGTGTTAATATTGGATGGGTTAAATGCACAAGGCAATTATTTCCTTTACGAGATTAGTACAGAATCAAAATAATAATAATAATAATAATAATCTGATTAGAATGCCTCCTGGACACCTCCCTGGTGTGGTGTTTCGGGCATGCCCAACCGGGAAGAGACCCCGGGGCCAACCTAGAACACGCTGGAAGGACTATGTCTCTCGGCTTGTCTGTGATCGGTGTCACCCCGGAAGAGCTGGAGGAAGTGGCTGGGGAGAGGGACGTCTGGACCTCTTTGCTTAGGTTTCTCCCCCTGCAACCCAACCCCGGACTTAGCGGAAGATGATGATGATGATGATGATTAATAATAATAATTCTTAGGATCTCATTTTAAATGATAATAGCACAGATTGTGAGTGTTTGTACCCCCTTTACAGTCAAGGAATACCCATTCAGAATAATGACATTAATATAAATATTAAGATGACCATCCTTTCCTCACTAATGAACAAGACTGATGTACTACATACTTGAACTCCTCCACTTAGGGCGGGACCTCATTTCAGACCCGGAGGGTGTATTCCACCCTTTTCTGGTTGAGAACCATGGCCTCAGACTTGGAGGTGCTGATTCTCATCCCGGCTGCTTCACACTCGGCTATGAATCTCTCCAATGAGAGCTGGAGGTCCCGGATTGATGAAGCCAAAAGGACAACGTCATCCGCAAAAATCAGAGACAAGATCCGATGGCCACCATACCAGAACCCCTCAACGCTGTGGCCTAGAAATTCTGTCCATAAAAATTATTAACAGAATCGGTGACAAAGGACAGCCATGGCAGACTCTAATCCTCACTGGAAATGAATTTGACATCTTGTTACCATTGCAGACCAAAGTCTGTCTCTGCTGATACAGAGACCGAATTGCCTGTAGCAATAGGTCTGATACACCATACTCCTGGAGCACACCCCACAAGATAGCTCTAGGGACACGGTCGAAAGCTTTCTCTAAATCCACAAAACACATGTGGACTGATTGAGCTAAGTCCCATGTCCCTTCCAGGATCCTGTAGATCGTATAGATTTGATTCAGAGTGCCATGGCCAGGACGAAAACATGGAAAACCTGGAGATTCAACAATTGGTTGGACTCTGCTCTCCATTACCCCTGCCTAGACTTTTCCAGGTATGCTGAGGAGTGTTATTTGGAACACACCTTTTAAAAAGGAGGAACTACCACTCCGGTTTGATAATCCAGAGGTGCGGCCCCTGGAAACCATGAGTTGTTGCAGAGACTTGTCAACCAAGGCAGTCCTACAACATTTGGAGCCCTGAGATATTCAGGGTGGCTACCTCAACCCCCTCAGCTCCAGTGATGGGTAGACCCCACCCAAACCCTCAGAGGAGGGTGTGTTGGTGGGATTGAGGAGGTCCTTGAAGTATTCCTTCCACCTCCCACAAATCCCCAGTCGAGGTGAGCAGCTCCTCACTTCCACTGTAAACAGTATTTTTGGAGAACTGCTTTCCCCTCATGAGATGTTGGATGTTGGTACAGAATCTTTTTGCGGCCAATCGATCACCTTCCAGGCCCTCACCAAACTCCTCCCACTGCTGAGATTTTGCATTGGCAACAGCTCAGACTGCAGCATGCTTGGATTGCCGATACCTGTCTGCTGTCTTGGGAGTCCCAACAGCTTTTTTAGCTGGATGGCCCCCTTCACCATAGGTGTTCACCACAGGGTATGGGGGTTATCGCAACGACAGGCATCGATGACCTTCCAGTCACAGCTTTGGGCTGCTACCTTAACAATGGAGGCAAGAAACATGGCCCATTCAGATTCCATGTCTCCTGCCTCCTTTGGGACGTGGTTGTAGCTCTGCCAGAGGTGAGAGTTAAATGCCCCTCTAATAGGAGACTCTGCCAAACGTTCCCAGGAGACCCAAACTGCACATTTGGGCCTGCCAGGTCTGGAGTTTGGCCTCCTCCGCCATCAAAGCCAGCTCACCACCAGGTGGTGATCGGTTGATAGCTCAGCTCCTCTCTTCACCTGAGTATCCAGTACATGTGGCCACAAGTCCAGTGAGAAAAGTTGATTTTATATTATCGAACTGTGGCCTAGGGTGTCCTGGTGCCAAGTGCACCTATGGACACCCTTATGTTTGAACATTGTGTTTGTGATGGACAAACTGTGATGAGCACAGAGGTCCAACAACAAAACACCATTCGGGTTCAGATTGGAGAGGTCGTACCTACCAATCACACCCTTCCGGGTCACACCATTGTTGCCCACATGGGTGCTGAAGTCTCACGATGGAGTCCCCAGGGGGTGTATTCTCCAACGCACCACCTAAAGCCTCCAAGAAGGGTGGGTACTCTGAACTATCATTTGGCGCATAAGCACAAACAACAATCAGAACCCTATCCCTTATGTGAAGGTGAAGGGAAGCTACCCTTTCCTCAAACAGGGAGAATCCCAATGTGTGGGCCCAAGACGGGGGGCAACAAGGATGTCCACACTGGCTCGCTGCCTCTCTCCACGAGCAACTCCAGAAAGGAATAAGGTTCCAGAGCCCAAGCCATGCGTTGAGGTGAGTCTGACAATATCTAGTCGTGTATATATATATATATATATATATATATATATATATATATATATATCTTCACCTCAAGGCTCTGACAGAACCCATGCCCTTGGCTGCCACCCAACTCACACTCTTCCTGATGAATATAGCCCTCCCACAGGTGGTGAGTCCATAGGAAGATGGCACCATGTCTTGTTTCCGGTCTGGGCTCAGCTGTGCAGAAGCCCGACCACCACTGTCACCTTTGACCCCTCCTCCAGGCCTGGCTCCGGGGAGTTCGGTCAAGGGAGACAGTGTCCTTTTACATTTTTCCGTACTGCTTTTTGAACCGCACTTTATCTGAACCTTCATCTAGGACCTGTTTACCTTGAGTGAGCCTACCCTGGGTTTGATGCCCCTGACAACATAGCTCCTTGGATCATGAGGACACACAAATCCCTCTGCTACGATAAGGTGGCGATTCAAGGAGGGGAAGATTTATTATTAAAAACAAAACTGAAACCCCAAAAATAAAGGCTTACACACACACACACACACACATTCTAACTCAGGTAAGGACACAGACTTTCAGATAAAAAATGATTGTGGCAGAACCGCCAAAATCAGACACTTAACAGAACATGAACTAATAGACTAAATACTTAGACTTAACAAGGCAGGTGATCCAAATGAAAGCAGAAATCCGCTAAAGATATGAAAGGCACGTAAAAGCAAACCAGGCTCGGCAAACAAAACAAAACACCACTTAAAGCTACATTTCAATTGTTTTAAATAGTTGTTTAAAAGCACAGTGTTTGCTAAAGTACTGTAAATTCATACAAATAAAATTAGTTCTCATGTGTGTTAAAATTGACACACAGCTAATGCAACGGTGTCTAAAATTCTTTTTTAAAATCTTACCTTTTATGCAATTCCATTTTCTGCCAGTCCAGATCACCCTGACTGATTATGTAAGCATAAATTACATTTTTCTTTCACTGCTGGTCTATCATTAGAGGATCTTCATTGTATCATCTCACATCATTACAGAGCTTGCTATAAAATTCGCCCAAAAATGTATGTAGATAATTTTGTACAGTGTCATAATCTTAAAAAGACAGCTGAAATCACATGGTCTAAAATCTGCTTTGGTTTAAAGCAAGAAATTAATGGCCCAAAAGGAAATGAGATGAAAACCTGCCTGAGTCACTTAGCATTTGATGATGTGACCATGGCAACAGTTTGCTACAGGTTTCATTTCATGTTTTAATTCACTATTATTTACTTAATTTAAACAAAATTTGAAAGTGTGATATTAGAACACGTAGAATTATTATTATGATTATTATTATTATTATGATTATTATTATTATTATTCATTTCTATGTATCAATTTATGAAGGAAGCGACAGAAACATCACCAATATATAAAATTCCTGGGCAGGAAATATGTAACATGACCAAGATCTTGCCATACATTAATAATGCACCTTTTGATTTCCTAAGGGGCTTCCAGTTCGCCTCAAATGGCTTCTTGCTCACGACAAGGTTAATATGAGGTTAGTGAAGTGGGAGAGATGGCAGAAGTGCAACAGGTGGAGGATGTCGGCAGTGTATCGTATGATTCTGTAGTGCTCACCAGTGCATCACTGGAGGCTTTAAACTTGGACAAGGCTGACTGGGCAGATATAAACTGCCCAGTGTTTTGTTAATTTCAACATATGTTAAGCTACAAAGCATTTTTTTTTTCAGGAACCTTGTGGAAAATATATGAGAAGAAACCAATCTTCTGTTTCTTCAAATGTTCTTCAAATCTCGAAATATATCCAGTGCTTGAGTTCTCACAAGATGCTGGTCAAGTGGTTGGTCAATGGTACGGACTATTCTTGACTTTGTATTTGTTCGTTTTCTCACTCTCTTTCTGTCTGTCTGTCTCTCTTCATTCAGCATCATCATTTTCTGTAACTGATTAATCCTAATTAGGGTTGTTATGGGGAGGATTGCGCCCATCCCAGCTGATTCCGGAGTAAACCCTGAACAGCTTGCCAGGCCATCGTAGGGCGGAAACACACTGATGGCTATGCAGCCTACTTTTGTTGAAAGTCAGCAATGGTTCTTTTACATGAACCTCACACCATAGACAGTGAGAGACATGGCCGGCCTTTGATAACCCAGTTAGCTGCACTGGGGGGGGGGGCAGTGACAACACGTGGAGAGTAGGGCTTGAACCCCCAACCTTAGGATCAGTGATCCAACACCTTTACCACCACGTCACCCCCCCCCCCCGTCTCTCTCTCTCTCTCTCTCTCTCTCTCTCTCTCTCTCTCTCTCTCTCACTTTTTCTCTCACTTGTAAACACACAGACACAAAGAAATACAGTACAGAAGCTCAAGCATTTATACACTTTTTTTTTTTTTTTTTTTTTACTTTTTTTTTTATATAAAAATGAAGGTCTCTCACATAAACACACTTTGTTGATGGGGAATTATTTATTAGTTTTCATCACAAATACACACCCAAACGGAGCCTGAACTACTCCAGTAAATATCAAAATGTTCCCCCAAAATGTGTATGTTCTATACATCAGGACAAATTATATCCTAAATTGTTTTATTGATAAGAAACATTATCATGCCCCTGTCTCATACGCTGCACAACAGGCAAGAAATAAATAAATAAAAAAATTTCCTCGGACAGTTGTGGGTGTGCTGAAGGAAACGCACCTGCTGTGCAAAGGGGGAAAAAAATGTGTTGAAGATTCTTATTATGAATTTCTTCATATTTATTTCCACCCGATTGGTAATTCACAACATCAATACCATTTCCACAGTCTGTTGTATTATGCTTTATTAAGTTCTATGGCTGTAGACTTGTGACTTTCTTATGCTTTTTGCCTTACATTATCTTCCAAAAGTCACATTATTAGGGTAAAGTCTATTTTGTTTTTTGTTTGTTTGTTTGTTTTGGGTTTTTTCTTTTTTGCTCGTAAACAGCCCCATGGTTCATCATACCAGCGCTTTTCCAAGTTTCTGTAGCGCGACCCGACAGGAAGTACAATTCCTCCTGGATGGGAAGCTAGTCCATCGTAGGTGACTTTCCCAGTATTGTTACTGGTACCCATTTATACTGCTGGTTAGACAAAGGCATACTAAGTCCCCAGCTTTCAGATTGACCACACCCAAATCTACTTCAGTACCTTCTGTCTGAGAAGTCAAATAGATGATATACTTTTTACATTTTTAATGATCCTTTTATTGTATATTTTAAATATTTGTCAATGTGAGAACTGTGTAAAAATATGAAAAATGGAGTAAAAAAAGTTTAGCCTGAAAATTTTTGTCTTCACTAAAACTGACTGAATAATCCATGAAAAGAGAAGGGTGCTGAAAAAAATGCCAGAGAAGTGGACCGTTTGAATGAGAGAGCGAGAGATAGAAGCAGAATACTGGGTTTGCTGTGAGTGTTGTCTGTAATCGTTGTGATTATAGCCTTTACATCCTCTTCACCCTCTGAAGCTGCAAGAGTCGATAGAAAATTGAGACCCTTTCCTGCCTGAGACGAAGACCCTATTTTATCCCATTTCTCTCCCTCTTTCTAGTCTTTATTGTAACACACTGATGCACAACAGTATATTTGTGGTCCTGCCAGGGATCAAGTCTTATGCATATTATCCACTAAAGTGAGGGGAGTCTGTCACTATCTCTCACTCCGACAAAATTACATGGGCAACCATGCAGGAGCACACCTCTCGCTATTCACATGCCTCTTGTTATTGGATCTGCCAAACCACAGGCCTCGTTGCATTACAAAGCCCTTTCAACAAACTCTGAGAAGCCCACTAAGTGCTCAGCCCTGCCACAAAACCGTGTAAATGTCCATGTAGGAGAACCCTGTCATCTTTACATACAAGTAACAACCAATTGATGATAAAACTATATATCCTGTGTACTTTGGATGCTTTGCAGTAATTCTTCAGGTCAAGCAGTTTTCTTAGGGTTCATACAAATAAAGTTGTCTGATGCAAATAAAGTTCAAATGAAGTTGAGAGAAATACTTTTTGCTGCTAAAGTAATGTCCAGAATAATTGAAACTAATTTTTATCCTTCATTCTTTATTATTCATCCCCCCCAGTGCAGCTAACTGAGTTATCAAAGGCGGGCCATGTCTCTCACTGTCTATGGTGAGAGGCATGTAAAAGAACCATTGCTGACTTTCGTAAAGAGTAGCTGCAAAGTCGTCAGCGTGTTTCTGTCCCTTGCTAAAAAGGGTTGTGACAGGAAGGGCATCCGACGTAAAAACCTCTGCCAAATCAAACGTGCGAATCAGATGATTCACTGTGGCGACTCCCGAGTAAAAGGGAAAAAGCCGAAAGGAAGACAGACATTCTTTATTATTCAGCAATAACATCATGTCTCAATATTTACAATCCATCAAGAAAACAAAAGGGTCAGACTCTAAGGCAAAGGTGAGCTTCTGATGCGCTCATCAATTGCCGTCCTGCCTGTAGTACCCGAAAGATTGTAATACCCCCATTTTACTGGAGCATGGCAGACTTACAGAAGCAAAAATGTCATTTGCAAATGTTCCGCAATTATTTCCTCATCTTCCGTGTTATTCTGTATGATTCCGTATGTATTCCTTAAGTCTTCTTCCACTTCCAGCAGACCAAAGTCTTCCGTGAACATACTTTTGAAGATGTTCAAAAGCACGTTAATGGAAAAATTTTACGTGAGTGTTTCCTTTGGTTCCGTAGTCCTTCCGTAAACATTCCGTCATTTCTGCAAATGGTCCGTAATTTTTTTCTTTTATACCGCAAGTGTTTGTAACTTTTCTGCAAGTCTTCCCTCCTCTTCCGTATGGTCAAAAGCAGCTACGGAAGGCACGGAATACATACGGAACAATAAAGAAACACTGCGAAACATCTATGAAGATTACACAGAACAAAACGGAATGGTCAAGGAATACATACGGAACGTTTATGGAATAGTTAAGGACAGCATGGTGCAGTTAAGGAACACTCATGGAACTCACTTCGACTATAAATACAGGCGAGAAAGACAAAGAACCATTCATTTCGAGAGACGCTACAATGCCAAAACACAAGGGAAAGACAACTACCAAGAGGCCATGGTCTTCAACAGCAGAAAACCCAGTGGAAGATCTTGTTAAAGAAGCTGAGGTCGACGCCGAGTCGGGTGTTCCATCGTTGACTCTGATGTCGCCGCTGGCCCAAGCAAGAAGGCAAGAGTTTATATGAAACTCAACAACGATGAGGAACAGCCCATGGTGGAGTTGATCCAGTCGAAAGAGTGCCTTTACAACAAGAACAAACATTACGGACAAACATCTGAAGGCCAAGCTCTGGGCTGATCAGGCGTCCCGTATGGAGAAGACTGACGATGAGCTGAAGCAGTGGTTCCAGAGTGTGCAGATGAGGCTGGGCAAACTGAGATGTTGGAAGTCGGGGCAAGCTGACATGATGCCTCAGAGGCACCAGTGGATCTATGACAGCTTTAGCTTCCTATGTCCACACGTTGTCGAGGTACAGAGGAGGAATGTTGTTTCTCTGAAGACCAAGATTGCTGCCGCAGCTGGCTCCGGCGGTTCCACGTCCACGACCACTGGAGAACCTCCACTGCCATCAACATCAGAGGGGGCAGAAGATATTGCACCTATTGACCTCCATCTAGCAGAAGAGGCAACACCCATCATCCCCCTCGCCACAACGTCTGTAACAACAACAGCATCCAGCTCCACCTTAACTCAGACCAGCTGTGGGAAGGCAAAGTCTGGATCTGAAATGTCCACCCTTGACGTCAGAGCGAACAGGATTCTAGCAGCAGCCGAACAGCTGGTGAACTCGAGAAGGGAAGTGATGACGGCCGATGAATCAGAGAGGGCGAGTTTCACCAGTTGGGCGGCAGCTGTCCTGAAGAATCTCCCAAAACCTGTGTACCAGCATGCAAAGCTAAAGAAACAAGAACGGCTGAATGACTGCTTGGACAGAGCTGAAGCCTTGGAGATGCAGGAGCAACCACCTCCTACCTCCTACGCAGCAGCAGTCGCAGCAGCTCCAGCCTCAGGAGTATGCATAGCAACACCACTAGCAGCTTTCTCAGAATCATCAACCATCACCGCTGCACCACCAGCGGCATCAGCAGTATTACTGCCTGCCTCCACCAACGCAGTGGCCCACGCATCTGTCTGGTCCACCAATGTCTGTTTGGGGACCTCAAGATGCGAGGAGGGCAACACAACAGTGCCCACAACAATCCATGTTGTCTGCAGGAGAGCAGCAACCACAACCCAGCAGACCAGTCAGTTGCCCTCTGGTTACATGTACATCGACGCCAGGAACCACCCCTGCGGCTAGAGACACAAGTGGAAGTGAGCCCAGCCTATCAAACATTTCCAATGTGCTCAGACGGTGTTATGATGACTTAAACTTGGACTCAAACTCCACCAGTGAACTGTGACACTGTCGTGTTTTTGATTTCAATAATTTTTTTTCTGTTTTCTGTTTGTTAATGTTCATGTAATAAAGTTTTGAAATTATAATCACTGTGGTTTTGACTTCTGTGCATTTTTTCTAGTTAGGAATGATTTACTGAAGGTGCAAATAATAGGAATATATTGGCAGAATGAGATTCCTTGCTTGAATCTGTGAATTTATCAGGAATCAGGAGCAAATCCTTTGATCTTTCCAATTTTTCTGTATTGAAACTGGGTTACACCGGGTATTCCTCAGTCATTCCGTGTTGAACACAAACGTTCCGCTTTCATTCCGCGTGTTTCCGCAAACATTCCGAAGCTCTTCCTTCTCAAATGGAGTAGTGCCGTAGTTATCCCTCGAGTGTTCTGTGCTTTCCGTGAACGATCCGTGAATTATCCGAAAGTCCATAGCTATTCGTACTTGTTAAGCAGTTAATCCGTGCATTTTTCCATATTTATTCCTAAATTGTACTATAGTCTTTCTGTGCCTGTTCCGCACATGCCGTCAACATTCCGAAAGTGTTCCGAATGTACAATTTTCCTTAGGATTTTGATCCATTTTTCATGTAAACATGCCGAAGCTCTTCCGTAGACTGCATTCCGCACCTTTCCGCCACGATCATTGCATTCCGTGCTCTAGTGAAATGGGGGTACAACATAGAAAAGATTATAAGGTTACTCTGCAAGTGTGGAAGTTGTGACAATATATTGTGCATTATTTGTCATACATAACACAGTAAGTAAGTAGTTATAGAGAGGTAAAGAAAAAATGCTAAAGCACACTAATGCTGCTAAGTCGACATGCAAACCAGTTTAGGATAGTGAGATTTGTCAGTGCTTGACCCCTTAGCCCACAGGTGTGAAATCTAAGGTCATCAGGCCAATTCCTTCTCTCCAACTCATTTCCTGTGGTCCACAAGAACTTTCATAGAATATGATTATAGTACATTCTTTTTGTCAACCATTATTATGAAGCCTAATTCATCATCCTTCCACTAAGTGGCAGCAGCCTATTTCAAGTAAATAGCTAGTCACTCATGACTTAGTAAAATTGCATTATAACTTTTTGCTGTTGCGCGTTGTCAGAAAATGCAAGTGACTAAAGAAAAATAGGATAAATGCCTAAGCCAATCATTTTGACATGCAGATTTCATGGTTTCCCTTTTATAATAGATCAAGAGTGGCTAACCCGTGGCTCTCGAGCCCATGCATCACGCCATGCTAACTTCGACCAGGAATTTCCAAAAGGGACTGAACTTTTCAAACACAAGTTGTTCACTTTGAAAAGAGAGGCAGGATAGCAGATACAGTTTTTCCAAAAAATTATGAAGCTCTCAGAGATCGTAATGCTTGCATCGTATAAACTAGCTTTGAAACATGGCACAGGCTAAAAAGCCATACAATGAAGGAGGGTTCGTTATAAAATCCCTCAGTAACATTGTTGAAATCTTGTCTCCTGAAAAAACAAACTAAAACGCATGGTATCTGATGTCCAACTGTCCTGCCACACTACTGAACACAGAATATTGGACATTAACACAGCTACTGAATCATAGTTGCACTCTGACCTTCAAAAGTGTGTGAATTTACAATAAATCTGGCTGAGCAGAGGTGTGTGTGTGTGTGTGTGTGTGTGTGTGTGTGTGTGTGTGTGTGTGTGTGAGTGAGTGAGAGAGAGAGAAAGTGATGGGTGATGTTCAGAAATTTCTACTGATGCCATTGGTTGCTGAACAGCTAGTGTGTTGCATAAGCTCCGATACAAAACAATTAATATAACCCTGTCACATTTGTCGCACAACAGGTATTCAACAGAAAATTCCTCAGACCTTTGTGGGTGTGTCTTCTTAAACTCAACTGCTATGTGACAGAAAATGTCATCGTGACGCTTATAATGAAGGTTTTTCTGTCTTCTAGGTAATTCTCATTGTCCGCTCCATTTCTGAAGTCTTTTGTGTGATGCCCAACAGCTGTGACAGACATACCCATTTCATAAGTTGGCCTCACACATGGTTGGTTCTGTCAACCGTTCTGCGTGGTTTCAAACCGTTTTGGACCACAGTGACATCATCTTGACACCATAATGTTCGTCATCAACTATCAATGACCTCCATGAATAGCAAGATTTTTTTAAAATGTTTGAAGTTTCACAGTGGTTCTTAAAATCATATACAGTCAGCCCCCTCTTTACAAAAACTCCTGAATACGAAAAATCCAGTATACGAAAAACATTTTCCTAGATTTTTGTCCTCTGTATACGAAACAACTTTTTACGGAAAGCGCCAAACGCGCCATTCAAACATTCAAACAATGCACGAGTTGCTCTCTTATTGGCTATCTCCCAACATCTCGCCCCGCTGGCCTCCCATTGGCTAGGAGGGATGACGCTGTCATTCCAACTTTGTTCAAGTTTGTTTGAACTGTGTTCATGTTTCTGTGTCATTCCAACGGCATCTTACGGCTCAGGTTTTTAACCTTGCAGAAACATTTGTAAGATTATAACTCTGCTAAGAAGACATGGTCAACACACACGCACACACACACACACACACACACACACGTGTGATTCCCAGTGATTCCTGGTGCTATGGTCACTGTAAGCTTATAACTCTGCTAAGACGACATGGTCAACACGAAGTATGTACCTTAAAAGCTATGCTTTTATAATTTTTAAAGGGTTTATGGGGTAGTCTTGGGAGCCTTGGAACGAATCATGCGTTTTACATGTAAAATGCACCTCTACTTACGAAAACTCCAGGTTCAGAAAAAGGCGCTGGAACGGATTAATTTCGAAAGAAGGGGGTCGACTGTATCTCTACGTAACTGCCTTGTAGCTGCGGTGTTGTCACCTTTCGCACACTTTTTATACCACATTCTGTACAACCTCATGATGACCTTTTCCTTACATGTCTTTTGCATGAACGGTATATAATTTTAGGGTGGCACAGTGACGTATAGGGTAGCATGTCTGCCTCACAGCAAGAAGCTCCAGCGTTCAAGTCCTATGTTGAAATTTGTATGTACTCCCCATGCTTGTATCGGTGTCCTCCACAAGCCAAAGACATGCACATTAGCCTAATTAGATTTTCCAAATTGCCCCTGAATGTGAATGGTTGAGTGTGTGGTTTGTCTGGCAATCTGTTCAGTATGTACCCCACCTTCGCCAATTTTCAGCTGCGGTAGGCTTCTGCCTCGCCACAGCCTCAATGGAGGGATTAATAGATTCGCAAACACATGATAGAGTGTAAGATTCTACCTTGAAGATCCCCATGGTATATTTTATGACCAAAATGTCATATCCACCTGACCTAAACCTACAACAATCCTGTCAGGCTTACTAAATTTCATTCATTCATCACCTGAACCGCTTAATCCTAATTAGGGTCGTGGGGAGGATGGCGCCTATCCCAGCTGACTCTGGGCGAGGATGCTCCAGGCCATCACAGAGCAGAAACATGCTAACAGTTATGCAACCAATTCTTGAGAAAAGTCATCAATGGTTCTTTTACAGCCTCTCACCCTGGACAGTGAAAGACATGGCCAACCTTTTATAACCCAGTTATCTGAACTGGGGGGGCAACAGTAACAACCCTGTTGATAGTGGTGCTAGACTCCCCGACCCTGGGACCAGTAATCCAACACCCTACCACCAGACCACAACTGCTAAATTTTTATGACAACAAAGGTTATTTGTGAAAGTACTTCAGAAATATTCCATCATACATGATCCAGAGAATATTTATGAACTGGACCAAAGTGATGCCTTATAGAAGGATACAAAGCCGGTCCTGAGGAGACCAAAAATATATTTCAAGAAGAAGATCAAAATGAGGTGTAATTGGATGTCATATTGTATTCATTTCTCCTCTAAAAACACAGCCAAGCACACAGCTAGAGCTTCACTGCAAAAGGATGAGCTGCAGCCAGAGAATGTTCCAGAAAAATGTTGTGTCTGAGACATTCCTCTGCATAGTTTGGTCTAATGATCTGGACTGAAATTTGGACTGGAAAGACAGTGCATCTGCGGATGCCAAGCGTTCGAGGCATGACCAAGTGCTAAGCTACTCAGGTTTGCATCAGACGAGCCCAAGGCAAGTCCTTCATCTTTCTTGTGAGCACAGATCCCTGCAACTCAGAGATCAGTGATTATTCT
>CM045744.1:31033975-31088975 GCA_024760905.1 Plotosus lineatus | reverse complement strand
GACAGAAGTGTGGTGGGAAGATGGAAAGAGTACTTTGAAGAGCTGATGAATGAGGAAAATGAGAGAGAAGAGAGTAGAAGAGGTGAGGATTGAGGACCAGGAAGTAGCAAAGATTAGTAAGGGTGAAGTGAGGAGGGCATTGAAGAGGATGAAGAATGGAAAGGCAGTTGGTCCTGATGACATACCGGTGGAGGTATGGAAGTGTCTAGGAGAGGTAGCAGTAGATTTTCTGACAAGAACATTTAACAAGGTCTTAGAGAGTGAGAGGATGCCAGAGGAATGGAGGAGAAGTGTGCTGGTGCCCATTTTTAAGAACAAGGGAGACGTGCAGAGTTGTGGCAACTACAGAGGGATAAAGTTGATGAGCCATACGATCAAGTTATGGGAAAGAATAGTGGAAGCTAGACTAAGGGCAGAAGTCAGCATTTGTGAACAACAGTTTGGTTTCATGCCCAGAAAGAGCACCACAGATGCAGTGTTTGCCTTGAGGATGTTAATGGAGAAGTACAGAGAAGGTCAGACGGAGCTGCATTGTGCCTTTGTGGATCTGGAGAAAGCATATGACAGGGTGCCGAGAGAAGAACTGTGGTATTGCATGAGGAAGTCTGGAGTGGCAGAGAAGTATGTTAGAGTGGTGCAGGACATGTATGAGAGATGTAAGACAGTGGTGAGGTGTGCTGTCGGTGTGACAGAAGAGTTCAAGGTGGAGGTGGGACTGCATCAAGGGTCAGCTCTCAGCCCCTTCTTGTTCGCTATGGTGATGGACAGGCTGACAGACGAGGTTAGACAAGATTCCCCATGGACTATGATGTTTGCAGATGACATTGTAATCTGTAGTGAGAGCAGAGAACAAGTGCAGGAAAATCTAGAGAGGTGGAGGTATGCCCTGGAAAGGAGGGGAATGAAGATTAGCCTCAGTAAGACAGAGTACATGTGCATGAATGCCAAGGACCAAAGAGGAGCGGTGAGATTACAGGGAGCAGAGATAAGAAAGGTGGAGGATTTTAAGTACTTAGGCTCAACAATCCAGAGCAATGGCGAGTGTGGAAAAGAGGTCAAGAAGCGTGTGCAGGCAGGTTGGAATGGTTGGAGAAAAGTGTCTGGTGTGATGTGTGATAGGAGGGTATCGGCAAAAATGAAAGGAAAAGTGTACAAACGGTGTTGAGGCCAACGATGCTGTATGGGTTAGAAACAGTGGCCCTGGGGAAAGACAGGAGGCAGAGTTGGAGGTAGCAGAGATGAAAATGTTGAGGTTCTCTTTGGGAGTAACGAGGATGGATAGGATTAGGAATGAGTGCACGTCAGAGGGACAGCACATGTAAGACGTTTTTGGAGACAAAGTCAGAGAGGCTAGATTGAGATGGTTTGGACATGTACAGAGGAGGGATAGTGAGTATATTGGTAATAGGATGCTGAGGCTGGAACTACCAGGCAAAAGGCCCAGAGGAAGACCAAAGAGACGATTCATGGATGTGGTAAAGGAGGACATGAAGGTCGTTGGTGTAAGAGAAGAAGATGCAAAGGATAGGGTGAGATGGAGGCAGATGATTCGCTGTGGCGACCCCTGAAGGGAAAAGCCGAAAGGAAAAGAAGAAGATAAATAATAAATGTCAACAAATCTAACATTATAAATATATATTTTGTTTATATTTTTCAGAGTGAAATGAGTTCAAATCAATTAGTAAATCACAACATTTATATTCATGCATACGATTCAAGATTATATCTTCTTTATCTTTTAAATGTATTTGTATTGATTTGTTTCCACATCAGTTTGATTTACTTGTATTTCTGTGACGTCACTGATAAGAAGAGCTGGCGGGACTCAGGGACTTAGAGATGGTGGAAACAGGACTGAGTATAGTGTCTATCCTCAACTTAATGATTGAAGTGATAGTAGACAATCTTACAGTCTTTAGGATTTTACAGGTCTGGGGAAAAACTTATATAATTTTTTCATGAAAATTAATTAATTATACTTAGATTAAAATAATTTAAGTATGTTTATGTTTAGGAAGGAAGTGATGCCTTTACTTGTCACATCTGTATAAATCACATGGCCATGTCCCAAATTTCCCAATTTTGAATGACATTTTGCTTCGGTTTGGTTAGAACTGTGCTAAACTGTGCACATGGACTAAACACTATACGTACCACATCTCAGCAGGAAAATGGCAGCCTCGCTCAGTTACCAGGCCTCATATGCCATTTTCATCAGTTCATTTTCTGTAACTGCTTAATCCTAATTAGGGTCGCAGGGAGGCTGGCGCCCATCCCAGCCGATTCCGGGCGAGGGCAGAGTACACCCTGGACAGCTCGCCAGGCCATCGCAGGGTGGAAACATGCTGACGGTTATGCAGCTACTCTTGTTGAAAGTCAGCAATGGTTCTTTTACATGAACCTCACACCATAGACAGTGAGAGACATTGCCGGCCTTTGATAACCCCGTTAGCTGCACTGGGGGGGGGGCAGTGACAACCTTGTGGAGAGTGGGACTCGAACCGCCAACCTTAGGATCAGTGATCCAGCGCTCTATACCACGAGGCCACCACTGCCCACTCATATGCCATTTTATGTCCTGTTAACCACTGACATGTTCATTGTATTTGTACAAAATTTCTCAGACGGTTTTGGAGCAATTTTTCTGTATTTGAACACGTCAGTCTCACCTGTCAATATAAAGACATGACAGTCCATCATAAGCAGTTACAAAAAGCATCAGCCCCAACAAGGCAAACAAACCCATTTGCTGTCAGTTGGTGGTTTACCAAATGCTCTGGCATCCATGCCATAGCTCCACATATTGATTTGTATAACATATTTCACAGAGCAATGATTCTTATCCCGCGTCCTTGGCTGAATCTATAGAACTGTCAGTCGTGAGCAAAGAGCGACGCTGGAAGTACTGCATGACAGACAGCTGTATTGATCCTCAGTCAAAGTGTGTCTGAAGGTCTTCATCTCCACTGAAGGGGGAAGAAATCTCAAAGACTTCATTCAAACTCTTGTAAATCTGAGTTAGCGACGAGGCTGGATTGCGTTAGATATCCAGGACATTGGTATAGATGAAAGATTATCCTATTCAATAGTTGAACTGAATTATCTTTGGGTGTGTTGAAGTTAGCATAGCTAGTTAGCATCAGTACTAATTATTCACAAGCTATCCAGTAACAGTAGGCTGACGTTATGGGTTCACGGTAATTTTTTTTTCCTCAACGCTTTGTCACATTAAATGTTTATACTCAGCCTTGCAGACTCTTCACGGCTCTCGACAATAAGAGAGAGTTTTTCAGCTCAAAACGAGTTGCAGATGCAGCAACAATAACCTCGAGGTAAAAGTAAAACCCCGCATCGCTCATGAGGTCATTATTCACCCAACACTTGTGAACAATGAGAACTCAAACTCGCTCTTTTTCACCCAAGTACAATACCAATTTGTATACATTTTCCTGTACTCGCTTTGTTTTACTGTTTTTCTGTTTCTTTTGGCTACTATCCCACCTTTCAAAATCTCATTCTATTTCTTTACCGACTTTCCCCTCACCCTCTTTTACCCTTTCATCTCTCTCTCTCTCTCTCTCTCTCTCTCTCTCTCACTCACTACCTCTTGCAGTTTGCACTCATCTCCTCCAAGGTCTGCCAGCACAAAAGCTGAACGGCAGATTTGCATTTTTGCCTGCCGCCTGTGTCTGACATTCTAAGAGTGAATAAGAGTTCACCCTCCAGGCCACTCACCTCTCTCTCGCACGGCTAATTACAGCCTTCACAATTAGCATGCTAATGCTAGTCACAGCATGAATGTCATCTGCCACTAATAAAGCCTTGGCCTTGCGGCTAACAGCCTGCCAGCTAGTGTATTATCCCATATTATCCATTCATTTGTACATAAACCCATTTTAGGCTAATTAACTTTGGCTTACGCTTGGGTTTAAGTTTAAAAAAATGCTTGCGCGAGTTGGTCAAGAAGACTTGCTTAGCAGGCTAGTGAAGACCATCATTATATATAAAGCTCAGCAGTTACATTAAACAAGAAATCAAGAAATTTCTATACAGTGATCCCTCACTACTTCGTGCTTCAGTTTCAGCGGCTTCAGTGCATTGCAGCGTTTTTTGAAAAATATTCATCAAAAAATAACAAAATAAGAAAATTAAGGAAAAATACGGGAAAAGTTTAGGAAAATGCCATAAAACAAGGCTAATTATGCAAAAAAAAAAAAAAAAAAAAAACCCAAACAAACAAACAACAACCCAAACCCCTCCAACAAAACTATACATTTTTAAGTGAGGTGCGCATCTTTGTGTGCGCGTGCGCGTCTGTATGTGTGTGTATTTATATTTTATTTACATCTTATGCATTATTTTTGAATGTTTAATTGTTATTATAAGCATTTATAGCATTGAATATGTATTTATTGATATTATATACACATATACATGTATGTGTACGTCAATCAGGTGGTTCGATCCTACTTCGCGGAAAACGGCAGTCGCAGGGGTGTCTCGGTCCCCATTAACCGCGGCAAGTGAGGGATCCCTGTATATATTAAAAAGGAAAATGTAATATAAAGGCGACACAAAACAGACATTTCTAAAAAAAAAAAAAAAAAAAAGTTTACAATTTTTAAAAAACCATTTAAAAAGTTCTGTCAGGAATACGCACTGTGTTGGATACATTGCCAGTTAGATGCGAGATCCTGGCTAAAGTATGACAGATTGGGGTTTGATGGGCTGAACTGACTATATAGTTCTCTGGGGCCAATTCTGTGTCTAAACCACTATCATCTATCTGTATGCGATTCCTGTTTACTCATGCTCTTCTGTTAAGAAATCCACTCTGAGACCAATCCAGAGGTGAAAGATTTTAAATGCTATCAACTTACAGTTTCTCCGCTGGTTTTACAGCCTTTTTTAAATTGACTGAGACTATTCCCAAAAAGCAAACAATGGAATTTCTCTCGGCGCCTCACATTTTTTCTCAGCCTTTGTGTAGGAAACAATACAATACATGCAAACAACATGATGCTATGATTGCTTTGCCTTTTCTGGATAATAGATGTTCGTATATATACACTACCTGAGCATGGTGGGGCAGTGTAATGATTATCATGTCTGCCTCACGCCAATAAGATTCTGCATTCAAGTCCCATGTTTGGCCAAGTTGTTTCTGTGCAGTTTGCATCTTTTCCCAGTGCTCGTTTGGATTTTTTCCAAAAGAGTACTGCCCTTAGGTGAAAGTATGTGTTACCTCACTTTACGAAAGACTCAACAAACGAAAAATCCAGGTTGACCAAACGCATTTACCTAAAATTTCAGATTCTGGATACAAAAAAATTCACGTTACGAAACGTGCCATTTCAATAATTGAAGCAATATGCAAGTTACTCTCCCATTGGCTATCTCCCAACATCCCACCCCGCTGGCCTCCCATTGGCTAGGAAGGAGCTGCATCTCCATAATACCCATGATGCAGCTCCCTCCCATTTCATGAGTTTTTAGAGTGTGCTCATTGCAACTTTATTTTTTGGCTCAGGCTTTTAACCTTGCATAAACAGTTGTAAGATTATAACTGCTAAGAAGACATGGTCAACACACACACACACACACACACACACACACACACACACACATACGTGTGTGATTCCCAGTGAAAGTGATTCCAGGTTCGAGTGAAAAGAAGAAGCGGGCTCGTGGCATGCGGTTGAGTGATATCGCAAAGGAATATGGCCAAACCCGTCTACCATCAGTACGATATTGAAGCAGAAGGAGGTCTTAAAAGGTATGCTTTTATAATTTTTAAAAGGGTTTAGGGGTAGTATTGGGGGCCTTGGAACGAATCAGGCCTTTTATATGTAAAATTCAGCTCAATTTACGAAAAAATCAGGTTACGAAACCACTTCTGGAACGGATTAATTTCGTAAGATGAGTTACCACTGTATATTTTTTCTATATCCTAACTTTGAATACGAAAGAGGTTTTGCTATTTAGCTAACTTTTCGGTCATGTGGTAACCATACTGACATGCACTACCAGTCAAAGCTTTTGGAACTCCTCCATTGTTTTGGGTTTCGAATAAAATGTGCTTTAGTGTCTTAGTGTCGTCTGAAGTTAAAGCGTAACACTGAAAACATTTGTAAGGAAATAAGAAGTGGATTTGTTCTGTTTAATCAATTTAATTTTGAAATTTTGACTCATTGCCGTCAACTTTTATTTCAGATATTCCAGCTGAACACACCCATGGTATTTTTTCCATGATGGAAATCAAATATTATTTGGGAAGGTTTCTTCCCCCGACAGTGTTGTAGAAGTTTCAATAAACATGTTGTGCTAGTTGGTTGCTTTTGGCCCTTCTGTTCATTTCATCCAAAATCAGCTTGATGAGGTTTAAGTCTGGAGACCCTACTGTGGCCAATCCATGATTCAAAGCCGAATGCCTTCTTTTCTTCTCAGATAGTTCTGACATACTGCTCACCTTTATTGGACTTGAACTGCACATATTTCAATAGAACTAAAAAAAAAAATCTAAAACTTTCAACCGGATTTTGTTTTTGAGTGTGTGTGTGTGTGTGTGTGTGTGTGTGTACATATATATATATATATATATATATATATATATATATATATATACACACACACACACATACACAGGGATCCTCACTTTCCGTGATTAATGGGGACCGAGACCCCCGAGACCACTGATTTCCACGAAGTGGGATCGACCCCCCCCCCCCCCAACTGATGTATACGTACATGTATAATATCAATAAATACACATTCAACGCTATAAATGCTTATAATAAAACATTCAAAAATGATGCATAAGATGTAAATAAATTATAAATACACACACATACAAATGCGCGTGCGTACACACTCAGATCCGCACCTCACTTAAAAATATAAGTACAGTCATACCTCACCCTACGAAATTAATTCGTTCCAGAAGTGGTTTCATAACGTGATTTTTTCATAAGTAGAGTTGCATTTTACATAAAAGGCCGGATTCATTCCAAGGCCCCCAATACTACCCCTAAACCCTTTAAAAATTATAAAAGTATACCAATTTTTATGAAATATGTGTTAAAAGTAAAAGAAAATTATTTTTTAAACCATTAAAATGAATAAGACGTGCAAGTCATTTACCATTGGGGTTGGGAAACTATGCCAAAGATATTAGACGTGTTAGAACTCCGTGACCAATGAGCGTCAAAGGCACATGAAAAGCATCATGGGTATCATGAAGCTGCAGCTCCCTCCTAGCCAATGGGAGGCCAGTGGGGTGTTGCCAATGGGAGAGCAACTCTATCAATTTCAAAACAAAAGTGCAAGATGCGTTTCGTAATTAGCGTATTCAGAGATGCGTATTCAGAGACGAAAATTTTACGTAAAGGCGTTTCGTAACTTGGATTTTTCGTTAGTTGGGTCTTTTGTAAGGTGAGATATGACTGTAGTTTTGTTGGGTTGTTTTTTTGTCGGTTTTTTTCCCCTGAATATTTTTGAAAAATCCGCGATGCACTGAAGCCGCTGAAACTGAAGCATGACGTAGCGACGAATCACTATTTTATATATATAATATGCATATGTATGTATATATTGTGACGCAGCAGACAGATGCCACAGTGGGTGTCATGTTAGGCCACTGTGATATGCGTGCTGGGTGTGATGAGGTCACTGTGACGCACGCCCCTGTTGTGATGACCGTCTACGATGAAGTACATGCTGACTGTGATGTGGAAAAGAGTGTAAATAAGAAAGGAGGACTCTGCAGAGACATAAACAGAGTTGCATTATTTCCATTACTCCAGCTATCCACCTGATATATGGTTTATTTTACTATTAGAGTGATTCGTAGACTATGTTGGTAAACACGGCAGTAGTTAATACCCACATGCCGAGTTTTATCTGCAGGAATTATTTATTTATTTATTCTTAAGGGGAGCCACATCTGATTCTTCCACGTTTGTCAGCTGATTTTAGCCTTCATTTGGATATGAGATTCCTGCTCAGCTGGAATCATTTCCTTAAGTATCAGATTATAAAACTCCTTAATAAGCCAACACAGTTGTTTATATTATCATTGCTCTAGAACGTCACTCATTCAGCTCACTGAGATAGATAAACATCTCAGATAAATCAGCCGAGCATGACATATGGTGAATTCATTAGCAATTTATTACAGTAACATTATTAAGACTTGACCTGTTCCACCGAAACACAATTATGGAAATTGTGTGTATTGTGTAGTCTTGCTGTCTTTTTGTGGGCTAAGTGGAATTTAATGTTTTGTACTGTCATGAATACATTCTAGTTGTCAATTTGGTCAATAAAGTAAACATATTAAACATATTACAATACATATAATGCTTTCCATTCATCCCAGTGTTACTTTAACCTAAACACAGACAGCTGTGGTCAAGAAGATTCTTTTCTATGACACTATTGTTCCACGATCCTTAGTACCATACATTACAATGGGCTCTGGTGCTACGAGAAGGCTCAGCTGACCACAGGACAGAACAAACTGTCAGTTGTAATAGAATAAAAATAAAATCTGTCACCCAACATTTGTAAACCTGTCATCAATTGGCCAGATTAAGTGAGATGTACCTCAGCCTGATGGCGGGCGAGAGGTACAGTATTAAGAGTGTGCGGGGTGTGTTTTGGGTGAATAGTAAATGAAAGTGGCAGATGGACTTTCATGTGATTGATGCATTTTTGATGCATTTATTAATATCCTGTTAAAAAAGGCCAAGAGCCTGTTGAGAAAGAGGCAAGTGAAGAAAGGAAGTGTGTGTGTGTGTGTGTGTGTGTGTGTGTGTGTTTCCAGATGGAATTAGAATAACATATGCACCCAATACCCCTTCTGAGCTCCACCGTAAGGGGCAAAGATGAAGAGTGTGTAACAGCATGAATTCATAATAGGTTGTATTTTCATGTTGACGCCCACTCTCTAACCCGCATCCAAAAAGCGGCTCCCACTTCACAGAAGGCTTCTTATAAAACTAAGAACAAGCGAGAATAGCCTAACCAATTCATTATTGAAGCTTTCACTGATGTCAGGGGTTATGTGTCGTGTTTTCAGTATTGTCATTTGGCCCAAGAGTCTGCAAGGCGACTAATAATGAGATTTATATTAAGATGCATTCAATTACTGCATTAATAAACTGGAACTGGAAGGTGAATTAAAAGCATCAGCGTTAAAGCAGCATCATTAAGGTTAACAAAATAATCAGGAAGGATACTAAAAGATGTTTTCTTTATCTGAATCAAATAAAATTATTTAAAATGTTTTAGGGTTTTTTATTTAAATTTATAAACAAGTGTAATTATAATAATAATAATAATAATAATAATAATATTAATATCCATGCGATGGCCTGTTGAGCTGTCCAGTGTGTAAGTCAACCTCACCCACAGTTGGCTGAGATGGGCGCCAGCCTTTATGCAATCCTAATTATGATTAAACAGTTAAAAAAATGAATAATAATAATAATAATAATAATAATAATAATGGTAATAAGGTCTCAGTGACCAAGAGACCCAGAGGAAGAATCAGAAATAGGTGGATAAGTTTGAATCCAGGTTATGCCACAGCCAGCTGTGCCCAGAAGCCTAATTGGCTGAGATCTCATAGGAGGGAGGAATGGCATATGCCCACTTCCCAGCCAATCACAGGCATCTGTGAGCTCATTCGTGTGATGGGGTGTATAGCACTTTCTTTCCGACTGTTAGACCGCAACCAAATACGCATACACAGCAGTTTGAAAAGAGGTGGGGACAGCATTATATATGCATGCTTTGGTGGTGATCATGTGATTGGGAAGACAATCCATGATGTGTGGGAATTAGATATGAATAAAATTGGGGGAAATGGGAAAGACTTAAAAAATGGGGAAAAAAGAAATAGGTCAAGGACACTAGTGGCCTGGTGGTAAAGGCACCGGATTACTGATCCCAAGGTTGGGGGTTCAAGCCCCAATCGCAACAGATTGTCACTGCTGTCCCCCCAAGTGCAGCTAACTGGGTTGTCAAAGGCCGGCCATGTCTCTCACTGTCTATGGAGAGAGGTCCATTTAAAAGAACCATTGCTGACTTTCGACAAGAGTAGCTGCTTAGTCGTCGATGGCCTGGCGAGCTGTCCAGGGTGTACTCTGCCCTCGCCCAGAGTCAGCTGAGATGGGTGCCAGCCTCCCCTCAACCCTAATTAGGATTAAGTGGTCCGCAAAATAAACGAATGAATGAAATAGGTCAATGGATAATAGCAGGGATGGTCATTGAAGATGCTAAGAACGCCAGCCTATGTGCCTACATGGAACTATTGAAAGCTTTCTGTCAGACAGATGGTAATGCTGAACTGGTGTGTGGTCAACCGGAGGTTAAAATTATTAATAATGTTAATATTGTTATATTTATTTTTAGGTTAAAACAAGTTTTATAACAATGATTTCTGTAGCCATCTTGATGCATGAAAAATTATTCAGTTATGACCAAATAACCACAACAACAACAACAACAACAACAACAACAATAATAATAATAATAATGATGGTGATGATGATGATGATGATAATAATTACTATTATATTAGTGTGGAACGGTGGCGTGGTGGTTAGCATATCTGCCACAACCCACAAAGGTCCCGGGTTCAAGTCTAGGACTCGGTGTGTTTCTGTGTGGAGTTTCCTCTGGGCACTTTGCTTTCCTTCCTTAGTCAGAAAACATGCAGAGTAGGCTGACTGGCTGCTCCAAATCGCCCCTAGTTGTGAGCGTGAGTGTTAACGGTTGTGTGTTTTTTGGCCCCACAATGGCCTGGTGTGCTGATCAGGGTGTACCAGGCCCATACCCAGAGTCAGCTGAGACGGACACCAGCCTCCCTGCGACCCTAATTGGCAGTTTAGAGAATGAATGAATGATGAATAAGACTTGACCTCAAAGGTTTGAATGTAGTAAAGATTAAGGCCCCTCCCTGTCTTTTATTAAATTTCTTTGTACTGTAACTCACATCCATCATATTATAGGCATATTGGCAGTGTTTAGGGGACTCATAAATTGGGGCTCAGACTAGGAGGTTAGAACCCCTCATAGTCCATAGGGAGGAGATTTCCATGTCATCTGAGAGGTGGAGGATCCAGCAAGGCCAAGATGAGAATACCTACTAGCTGTCCTCCGACACCAGCATGACCTCATTGATTTATTCAGATTGACAGTGATGTTGATACTGCAATGTGTAGTGCAGATCTGGTTTGAATCAGTGAGCAGAAACCTTTTATATGTCATCGGGAATACACTGCTGCATCAGTTAGAGTATCATTGGCCATAAATTGCGAACATTGCCAGCACGCTAGGCAGTCATTACACAAGTTAAATGTAGGTTTAAACTACGCTAGGCATTACAGTGGTACCTCACCTTACGAAAGTTCCAACAAACAAAAAATACAGGTTACAAAACAAATTTCTGTCTCTGGATACGAAACAAATTCACTTTACAAAAACACCATCTCAAAAATTCAAACAATGCGCGAGTTGCTCTCCCATTGGCTATCTCCCAACATCCCGCCCCGCTAGCCTCCCATTGGCTATCTTCCAACATCCCGCTTCGCTGGTCTCCCATTGGCTAGGAGGGGTGACACAGCTCCATACCATTGGCTATAATGGAGCTGCATCTCCATAATACCCATGATGCTTTTCGTGTAAAGGACAGAGTTACAGTTGTTTTGTGAGTTTTTCGAGTGCTCATTGCAACTGTATTTTTTGGCTCAGGCTTTTAACCTTGCATAAATATTTGTAAGATTATAACTCTGCTAAGAAGGCATGGTCAACACATGTGCGCGCACACACACACACACACACACACACACAGTGATGTAGTGGTCGAAAAATAAGCGAGTACACGATGGCAGCGAAGCGACCGAGGCGTGCAGCAGCACTGGAGCAGCAGAGCGCGGGGAGGGTGCGGCTGTGGCTTTGACACTATTTAGCACTTCATCTCCACTTTTTATTTCAACAGTTGCGAAAATTTACTTTGATCAAATACCCACCACTACAGCACTGCACACACACTCACACACACACACACACACACACACACACACACACACACACACACACACGTGTGCGTGTGATTTCCGGTGCGAGTGAAAAGAAGAAGTGGGCTTGTGGCATGCGGTCGAGTGATATTGCAAAGGAATATGGCCAAACCCGTCTACCATCGGTACGATATTGAAGCAGAAGGAGGCCTTAAAAGGTATACTTTCTCATTTTTAAAGGGTCTAGGGGGTAATATTGGGGCCCTTGGAACGAATTACGCATTTTACATGTAAAATGCGGTTCAGCTTACGAAAAATCCAGGTTACAAAATCACTTCTGGAATGGATTAATCTCGTAAGGTGAGGTACCACTGTATATTCAACTTATGAGTCTCTCTGAGCCATAATGCTCCTCACTGGAGCATAGGCCATCAACCAACGTTTTCCATCTTCTATGGTTTTTTGCGTTCTTCTCGATCTCACTGCAGCTGTAGCCCCAGCCCTTTATTTCCGCTTCCACCCTTCTCCACCATGTATTCCTTGGCCTTCTCCGCTTACGTTTACCAGCGGAGTTACATGTGAGTGCCTGTCTAGTGATGTCATTTTTAGGCTTTCTTAGCATGTGCCCAATCCACTTCCATTTCCTCTTTCGTACCTGTATTTCAACCAGCTCCTGGTTGGTCTTCAATAACTCCTCATTCCTGACCATTTTCTGGCCACCACACTCTCAAACTCCTCCTTAGACAATAAAGACTGATAAAGGCTTGAACCTTTCCCAGCATGACCTTCGTGGTCTGCCATGTTTCCGAGCCATACAACAGAACTGTCTTTCGATTTGTTGTAAACAATTTATGAGTAACTTACAAATAATGTATGTGAACAATCACCTAACTACAACTTATGGCCAATATATGTAGACCATATGAGCCATAGGTCAGCATACCTACCCGTACTACAACTTATACCAGCGAGCTGTTAACTTACACAAAACCTACGCATAACTTATTTGATGTATGCCAAAGTATTCCCCAAATTTCTCATACATCGGCATACACTCGCTAAATCTTCATCGGGTGATGTGGCATAAAGCTTGCAATTCTGTAATATTCTCTTGATAATTTACCTTTTTCAACCAGATATCATTCCACTTCTTTTAAGGAACAACTGTGAACAAAAACGTAGCAACACTTAGTGACTCTCAATCCAAAGACATTACACTCAATGAAATAAAACTATTTTGCCACAAATAGAGTAACTCAGACCAAGGAGACACTTTTCCTCCAGACGCTACCGACTGAGAAACAACTGTTTCTACCCTTTCATAGTGATTGAATTACGTACTCCAATGCCACACATGCAACTTCGGTGAGATTTCATAATGGATAAATTCACAACAGACTTAAATTGCTCTCACACCATGTAGCAGTATCCCAGCTCATGAAAAAGCATCCCTGAAGGAACAAACAAACAAATAAATCTTGTGCTGTATTATTGTAGAATTGTAGAATAATTATGCACACTGCAGTTGAAAATTGGATTTAAATAGTAATAGAATTTGAAGTACATTTCTAAATATTTTGGTTACAATGTGAATGTAAAATGTTTGGTTACAATGTGAATACAAAGGGAATGTATGTGCCTGAGACAGTATACAGTGTCCGTAATGTGCAGAATGATTTCTGTTATAATATATTACATCGCAAAAGCTAGAAAAGGAAAAGTTGTGCTATTAAGTATATACAGGGATCCCTCACTTTCCACAGTTAATGGGGACCGTGCCACTCCTGTGACCGCTGATTTCCGTGAAATAGGATCGACCCCCTCTAACTGACGTATACATACATGTATATGTGTATATAATATCAATAAATACATATTCAATGCTTTAAATGCTTATTGACTTCACTTATCCATTAACATCCGGGGATGTCGTTGGGGCGCCTTCATGGCGAGACTTGAGCTGGTTTGGCCTGGTGGCCCCCATCCCTCTCCAGGTCGTAGAAACACGCTGACGGCTTTGCAGCCTGCTCTTTACGAAAGTCAGCAATGGTTATATTTTTACATTTCTCTCACCATAGACAGTGAGAGACATGGCCTGCCTTTGATGATCCTGTTAGCTGCACTGGGGGGACAGTGACAACCCTGTGGGGACTCAAACCCCCAGCCTTAGGATCAGTGATACTGCGCCCTATACCACTAGACCACCACTGCCCCATAAATGCTTATAATAACAATTAAACATTCAAAAATAATGCATAAGATGTAAATAAAAAATAAATACATATACATATGCGCATCTCACATAAAAATGAAAGTAGTTTTGTTGGGGGGTTTTGGGTTGTTTTTTTGTTTGAGTTTTTTTTTTTTTTGCATAATTGGCCTTGTTTTGCTGCATTTTCCTTAATTTTTTCTGTATTTTTCCTTAATTTACTAATTTTTTTGCTTTTTGATGAATATTTTTGAAAACCCCCCGATGCATTGAAGCCGCAGAAACTGAAGCATGAAGTAGCGAGGGATCACTGTAATGGCTTTTTTATGATTGTTCCAGTTAAACATGGCAAGGTTTTCAGCATTTTCTAATTGCAAAAACAAGTTATAATGCTTTAGGCATTTAATGTATTCAAATTGCAGAATTACCTGATTACACGATTACATGTTTGCATCTTGATGGCTTTAGAAGCATAAACAAGATGGTAACATATGGCTCAATGTGTTGGAGACAGCTATGATTGGTAAAATTCACAGTATAATACAATGATTGGCTACATTTGCAGAAAAGTGGCAGTGATTGGGTAAAATTGCAAGCTTTGCAGAATGCACAAGGACCAGTTGAATGTCTGTTTTGATCATGACATTGCAAATTGACTAGAAATCAGAAATGAGTGCATATCATGATAAACTTGTTTTCTGCACACAGACGAAGAAGAATAATAAGAAAATGGGGTGGGGTTTGTATGTCTTTTTGTGATCTGTAAACTCCCTATCACACTCAAACAAAGAAAATGAAGACTGCAATGCTTTCTTTGGGGAAAATGTATTTTGTGTTTCTCAGTCACTAAATGTTTTTGACTACATGTTTCCACTCATTTTTTGATCACATTCATAATCACCTGCACCATATATCCACTGTGTTCTTACTATGTTTTTACTATGGCCAATCGGACTGAACTGTCCACCTGCCACAGTCTCACTGTGTCCGTCTAGTTCTTAAAAATACTGCACTAGGTTCTTTTGCATTCATTCTGCAAGTTTAATTGTGCCCACGTGTACAGTACATTTGAGTCCATGCCACACTTGTAGTACATCAATAAAATCCCTTTTAGGTTTAAGTTACGTCATTAGTACTGTATATTAATGCCACCAGTACTACAGCCATAGTAAGTTCTTAATACAAATTAATTATTATTAATTTTTACTTTTTTTTTTTTTTTTTTTACATATTTAAGGTTTTACCTCGTCCTCCACATCGGTGGAGACCATACCACTTCTTTACTGGTTATACAGACGCTCCCCAACTTACGTTTTAGTTAGAAACATACCAGAAAAACGTAACTTGTTACTGTATGTTCCAGTGACGTATGACGTTCATACTGTACTATACATCCATAAATACCTTTACCGTATCTCATAAAACACCCCTAAATCAATTATTATAAACACAATATTGTAAAATAATATCAAATATATATCAACATTAATTTCAAATAAATTAATCTAATCTAATTAATCTAACAAGATGGCTTGCCATTTTTTCTGATTACCACTATCACTACTAGGCTTACGCTTCTGACCAACCATATTTGCTTAGGGTTACAAAAGTCTGCAAAACAGTGTAAACACAAAGATCACAGAGACGACGTCTTAACACAAGGGTAACATGCAGTGAACTGGGAAGAAGGAGGGGCACGTTCAGTCTGTCGTTTGTAAACAATGGACGCAGCCTCATGGGTAAGTAGCATATTATGTCATCATATTATGTAGGTACGTCTCGTACTACAGAGAGTACACTAAACTCAAAATTTGACTTTTTTTTTTAAACGTAAAATCAAAAAATACGTAAAACGTCCGCCCAGCTATTTGAGGATACTTTAGGTAAATGGCTGATTCTGATGGGGATTTAACATTAACCTGCCAAGACTCGAAAATCCTGCTGACCCATCTTAAATTTAATGTTGAACTTTAACTTTTCAGAAGCCGACTTGTGATTTTGCCCAATGATGGTCTGAGGAGCTTTTCCCAGTGTACACCGCCGGCTCCCAGTGTGAGTTGAGATAGGTACCAGCTGCTCTGTGAATCTAGGAGAATTAAAAATCTACGAAATAATTAATTGAATGAATGATTTGTGATGTCTTTTAAATCTGAAAATTGCTCGGATGGTCCTGACACACTCCAGCATGTTTTACCAACATTGAAGATTTAAATAATAAATTTCGCTTTTAATATTATAAAAATAATATGTCACATCCGAGCCTGGGAATTGAACTTTGGAGCTTTTTGCTGTGAGGCAGCAGATGTGTTAAACACTACGCCACCGTGCCAACCCAGATTGAACTATCTTCTTCTTGAATTATATGACTTTTAAATCTTTGCCTTATTTCTGTGAATAAGAAAACCGTTGAAGGGAACTGTGTGAAGCTGGTGGCGTAGTGGTTAGGGTGATGGGATCATGATTGAGAGATTGCTCGCCACTGTGTTCGGACTCCTGGGCAAGGTCTTAGCCAGAAATGTGCCTCTGAATATCCAGCAGTATTAATGGGAACAAGTAAAAATTACTGAAAAGGTAACCTGCAACGATCTAGCATCCCATCTATAGCTTCAAGTTATGGAAACCTTAAGCTCTAGCTCTCATGAGCCAATAGGCTCAGGTATAAAAATCCCGACAGACTTCACCTTTTAATGTCCTGCTTATGAATTTTCCATTTTCTTCATGTATGTAATCTTCTTGAGTTCATGTACTGCATTGGTTTTGGACTTTTCATTGGAAGTCATGAATGTGGACGATGGGAAAGTGTAACTTGCTCAGCGCAGCACATTTTCCCTGCTGGTTCAGGACCTGAACCAACAACCTTTCAGTCCAAAAGCATTTTTTTAACCATTAGGCTATGGTTTTCCATATTAAAACAAAAACAAAACTAAATGCAAAAAAATATTAAAACTAAACTAAACTAAATAAATAAATAAAAATGACCAGCAGTGCCAGTTACAGCAAGAGAGCAAAGCAAGCGCCATCTCATCACCTCATCTGTAATGAAACAGGCCCCGACGGAATCCTCTCAACATGGTATTAATCAGAGCGCCGTCTACCCCCCGCCTGCACCACCCGAAAATATGAGCCCTCTGTGTGACAAAGGCTCCCCTCAGCTTCAACAAGCAGATCATTATCTTCTCTGGTAGGAAATTAAAGACGGAGGGATGGAGGGTAGTGAGGGGGTGTCAGGCCTCGGCCCCGTAATATGCGGATATGCAGATTGGCAGGTGGAACGGCGGGACGAGACTGGCTAACACGGGGGCTACTTGATTAATATGCGACCCTAGCAGATGAATACCAAATCAGACACCACTGTCTTGTGCTGTTGGGGGTTGGACAGGGAGAGGAGGTAGAAGCGGCTGTGTTGGGGGGCATTTGCAGTGAAATGTCAACATTGCCGTACCACTCTCCCATGCGTGTTTGGTCCCAGATGTAAAAAAAAAAGAAAAGAAAAAAGATCAGTACTCAAAGGAGGCTCAGCAAGAGATTATAATGTCCTCATTTTTAAAGAGCAGGGAGTATTTGGGATCATGATGGGTTTGTTTAAAGAGCAAGAGCTGCAGGGGGCCTGATTAGAGGATGGAGAGAAAGAATAATTTCAGTGTCACATTGCTGGAGGGATACGTGGTCTCCAAAAGGAAATATCCTCGTAGACAAGCTGGCCAAAGAAGTATTTAGTACCTAGATTCGGTATTTCAATCATGTCTGGACTACTGCCTTGGAAAAAACAAAAACAAACAAACAAAAAAAAAACCCAAGTAGGCCAAATAATTCAGGGGTAGAAAATAAGGACTTAAGATACAGGTGGCAATTTTTCTTTGTTGGTGACTACAATATGGTTTCACCAAATAAATGTAAACAAATACTGTTTACTACATGATTATATAAAATGTGGGCCTGATCAGAACCATATCTTTCTGACAGGATCAATGAACGACGACCCATGAAACTTTGATTTACTGTTTGCATCGCGTGATAGGCATTTAAACCATGTCACGGTTCTGTAACATGGTGAGAGAGGCCTGTAAAAGAAGCATCGATGACTTTCTTAAACAGTAGGCTTCATAGCATTCTGTGTGTTTCTGTCCTGTGATGGCCTGGCGGGATGTCCAGGGTGTACTCTGCCCTTGCCTGGAGTTGCCTGAGAGCCTCCCTGCAACCCTAATTAGGATTACGCAGTTCATAAAATGAACGAATTAATGAATAACGTCACTCTGTAGCTGAACTTTTTAAACTTTATAAACTCTTTCAGTGATTTCGTATACTGTACATTACATGGAAAACATAAGAAAAGCAAACAAAATAAAAAATTTGGGGTCTCATTTTCCATTTTTAAAGCTCTGATCCAAGTGACTATTAAAGATCTTGAGCGCCTATCATTTTGATTCAACACTATATTCTCTGAATAATGTTTTTGCAACTAAAAGACAGAGGACCAATCAGAACATTTCTGTTTTGAAATGCCTATTAACCTTAAGAGAGACAACCAATCACAACAGGATGTTTATATATTTATACAGAAAATAAAAGAAAAATTGCAGCATGCGATATTGCTGTTATATGAAGTGTTTGTGGTGCGGTACTTTACCCGCTTCTCTTTTGAGCCAATACTATGAAAGGAAAATGGGCTTAAGTGCAACGCAGTCGACTGTATGAACGTAAACGACAGCCTTCAATTCACTCCCATTTGATGAAATTCTGCCTTTTTTTTCTCTACCATGCTCTCAAATCTGTTACGCATGGAAGCCCGGAGCAGGCTCACTGTCATATATTTTATTTCTCCCGTTTTCTCAGGATAGTTAGTTTAATTTGTTTTCGACATGATCGCAAGACAACCTTTTTACAAAAGGTCGCAATACAACCTTTTCAATAGAAAGGTTGTATTTCTAAGATCTTCTTTTTCTTTTGGCTGTTCCCTTCAGGGGTCGCCACAGCAAATCATCTGCCTCCATCCTCATGGAAGTCATATTAATGATTCGCATGTTTAATTTGGCATAGGTTTTTACGTTGGATGCCCTTCCTGACACAACCCTTTAGCAAGGGGCAGAAACATGCTGACGGCTTTGCAGCTACACTTGTCGAAAGTCAGCAATGGTTCTTTTACATGAACCTCTCACCATAGACAGTGAGAGACATGGCCAGCCTTTGATAACCCAGTGAGCTGCACTGGGGGGACAGCAGTGACAACCTGTAGAGAGTGAGGCTTGAACCCCCAACCGTGGGATCAATAATCCATCACCTTTACCACCAGGCCACTACTGCCCTTAACCTATTTCTTTTTTTTTCTTCCATTTTTTAAGTCTTTCCCTATTTTCCCCATTTTCCCCAATTTTATTCGTATCCAATTCCCACACATCATGGATTATCTCCCCAATCACATGATCACCACCAAAGCATGCACATGCCCCTCCATGACATGTAATGCTGTCCCCGCCTCTTTTCAAACTGCTGTGCATGCATATTTGGTTGTGGTCGAACATAGTCGGAAGGAAAGCGCTATACACTCCATCATACGAATGAGCTCACAGATGCCTGTGATTGGCTGGGAAGTGGGCATATGCCATTCCTCCCTCCCATGAGACTTCAGCCAATTAGACTCCCAGGTGACAACCTTGTGGAGAGTGGGACTCGAACCTCCAATCTTAGGATCATCGATCCAGCACCTTTACCACCAGGCCACCCCTGCCCTTATATTTCTAAGATAGAAGGATCATTTTCTCAAGATCTCCAGATAAGAAAAGTTTGATATATATAATGCAGCCTTGAGGGGGGGGGGGGCACAAACCAGTGTCTCCCCCTCACGTCGGTCCCAAGCCCGGATAAATGCAGAGGGTTGCGACAGGAAGGGTATCCGGCGTAAAACTTCTGCCACATTTCTCATGCAAATGATCAAAACGAAATTCATACCGGATCGGTCGAGGCCCAGGTTAACATCGACCGCCATCAGTACTGTTAATCAACAGGGTGTTGGTGGAAATTGGACTACTGTTGGTCGAAGACGTCAAAGAAGGAGAGGCGGGAAGCATGTCCGTAGGCAGAGAGAGAAGAGGAAATGCGTGAGTCTAGGACTGAGAGTAGGGACTGTGAATGTTGTAACTATGAACGAAAAAGCTAGAGAGCTGGCTGACATGATGCAGAGGAGGAAGGTGGACATACTGTGTGTTCAGGAGACCAGGTGGAAAGGTAGCAAGGCTAGAAGCTTAGGAGCAGAGTTTAAGCTGTTTTATCATGGTGTGGATGGGAAGAGAAATTGAGTAGGAGTCATCTTGAAGGAGGAGTTTGTCAGGAATGTTCTAGAAGTGAAAAGAGTGTTAGATGGAGTGATGAGTCTCAAGTTAGAAATTGAAGGCGTGATGGTCAATGTTGTTAGTGCTTATGCCCCACAGGCAGGATGTGAGAGAGAAGTGAAGGAGCAATTCTGGAGTGAGTTCGATGAAGTGATGCAGAGTACCCCCAGAGGTGAAAGAGTGGTCATTGGGGCAGACTTCAATGGACATGTTGGTGCAGGCAACAGAGGGGATGAGGAAGTGATGGGCAGGTTTGGTATCCAGGACAGGGACACAGAAGGACAGATGTTAATAGATTTTGCAAAAAGGATGGAAATGGCTGTGGTGAATACTTTCTTCAAGAAGAGAGAGGAGCATAGGGTGACTTATGAAAGCGGAGGTAGACTACACACAGGTAGACTACATTTTGTGTAGGCGATGTAATTTGAAGGAAGTCAGTGACTGCAAAGTAGTAGTGGGTGAGAGTGTTGCCAAACAGCATAGGATGGTGGTGTGCAAGATGACGCTGATGGTGAGGAAGGTGAAGAAGGCAAAGGCAGAGCAGAAGACAAAGTGGTGGAAGCTGAAAAAGGAAGAGTGTCGTGTTATCTTCAAGGAGGAGTTGAAACAGGCTTTGGGTGGTCAGGAAGTGCTCCCAGATGACTGGACAACCACACCCAATGTGATCAGGGAGACAGGTAGCAGAGTGCTTGGTGTGTCCTCTGGAAGGAAAGTAGATAAGGAGACTTGGTGGTGGAATGAGGAGGTGCAGGAGTGTGTCCAAAAGAAGAGGTTAGCTAAGAAGAAGTGGGACACAGAGAGGACCGAAGAGAGTAAACAGGAGTACAGGGAGACACAGCGTAAGGCGAAGGTGGCGGTGTCAAAGGCCAAACAGAGGGCGTATGATGACTTGTATGATAGGTTGGACAGTCAGGAGGGAGAAAATGATCTATACAGGTTAGCACAGCAGAGAAATAGAGATGGGAAAGACGTGCAGCAAGTTATAGTGATAAAGGACAGAGGGAAATGTATTGACTGATGACAGAAGTGTGCTGGGAAGATGGAAAGAGTACTTTGAAGAGCTGATGAATGAGGAAAATGAGAAAGAGAAAAAGAGTCGAAGGGGTGACCGTTGAGGACCAGGAAGTAGCAAAGATCAGTAAGGGTGAAGTGAGGAGGGCGTTGAAGAGGATGAAGAGTGGAAAGGCAGTTGGTCATGATGACATACCGGTGGAGGTATGGAAGTGTCTAGGGGAGGTAGCAGTAGATTTTCTGACAAGAACATTCAACAAGGTCTTAGAAAGTGAGCAGATGCCGAAGGAATGGAGGAGAAGTGTGCTTGTGCCCATTTTTAAGAACAAGGGAGACGTACAGAGTTGTGGCAACTACAGAGGGATAAAGTTGATGAGCCATACAATTAAGTTATGGGAAAGAATAGTGGAAGCTAGACTAAGGGCAGAGGTCAGCATTTGTGAACAACAGTTTGGTTTCATGCCAAGAAAGAGCACCACAGATGCAGTGTTTGCATGAGGATGTTAATAGAGAAGTACAGAGAAGGTCAGAAGGAGCTGCATTGTGCCTTTGTGGATCTGGAGAAAGCATATGACAGGGTGCCGAGAGAAGAACTGTGGTATTGTATGAGGAAGTCTGGAGTGGCAGAGAAGTATGTTAGAGTGGTGCAGGACATGTATGAGGGATGTAAGACAGTGGTGAGGTGTGCTGTTGGTGTGACAGAAGAGTTCAAGGTGGAGGTGGGACTGCATCAAGGATCAGCTCTGAGCCTCTTCTTGTTTGCTATAGTGATGGCAGGCTGACAGACGAGGTTAGACAAGAATCTCCATGGACTATGGTGTTTGCAGATGACATTGTGATCTGTAGTGAGAGCAGAGAACAAGTGGAGGAAAATCTAGAGAGGTGGAGGTATGTCCTGTAAAGGAGGGGAATGAAGGTTAGCCTCAGTAAAACAGAATACATGTGTGTGAACGACAAGGACCCAAGAGGAAGAGTGAGGTTACAGAGGGCAGAGATAAAGAAGGTGGAGGATTTTAAGTACTTAGGCTCAACAATCCAGAGCAATGGAGAGTGTGGAAAAGAGGTGAAGAAGCGTGTGCAGGCAGGTTGGAATGGATGGAGAAAAGTGTCCGGTGTGATGTGTGATAGGAGAGTATTGGCAAGAATGAAGGGAAAAGTGTACAAGACGGTGATGAGGCCAGCGATGTTGTATGGTTTAGAAACAGTGGCCCTGGGGAAAAGACAGGAGTCAGAGTTGGAGGTAGGAGAGATGAAAATGTTGAGGTTCTCTTTGGGAGTAACGAGGATGGATAGAATCAGAAATGAGTACATCAGAGGGACAGCACATGTTAGATGTTTTGGAGACAAAGTCAGAGAGGCTAGATTGAGATGGTTTGGACATGTACAGAGGAGGTTATAGTGAGTATATTGGTAGTAGGATGCTGAGGTTGGAACTACCAGGCAGAAGGCCCAGAGGAAGACCAAAAAGAAGATTTATGGATGTGGTGAAGGCGGACATGAAGGTAGTTGGAGTAAGAGTAGAAGATGCAGAGGATAGGGTGAGATGGAGGCAGATCATTTGCTGTGGCGACCCCTGAAGGGAAAAGCCGAAAGGAAAAGAAGAAGATGTCATAATTAATATGAGACTTCAACATAAAAATTAGACCTGATATTTACATTATGGGTAAAATAATTTAATTTATTTGTTTATTTATTGTCTTCCTCTTCTATTTACAAAGTAAATAGTTAAAATGTTAATGCAGGGAGTGTATCAATCGACTCCTTACACCCAATTTGTCAAGAAACTAGACCCTCGAAGGCGCCACATTGGAAAATGCAGAAAAAAAAAAGTATTCATTTATGTCCCTTTTGGGCTTCCTTAGTTATCGTTGTGCACTAGTGACTTTCTCAAGCTAGAGCACATGCCAAGAAAAGTCATGAATTTCCATCCCTTTTTTGGTAGACAGAGAAGTTTCAAGGGTACAAATGAGTTGACACTCAAATGATTTAAATTACATCTATTCAGAGAACTTAAATAGTTTTAATTCAGATATTTTATTCATGCGGACACATCTATTTAGGACTTTTATTACTTGGACAGGCACTGGATAATCACAGACAGGGAAACTGTGGCTGGTTTCAGGGGGAGGAGCTCCATGATTTAACACAGAGGTGTCAGTAATGCAGTGTGTGTTGAATATATATTAGTTTTAATACTTACCGAAAAGATCAGTTATAATTTTTTTGGTAATTTTATTCTGAATCCTTTATAGTGTGAAGATGTGTGAATTGATAATCTACATACCGTGACACAGAGGGTACAGTTAGAGTTGAAAGTTACAGTTTACTACTCATAACAAATGAAATGAGAACAGGAATAAAGTTGTCACTCAAAGGCCCACCAGTGGCAGATTGGTGGGAATGGGGCTTCATCTTCTTCTGCTTCTTAATACGGGGTTAAGTCATGAGGGCAGCAGCCAAACAGGAGGTCCAGACGTCCTTCTCCCCAGGCACTTCCTCCAGCTCTTCTGGGGGGACACTGAGGCATTCCTAGATCAGCCGTGAGACATAGTGTCTCCAGCGTGTTCTGGGTCAACCCCGGAGTCTCTTCCCGTTTGGACATGCCCGAAACACCTCACCAGGAAGCATTCGCGAGGCATTCTAACCAGATTTGCGAGCCACTACAGCTGGCTCCTCTCAATGGAGAGCAGCACCGGTTCTACTTCGAGCTTTTTTCGGATAGCTGAGCTTCTCACCCTACCTCTAAGGGGGAGCCCCATGACCCTGCAAAGGATGCTCACTTCAGCCGCTTGTTCCCAAGAGCTTATTTTTTCTGCTACTTCCCAAAGCTTGTGAACATACAGTCCTGGTTACTGGTGTGTTGACATGCTTCTGGCATCACCGGCCCTTCCATGTGTCCGCTCTCTCTTAGCGAGGCCAGAATCCTTCCTGGACAGATCACCGGCCATCACAGGGCAGAAACACGCTGACGGCTATGCAGCCTACTCTTGATGAAAGTCAGCAATGGTTCTTTTACATGCCTCACACCATCGACAGTGAGAGACATGGCCGGCCTTTCATAACCCAGCTGCACTGGGGGAGCTTGTGAACATAGGTGAGGGTTAGAACGTAGCTCGACTGCTAAATTGTGAGCTTTGCCTTGTGGCTCGTCTCCCACTTCACCACAACAGAGCAGTACAAGCTCCGCTTTACAGAGGCTGCAGCGATCTTCCTGCCGATTTCTTGCTGCTTCCTTCCCTCACTTGTGAACAAAACCCTTGAGATACACAAGATGCTTGAAATCTTCCACTGGAGGCAGGACCTCATTCCAGACGTGGAGAGTGCATTCTACCCATTTCCAGCTGAGAACCATTATTATCATTTATTCATTTTCTGAAACGCTTAATCCTGATTAGGGTTACGAGGAGGCTGGTGCCTATCTCAGCTGACTCGGGGCAAGGGCAGAGTTCACCCTGAACAGCTTGCCAGGCCATTGCAGGGCAGAAACACACTGACGGCGATGCAGCTACTCTTGATAAAAGTCAGCAATGGTTCTTTTAAATGAATCTCTCAACATAGACAGTGAGAGACATGGCCGGCCTTTAATAACCCAGTTAGCTGCACGTGTGTGTGTGTGTGTGTGTGTGTGTGTGTGTGTGTGTGTGTGTGTCAGTGACAACTTGGTGATAGTGGGGCTTGAACCGTCAACCTTAGGATCAGTAATCCAGCACCTTACCACCAGGCTTCCACTGGTTATCATTATTATTATTATTATTATTATTATTTTCCTTTCGGCTGTTCCCTTTTTTTCGGGAGTCGCCACAGCGAATCATCGCACATTTGATTTGGCATAGGTTTTTATGTCGGCTGCCCCTCCTGAAACAGCCCTTTTAGCAAGGGGCAGAAACACGCTGACGGCTTTGCAGCTACTCTTTATGAATGTCAGCAATGGTTCTTTTACATGAACCTCACACCATAGACAGTGAGAGACACGGCCGGCCTTTGATAACCCAGTGAGCTGCACTGGGAGGACAGTGACAACCTTGTAGAGAGTGGGACTCGAACCCCCAACCTTAAGATCTTCGATCCAGTGCCTTTTACCACCACGGCCCCATATATATATATATATATATATATATATATATATATATATATATATATATATATATATATATATATATATATATATATATATATATATATAAAATTATTATTATTTAAATGTTTTTTAACACTTGGTGTAATATGGAGCACAAGGCCAAAGATAGAAGAAAAAGAATAAAAGAAAGAAAGAAAGACCTTGGAAGTGATATTGCGTATTCAAATAAACTTCGATGCAACTTGCTTGCATCGTGTTCGACTGCTGCTCTGTTATCACCGTCCGTGTGTAGACGATGTTATTTTGCACGAGGAGCTCTCATACTCATTGTTATAATTGGGGACTGAGGTGAAAAAACCTTGTGTCTGATTGTGGGTCTCCTTGGCACCGTACAGAGAGAAGAGAGGCTCTGCAACATTACCAAAAGCTATAATTTCCTGAAATATTATTTCACATTTGTTCCCTTTTCTCCTCTCACTTGTGTCCTCCTCCTCCTGTTGTGGCCATCTCTACGTTGTTAGAATGTAATTAAGAGTCGTGACCCCTTGACCTCACAGCTTTTACAAGCCGCTTGGAAAACACTCTGAAATAGCAGATCTTTAACACAATATGCTCTTTCGCTCTCTCTCTCTCTCTCTTTCTTTGCGTGTGTGTGTGTGTGTGTGTGTGTGTGTGTGTGTGTGTGTGTGTGTGTGTGTGTGTGTGTGTGTGTGTGTGTGTGTGTGGAGTCTTTCTCTCTCTCTAGAGGTTCACTAATAGAATAAAATGATTAATCCAGTAATTGTATAGCTGGCGTATTCCGCATTGAAACTGGGGTATTTCTCATTTCGAGCATGATAATTGGGGGTGGTGGGGTGAAAGGAGGTGGGGGGTGTCTGGGTTTGCTCCGGTGGTCAGACCTTTCCCTGAGGAACAACCTGTTTATGCATGATTAGGATAAAAGCTGCACACGCTGGAAAAAATGGCAGAATTGAAGCGACACGTGAAACGTACTGTACTTCACTGATGAGTCGATATTAAAAGGTCATGTGACGTGTTCAGTTTCGTGATGAAGACACAGCCTGTCCATCTTTATAGAACCTATATTTGATGATGGTGTATTTATAATAATCTGTAATACGCTGGATTGCTGATCCAAAGGTTGGGGGTTCGAGTCCCACTCTCCACAAGGTTGTCACTGTCCCCCCCCAGTGCGGCTAACTGGGTTATCAAAGGCGGGCCATGTCTGTCACTGTCTATGGTGAGAGGCATGTAAAAGAACCATTGCTGACTTTCGTAAAGAGTAGCTGCAAAGCCGTCAGCGTGTTTCTGTCCCTTGCTAAAAGGGTTGAGACAGGAAGGGCATCCGACGTAAAAAAAGTCTGCCAAATCAAAATGTGTGAATCAAGATGATTCGCTGTGGCGACTCCAGAGTAAAAGGGAAAAAGCCGAAAGGAAGACAGACAGAAGTATATTTTTGATTGGTTTTAAAGTTTTTAAGTTGAGGTGTATTATTATCTTTGATACACATTCACTTGTATCTTTGTGAGTTGCATCATTAGATATTACGGATAAGGTGTTAGGTGATTAAAATTACTTTATAGTAGCCAATCAAATTCAGTGTCACATGGTTCAGTGCTGATTCTGTGACAGGGTACATTGATCTATATTTTTTTATGTTTGATAAATGGTATGTTTCTCTCTTGTACATATTTAAATATTTACTGTATGTACATATTTGTATATATGTATGTCGAATGAATTGTAATTGTGTCGGCTTACATACAGAAAGAAAGTATTATATCTGTTCGAGAAGGGATGTATAAAACAAGCTCATTGTATATCAGGGGAAAATCTTCCACAATACATTTCTAGCTTCATAGAAAAATGATAGAATATTAAACAGCAGGCCTGGAAATAATTCTTATTAAATATGCTGTAGTGAATAAGGAAGTTAGCATCCAATAAGAAAAAAAATTGTGTGTGTGTGTGTGTGTGTGTGTGTGTGTGTGTGTGTGTATGTGTGTGTGTGTGTGTGTGTGTGTATGTGTGTAGTGGTGCGGAAGATGGATCCTTAGGTATTCTGTGTTTGTAAAAGTCGGATTGGAAGGCTGATGTCTCTTATCACAACACATTCACATCTGCAATATTACTGCCAGGAATGGTAGAAACACACACACACACACACACACACACACACACACACACGATCTAGTCTCCATAACTTCAAAGGACAATACATATATTAACATTCATTTCCTGGAGACGTACCCTGACCCCAAACATTATCACTACTTGTTTAACCCTAATTTTACCGTTCCCTCAAAACATGTCTTCAACTGTAATGATTACGTTATAGGGACTTGTATTTTTCCTATAGAGAAGTCATGTCCCCTAATGTGGCTGTGTAAAGAGATTGGGGCCCCTGCAACATGATAACCCCCCCACACACACACACTCACACTCACACACACACACACACACACACACACACACACACACACACACACACACACACGCGCGCACACAAACATACACACTCAAGTAAAAAAAAAAAAAAAGGAAGGTTGAAATAAGTTATTTTTGTCCTTGTGGGGACCGCTTGGTCATGAGTACTGTATTGTTAAAAAAAAAAAAAAAAAAAAAAGCAAGCACACACAAAGAGAAAAGAAAAGAGGACAGTTTTCTGATTGGAATCTCACAGTTGTCCACACAATGTCAAATCTGTTGTATGTTGCTAGTCCCCGTCTACACAATCTTACACACACTGTCAGATAATCGTAGTCTGAGAAACAGCTTGAGCACACAGCATCTTGATAAATAAACCTGTAAAATAAAAGTGTCTGTATTTATAAAAGACAGAACAGAAAAAAAATCGACCATCTGCGCTCATAAATCAGGAAAGATTAGATCTTTTTCGAAAGTGTGTTGTCTGTTACTCACATTAAGATTTTTAGCACATTGACATGACCAGAGTTGTACCACTACCTACTGGTAGTTGTTTATAGCGATGGTTACCATGGCGTCAGGCTGAATAGAAAGCATGCTTTCTGTGTGTGTGTGTGTGTGTGTGTGTGTGTGTGTGTGTGTGTGTGTGTGTGTGTGTGTGTGTGTGTGTAATTTCATCATATTTACATAACAAAAAGCTGCAAATAAGACACATATCTGCTGATTGAGCCAATAAGCTAAAAGGTATTTTTAAGCAAATTTTAAATCAGTTGCTTGAAACCTTTCTTATGAACAAGAGCCAGAATGAGCATCTTCAATGAATACTTGTAGATTATTTTTAAATATTTTTGGTGAAACCACCACGCTCAACAATTTTTGTATCTGATTGGTCATGGGCTGATTGAAGATGTTTTCTATAAGAGCAGCCGAATATTATTCAGTTTGTTCTCCACTGAAAAGAAAATCACATCTTCGCAAGTTTAGACAACATATGTATCCTTCTGTCCGTCCGTTTCTCAAGCCTCGCCATTCTACTCAGGTTGCGGGGAGGCTGGAGCCTATCTGCGCTGACTCACGGGGGAAGGTGCGATACAGCTTGAACATCTCACATGTCCGTTGCAGAGCCAAGATATGCATATACATGCATCACAGACATAAAAACACAGAGGGGCAAATGGGAACAGCCCAAAGCCGAAAATGACTACAATGCATACCTTTGGACTGTGGGAGGAAACCGGAGTACCCAGAGAAAACCTAAGCATAGTGATCACAAGCAAACTCCACACAAAAATGCCCTCGCCAAGCTCGGGCCCAAATTCCAGGACCACTGCGTCCACATACTCTCTGTAATAAAATATAAAAATAATATAAAGACCAAATGAGAAATGATTAAACCTACCTGTCTCTAGCCTGGAACCAATATCTTCCAAGCTGTCGTTTCAAGGAAAATGATCTGTTCTTGCAGCAAAAATAATTTAAATAGTATGAAGTGAATTTTCTCCTCAAATTTAGGTTTCATTTTTTGTGTGATATGTTCCTCTTTCCATAGCAACAACTCATTCACAAAGTACGACCGTATAACAACTAGTAATTACTGTACTGTATTACAAACCTTCTGAATATAGAGGATAGTACAGTCTCGAAGGAAATTAATAAACAAACAAATAAAGCATGCTAGTGAACAAAAAATACAGTGATGTATACGAATGATGTTTCTGCAAAATTAAGAAAAGGAATATCCAGTGTTAGCAACAGTAAGTGTTTACTACAATATTATTTGTGTCTCATTATTATTAGCAATTATACATGTAGTCGTAAAAATAATGTTATTATTATTATTGTTGTTATTATTATTATTATTTTTTTTTACTATTAAAAGTAGTAGTCGTAGCAATAGCTTGGTGAACTGTCCAGGGTGTACTCTGACCTCACCCAGAGTCAGCTGAGATGGGCACCAGACTCCCTGTTTCCCTAATTAGGATTAGGCAGTTTATAAAATGAATGAATAAGTAGTAGTAGTAGTAGTAATAGTGAAATTAGTGTTGTTGTTGTTGTTACATAATAATACATAACATAACCTGACATAATACAGGGATCCCTCAATTTCCGCGGTTAACTGGGCCAAGATCCCCCGCGACCACCGAATTCCGCAAAGTAGCATATACCCCCCCACACCGACTAATGTATAAGCACATGTATATGTGTATATAATATCAATAAATACATGTTCAATTATATAAATGCTTATAATAACATTTAAAAATTCAAAAAATTCACAGATGAGCATACACGCACTCAGATGCACACCTCACAAAAATGTAACTGGTTTTGATGGGAGGTTTTGGGTTGTTGTTTTTTTTTTGTTTTTTTTTTTGCATAATTGGTCTTGTTTTGTGGCATTTTCCTTAACCTTGCCCCCTATTCGTCCTTAATTTCCTGATTTTTTAAATTCGATGAATATTTAAAAAAAAAAAAAACACGATGCACCGAAGCCGCATGAATTGAAGCGTGAAGTAGCGAGGGATCCCTGTATAATATAATATAATATAATATAATATAATATAATATAATATAATAATAATTTCTCTGTTCTTGTCTCAATACAGTACAAATTCTTCTTAATGCAGCTACACACACTCAAATACTCACTACCGTATCCCTGAAAGTAAGCATTCGTAGAAACAGCCCGCCTTAAAAATAGATTTATCTTTTATCAGTCACATCGTAATTTACAGCTGAGTCACTTGTAATGGCTACTGTCCCCCCTGTTTAACCTCTGATGTTCCCCCATAATTCTTGGCTGTCACTGTCAATGGCTGACTCCAGCACCCTGACCAGAGCGATTAGCCATCCTCCCAGAGAAGACAAAGATGGAAGACAACATGGAATCTTCACTATGTATTAACAAGCAAGCTTGTTCGGCCATGATAAGAGTTGTGACATGTTCAACTAAATATGCGTGTGTGTGTGTGTGTGTGTGTGTGTGTGTGTGTGTGTGTGTGTGTGTGTGGGTGTGTGTGGGTGTGTGTGGGTGTGTGTGTGTGTATGTGTTCATTTGAGTGTGCGGGTAGGAATAAGTGACATTCAGCTCATGCCTGTAAGGTTTTGTCGTTGGTTTGTTTGTTGGTTGGTTTGTTTGTTTGTTTGTTTGTTTGTTTGTTTTTTAGTTAAAATCAACTGAAAACTTCTTTGGGGATTATGAGTTATTTTTGCTATGGTATATGTAAGGGCAGTGCTGGCCTGGTGGTAAGGCACTGGATCACTTATCCAAAGGCTGGGGGTTCAAGTCCCACTCTCAATGGGTTGTCACTGTCCCCCCCAGTGCACTAACTGGGTTATCAAAGGCCTGCCATGTCTCTCACTGTCTATGGTGAGAGGTTCATGTAAAAGAACCATTGCTGAGTTTCTACAAGAGTAGCTGCATAGCCGTCAGCGTGTTTCTGCCCTGCGATGGCCTGGCGAGCTGTTCAGGGTGTACTCTGCCCTCACCCAGATTCGGCTGAGATGGGCAGCAGCCTCCCCGTGACCTTTATTAGGATTGAGCGGTTCAGAAGATAACCGAATAGTTCATGTATACATGCGTAGAAATAACTAAACACATACCACATAGGACAGATTCACCATATACATATACTAAAGGACAAAAAGAAAATCTCAACACATCACAAAGAAGTATTTTCTTAACCGAATTGAAATTCATTTTAAACTTGATGATACCACAGGAACCACAGAGCTCGAGATGAGCAAGAGATGGCATTATTGTATTTTCTTTGTCAATCACAGCAACACTAGCCAATCACAACTTTGCAGATAGATTGCACTTGCCTATATACAGTATATATAAGACAGACTAAGCATGTAACCAAACGACCCACATAAAAACACACTGAAGTGCTACATCATGTCTTTTCCTTAAAATACTTAATCGATTAGCTCTACAGGGCAATGCTGGTTGTGGTGGTGATGGTGACGGTGGTGGGGGGTTTAAATAAAGATTGATGTCAGAACCTACGGATACTGGTATATTACACAGGTTCAGGGCCTGTCTCAACGCTATCTGTAAATAAAATAAATACCGGGGCCAAATCTTTCAAAAGAGGATTTGAAATCTATTTTCCCCTTCAATGCTTTGATGTGCGTTTCACTTGAGAGCAAAACAGATTTCTTTTTACGCCCAACCAGCCACACAGTAGCCTGTTTATCATAATTATCAAGGTCTTCTATTTTATTTTTGACATATATAAATAACAATGTGTAGCAGGCCAATTGGGAAACGTCTGCAAATCATAAGTGCTGGCAGCCATAACTGATGATTTCACTAGTTTTGATGACATGGAGCAATTAAAAATCTGGGGGACATGGTATGCATGGTATTATATACCCCCATTTCACTGGACTACGGCATGCAAGTATCGTAATGGAAAGGCGCAGAACGCAGTCTACGGAAGAGCTTCGGCATTTTTACATGGGAAACGGGTGAAAATCCTACGGAAAAGTGGAAATTCTTACACTCTCAGAAGGAGGAAGACTTGAGGAATCACACGGAATGACACGGAAGATGAGGGAATAATTGCGGAACTTTTGCGGAGGACAACATTTTTGCTTCCGTAAGTCTGCCGTGCTCCAGTGAAATGGGGGTAATAATGAAACTATACATATACACACGCTCCCCAACTTGTGTTTTTAATTGGTTCCGAACGTAACTTGAAAGTGAATGTAAGTTGTTACAGTGACGTATGACGTATGATGTGTGACGTATGACGCTCATACTGTACTATACATCCATTAATACCATTACCGTATCTCATAAAACACCCCTAAATTAAATATTATAAACATAACATTGTAAAATAATATCAAATATATCAACTAATATCAACATTAATTTCAAATAAATCACTTATTTATATTGAGTCACTTTACATGACGCTTAAAACAGCCAATCAACGCTTACAATATGTGAGGCTCTCAATACCGAAAGTAGTGTACTTGCAAAAGTAGTTTATTTGCTGTGGGTTATACGGCAAGGGTGCCGTTGAACTCGTTTAGAACACAGCCTGCACTGATGTGAATCAACAGCAGAGCGGAGAGTTCTCTTTTCATTCATTTTGCTGAACTGAGTATGCATGGTAGATTGTGCCGATCTGAGCAGATAGTTAATTCATCTCTGTGTATGAGACTTGCACCCATGCTAGTAGGCTTACGCTTCTGACCAAACATATTTGCTTAGGGTTACAAAAGTCCGCAAAACAGTGTAAACACAAAGATCACATAGAGACGTCGTCTTAACGTTGGGTAACACGCTATATAACTGATATATATGTGTGTATGTATATATATATATATATATATATATATATATATATATATATATATATATATAAAAACTGAACTGGGAAGAAGGAGGGGCATGTTCAGTCTGTCATTTGTAATCGCAGCATCATTACGTCATTGTGTCATTACGTCAGCGTACTATGTAGGTACGTTTAAACTCAAAATTCAACTTTTTTTTTTTTGAAAAAACAAAACCCCCGTAAAATTGAAAAAACGTAAAACGGATGAACGTATGTCGGGGAGCGTCTGTATGTAGTAGGATCTTACAGTGGAGATCTCTGATGTATTGGCGAGGGAGGGGGTGTAACCTGATCAACAGAGTCATGGTGTCACCACCGACTGATGGTATTTGTTCATTTTTATCCAAGTTGGCATCTGTCTGCTTTTTCTCACAAACTCTTCATCGGATTCATAAATAAATCCCATAAAGCACATAAAATGTAGCTCTGGAAAGCCCAAAATGTTACAGATTAGTCCCATTAACCCCAATAAGAAAGATAAGGAGTCTCCAAGCATGCATTTATGTTTTTAGAGGAGAGATCTGATGTGATGTGATGTGATGTGATGTGACATGATGTGAGATGTACTCCAGCAATTCTCCGTAGGTTGACATGATGTCTTTCTGACAGCTCCTCAAGTCTGAATACAGCACTATTATAGGTATTATACAAAACTGTGCATTATGTGAAAGGGGAATTATGGATCAATAAAGTAGATATGTTCTGTGATTAGCGGTCGCTGTCAATTCCCTTCTATAGATGCTGTCAGAGCTTATTAGTAATCTCTCTCTCTCTCTCTCTCTCTCTCTCTCTCTCTCTCTCTCTCTCTCTCCCTCTCTGTATATGTGTGTGTGTGTGTGTGTGTGTGTGTGTGTGTGTGTGTGTGTGTGTGTGTGTGTGTGTGTGTGTGTGTGTCCTGCCTCCTCTATTCAGGGCATATCACTCACTTCACTGGCCCGTTTCATATGTCTCAATTTGATCCAGCTAAAAAGCTTATGTGTGTGTTGTAATTGCTCCTGTGGGAGAAGGGATGGTCTAAACATATGCAAACAGTTAGCATGCGCATATAGCATTCTCTGAACACTAGTCATTTTGGAAATAGAATCTTGATTCTCCCTCGCACACATCTCCATTACAATATAAATGATCTACAAATAAATAAACAAACAGACAGACAGATAGCCAGACAGCCAGACAGCTAGATAGATAGATAGACAGATAGATAGATAGATAGACAGACAGACAGACAGACAGACAGACAGATAGATAGCCAGCCAGACAGACAGACAGACAGACAGGCAGACAGACAGATAGCCAGACAGACAGACAGACAGACAGCTAGATAGATAGATAGATAGATAGATAGATAGATAGATAGATAGATAGATAGATAGATAGGATGGCACATCTAATATCAACACCTACTCATTGGATAAATCAGCTATTAATTTGTTTTTTTTAAAAAGATTATTAAGAGTAATATTTGTGCACAGCGAGAGCATTTCTGTGGTGTTTGCATGTTCTGGCCATGTTTGTTTACTGTGGGTGTTCTGGTTTCGTCCCACAATCAAGCACATTAGACAAGCACATTGGATTAAATTAATATTCTTGGTTACCCTTAGGCTTGAGAGCTGTGTGCTGGTTTGTTTAGGAGCTGTATAGTATGTAACCAATCTTCACCAGGATGGGATCCAGCCTCCCCACCACCATTGTAAAGAGTAAGGCACTTGGGAGAATTCATTGAAATTGAAACAATATGTCAAATATCAATAAATAACATTATGAATATGGACAGTATGCATTTTTAATTTATTCATTCATTTATTGACTAGCTTAATACTAATTAGTGTTGCAGGGAGGCTGGTGACCATCTCAGCCAACTCTGGGCAAGGACTGAGTACACCCTGGACAGCTCAGCAGGCCAGCAATGGTTCTTTTACATGCCTCTTACTATAGACAGTGAGAGACATGGCCGGCCTTTGATAACCCGGTTAGCTGCACTGGGGGCATTTTTTAAGTTAAAATAATTTAAAAAACAAAGTGATAGAGGGAGATAAAATATCTTCTGAAGGTTCTATCATTAAATGTTACAACAAATGTCTAAAATTGCATGTTGCTTATTATTACGTGATTTTTGCGATAAGGAGTACGTATTTACATTGTGTATGTTTTTAAATGGAGCTCTTGTGCAGATCTTTAGACCACCATATTGTACTTATAGGTAAAAAAAATTAAGGTAATTTTTTATGGTTGTCTGGCTACCTGTGGTTGTATGTACATCTGGATGTCTGCATGGCTCACATTGCTCTTTGGCTGCTTGCTCTTTGCTGGGAACTTGTTGCATCCCAACAACTGGGAATACACACTGAAGCAGTGCTTCTCAAATAGTGGGGCGCCCCCTTGGGTATGATGCCAGGGGCAGGCACGGTGTGATGCTGTGGGGAGCGCCTATGACCCTGAGGAACATGCTTTTCTGGAATAGTGTACGAGAATTAAGTGTAATTACACCTCCAGTCCAGTATTTGGCAGTGGCGCACTCATTGTTGTAGCGGTTTTTCGCACGAGCAAACGATATGAAGTGCAGTAAACAACCCCTCAAGAAACAACACGGAAAAATTCGGAGATATTAAGACATAAATAAGTTGAATGAGTTTAAATCAGGATGTATTTTTTTAATTTCAGGCACATTGGTGCACTTTAAATCTTTTCTGTTACAGATTAAAAAAAACATGTTAATGAAGTTTTTCTTTATTGTAAGTTGAACTATTTACTGTATTTCTTTCTTTCTTGTTTTTAATGTTAAAGATACAATGTTACACAGAGGTGTACCAATAACAATTTAATAGTCAAATAATACTACAGTATTTATAGTCGCTCGCGGGGCGGTGGGGGAGCATGAAATGTTTTTTTCTTCCTCGAGGGGGCACCACCTAAAATAATTGAGAAGCACTGCACTAAAGTATCATACTTTTAAAGTTGCTTTCTTTGAATTTAAACAACATCCAAAAAAACAACTAATTAACTATCGTTTTATATCATATTTAAATCTTCCGAAATCAACGATGCGACTTGTAATAATTTGTACTTTACCCTTCCTGAGTAGTTTGTCACAGCTGCATGCTGCAGGACATCTGGATATCAACAATGCGCAGCTAGCATGTCAGCAGTGTAAATGAATGGCAGCATCATAGTTAGCCAATTAAGTGTAAGGGATCATTAGATAGTAGCCAACTGAGAGACAGACAAAGGAAAAGAGACAGAGCCCGAGAGATGCACAACGTAGGCGTGTCCAAACTGAAAACAGACCCCCCAGTACAGTTATTCCTTTTAATAATGGATAGAACCAGTAGCACAAATAAACACTCAGTATCAGTCTTGCCTTTACTTGTGGGGTCATCTGCCCCCCTGTGGCATGACGAGACGCGAATTAGAAGGATAGTATAAAGTAACAATAATATTAATACTATTACAACTACTACTATGATAATAATAATAATAATAATGATAATGATAATAATAATAATAATTATTATTATTATTATCATTATCATTATAATAATTATTATTATTATTGTTGTTGTTGTTATTATTATAGGGCAGTGGTCCTGGATTATTGATCTCAAGATCAGGTGTTCAAGCCCCACTATCAATGGGTTGTCACTGCTATCCCAAAGTGCAGCTACCTGGGCTATCAAAGGTTGGCCATGTCTCTCACTGTCTATGGTGAGAGGTGCATGTAGAACCATTGCTGACTTTCGTCAAGCGTAGGTAACAGTCGGCAGCATGGTTTTGCCCTGCAATGGCCTGGTGAGCTGTCCAGGGTGTATTCTGCCCTCGACTGACTCTAATTAGGATTAAGCAGTTCAGATAATGACTCAATGAATAATAAGAAGAAGAGAAGAAGAAGAAGAAGAAGAAGAAGAAATTGGCTGTTCCAAATCACGCGTAGGTGTGAGTGTGAGTATGAATGGTTGTATGCAATGGCCTAGCGAGCTGTCTAGGGTGTACCCCCCCTTGCCGAAAATCTGCCGAGATGGGCGCCAGCCTCCCCGTGACCTTAAGTAGGATTAAGTAAATGGATGAATGAATAATAATAATAATCTTTTTCTTTTCCTTTCGGCTGTTTCCTTCAGGGGTCACCACAGCTGCAGGTGTGCTGCAGCTACAGGTTATCTGCCTCCATCTCACCCTATCCTCTGCATCTTCTACTCTTACATCAATTACCTTCATGTCCTCCTTCACCACATCCATGAATCGTCTCTTTGGTCTTCCTCTCGGCCTTCTGCCTGGTAGTTCCAACCTCAGCATCCTACTACCAATATACTCACTATCCCTCCTCTGTACATGTCCAAACCATCTCAATCTAGCCTCTCTAACTTTGTCTCCAAAACCTCTTACATGTGCTGTCCCTCTGATGTACTCATTCCTGATCCTTTCCATCCTCGTTACTCCCAAAGAGAACCTCAACATTTTCATCTCCGCAACCTCCAGCTCTGTCTCCTGTCTTTTCCTGAGCGCCACTGTTTCTAAACCATACAACATCGCTGGCCTCAACACCATCTTGTACACTTTTCCTTTCATTCTTGAATAATAATATTAATAATAATAATAATAATATTAATAATAATAATAATAATAATAATAATAATAACCCCCCCTGTGCAGCTAACTGGGTTATCAAAGGCTGACCATGTCTCTCACTGTCTATAGTGAGAGGTGCATGTACAACCATTGCTGACTTACGACAAGAGTAGCTGCAAAGTCCTCAGCGTGTTTCTGCCCTGCGATGGCCTGGTGAGCTATCCATAGTGTACTCTGACCTCGCCTGAAGTCAGCTGGGATGGGCGCCAGCCTCCCCGCGACCCTAATCAGGATTAAGCGGTTACAGAAAATGAAATGAAATAATAATCTTTTATTTCAAAAGAGCTGCTGAGAACAGGCTCAATGAAGTAGCTGGATGGTGAGTTTATAATTATTATTTGCATTGTATCAACACTGTCTCATCATAAATAATATTCAGCATTAAGTATTTCTGAAGACATTGGTACAATAAATAAATCAATAAACCACAATCAAATATCCCACAGTGATAATTTTGCGAGACCAACAAAGACATTTTGGTTACCAGAGAAACTAAAACCACCCTTCACAGGAAGGTGTGAATTATATTAGACTTTCTGTCAACTCGGCCCAGTTTGACCATACTGCTCTGACCACTCTCATCAACAATGCATTTCTGCAGACAAAATTTCCACTCAATGAATGTTTTTATGTTTTTCCCACCAGTTTGTGTAAACACTTGAAATTGTTGTGTGTGAAAATCCTATGAGATGGGAAATTTCCTGAAATCCGAAATCCAGCCTATCTGGCAACGAAACTCATGCAACTGTTAAAGTGACTAAGGGGTCATTCAACATTTTCAACATTTTCCTAAGCGTCCAAAACGTACGCTAGGGGGGAGGGGGTAAGATGTCTGTGTACGCTTTTTAATATAAAAATGTCGATCAACAATAATACATGCGCTCGGGAATTTTTTTTTTTTTTTTTTTTTTTTTGTGCGTGTACGTTTGAAATTCGCGATTCGCCAACCACCTGCGGTATTGTATATCTGCAAAGTCTGCAATGAATACTACCCAACCCGGTATCAGCTGCTGAAACATCACAAGGCAGCTGATCAATGGTGTAGGCTGGGGGGGGGTATACAGGATATGCACGTACACCCCCCTCACAGCAGGAGTTGAGTTCTGCTGGACAAGAAATTATGTGTATTCACAATCTTATAAATAAACGTAATGACTTTTATTGAAAAGAAAATCGGAGATAAGTTCCGCATGACTAGAGTCAGGAAGTAAACCGGAAGTTAACGTGTAACGGACACTGCGCATGTACACGCCCGAGCTGACCAATCAACAAACATAATATTATCATTAAGCAATAATAGCTGAACACTGTCAATCAAACTAAGTGCGAGTGTGAGAATAAAGCACAGTTTGTTAGTCCCGCCTCCGACTCCCGCACATGTGTTAGAGCACAAACATTGACGCACAGAGAATGAATGGATAAAATAATCATAAGCCATCCAGCCTGGATCTGCAGCCTAATGCTCAGTACTTTTATAAAACTACCAGTATGTTTTTGTGCTATAAATATGTATTAATGTTTGTTTTTGCCTTGGAATAGATAAATAACTTAAGCTCAATTTGTAAATGTATTTAGCACATGTACTTGCAGATGTAGTTTGAAATATATTTGAGAATGTTTTTGGTTGAACTGTACAGTAATATTTGAATCTTCTGAGAGTAATAGATGAATCGTCTTCTGCTGAAAAACTGTGCGTGTTGTTGGCGTGAGATTCCATCTTGTTTATATAATATGCTGTGACATGCATGCACTATATTTCATGTGGTACTTTTTATCAGGCGGCACGGTGGCGTAGTGGTTAGCATGTCCGCCTCACAGCAAGAAGGCCCGGGTTCGATTCCCGGCCTGGGCGTTTCTGTGTGGAGTTTGCATGTTCTCCCCGTGCTTGTGCGGGTTTCCTCCGGGTGCTCCGGTTTCCCCCGCAATCCAAAGACGTGCACTGTAGGCCGTTCTAAATTGACCGTAGTTTCTCTCCTGCAGCGGCACTGGAACCCAGTCGTATCGGCACTTGCCTTTCCATTGGATCCTTCCGGTGGCGCCGAGACAGGGGGGGGACTTGCTGCTTGGGTAACAGCCTGTCCCTCATTACTCCCTACCCAGGCTCTGTGCACTGGGGAGTATCACCAGTCGGGATACTGGCCAGAGCGCAGCCATAGTCCTTCGGGACTGACGGAGGCCTACGTACGTACTTTTTATCAACTCAGTGACTTCACGGTAACTTTGTGTAGGCAGGCACTTAGCGATAGCGGCTTTCGGGTCGATAATTTATACGACAAGCACATAAAACAAAACCGCTGTGTGTGCAATGGTTTATTTATGATATAAAATTTAAGCCACAATCGCTTCAATAAACTACACTTAAGCTACCGACAACTATTTAGTCGGCGTTTCATTTCCCCTTTAAGGCTTAGGCTCCAGTCAACCGAGATGTGCCCCACCCCCAGCCCCACCCCCAGCCCCACCCCCGGTCAGACCAGCCTACGCCCTTGCTGATCACAAACTGAAGCGTGGTCGTCCAAAAGCCAATGACCAAAAAAAAATGCAGACTTTTTGAATTATATTTCAATGTAAAATAATATTATTAAAAACGTCATTTTTATTATTAAAACCAAATGTCTTAATATTAATATTAAAGCAGGTGTCATTAAAATTCTTTAAAAGTATAATTTTTTTATTGATTTCATTATTATTTGACTGGTGTATAAAAGAAGTATTGATCAAGGAAATACACTTGTTTTATTTTATAAAAGAGGTTTGACCATTGTTTTGTTTAATATCTTATTTAAAAATCCTGCCGAGAGATCATCAATATTTATTTGTACGTTTTCGGGGGGGAAGGTCAAAAAAGCGTGCTCTCTGTACGCTTGGGGAAAATGTTGAAAATGTTGAACCGCCCCTAAAACTGTATGTCCTTAGTCTGCTGTTTGACATGTAGATTAACTAATGTTTCCAATCTGAATCTGCATAACTTTATACATTATGCTTCTACCTCATTAGTTGCTGATTGGATAATTGCATGAATGGTCTTTAAGCAGACTGTTTTCTTTTTTCCTTGATTTTCTTATTATATAAGCATAGCACTATGGGAAAATATTGTAAATAGTACACCATACAAATATAGGGCAAATTTATATGAGAAAAACATGCATTCATTATGAAAATTCCACTGACAGAGCGAGAGGGCATGTAAATGATAGTTTCAAGTTTGCATGGTGCAGCCTCTTGACATAACCGTGTATGAAATTGCAGTTCCGGCTTTCCCCTCTTCAAAGCAGTGCTCTTTTCGACAAGAGCAAAATATAGGGCAAGAACAGCTGCAATTGCGAGAGCACCGAACCCCGGCCGCTTCCATTTTGCTTCAATCACAGCGAGTAGGAAACAAGTAAATTACACAGGCGCTCAAAGACAGTAGCGCCCATAATTTCAGGATCGACAAACCCTGCAATACACACAGAAAAAAAAAAACCTACTGTACAGTGACGTGTCATGGGGTTGTTTTACACCACTGAATGTACTCAGTGGCTGTGCGTGCGCAACTTCTTCACCTAGTTTACAGTTTTCACTCTTCATTAGCATTAGCATTAGCATTAGCATTAGCATGTGGTTAATAAGTCATTAGGTAGACTAATTAAATTCATTATTCAAATATTCTGTTATACTATATAACAGAAGCTTAGAAAATGAATAAATTCAATTATTCTCAGTCATCTTTTAGCAATTTACTGGAAGCATGACATTTGTTTACTTTCTACATCGAAAAAATATTGAATAAAGTCCAACTCAATGAGGCCTGTAGTTCTCAACGTGTGATTTATGAATTTGTTTTATTTCTTAATTTTCTTAACGCTGTGAAAACAATAAATCAGCTATTAGCTCGCTTAAAACAGTGCTAATCTAAACTGCCAGTCTCACTGGTAAAATAGATAAATATAATCTAGAAAAGTTTCAGTTTAATTTGTTTTCATTGCGTTATCGCTTTGTTTACTTTTGCGTGTAAATGAGTACTGTACACTGAGAAGGCCAGAACAGACGGTGTTAGCTACACGGAGCTATTAGCTGACTCAAAGCATGACGCTCGCCTGACCTGTTTTTCAGGTTAAAATTATGTAAATATAAACTATAATACAGAGATCCCTCGCTACTTCGCGCTTCAATTCATGCAGCTTTCGTGCATCACGTTTTTTTTTTTTAAATATTAATCAAATTTAAAAATAAAGAAATTAAGGAAGAATAGGGGGAAAAGTTAAGGAAAATTCCACAAAAACATGGCCAATTATGCAAAAAAAATAACTCTAAACCAACACAAAACAAAAAACAACCCAAAACCTCAAATCAAAACTACTTACATTTTAATCTGAGGTGCATATCTGAGTGTGTGTACACGCATCTGTGTGCGCCTGTCTCTGTATGTGTGTGTATTTATATTTTATTTACATCTTATGCATTATTTTTTTAATGTGCAATTGTTATTATAAGCATTTATAATGTTGAATACAGGGATCCCTCGCTACTTCGCGCTTCAAATCATGCGGCTTCAGTGCATCGCGGTTTTTAAAAAATAAATAAATAAATATTCGTTGAATTAAAAAAAAAGGAAATTAAGGAAGAATAGGGGAAAAGTTAAGGAAAATGCCACAAAAACAAGGCCAATTATGCAAAAAAAAAAAAACCTAAACAAACACAAAACAAAAAACAACCCAAAATCTCCCATCAGAACTACTTACAATGTTGCATCTGTGTGTGCACACGCATGTGTGCGCGTGCGCGTATGTATGTGTCATCTTCTCCTGCAGTATCACCTGTTTGTGTGTGTATTTATTTTTTATTTACTTATCATGTTTTTTAATGTTTAATTGTTATTATAAGCATTTATAGCATTAAATATGTATTTATTGATATTATTTATGCATATCCATATACATATACGTCAGTCGGGGGGGGGGGTGATCCTACTTCGCGGATTTCGGTGGTTGCTTGGGGATCTCGGTCCCAATAAAACCACGGAGAGTGAGGGGTCCCTGTATGTATTATTGATATTATATACACATATACATGTACGTATACGTTAGTCAGGGGGGGTCGAGCCTACTTCGCAGAATTCGTTGGTCGCGGGGAAATCGCGGAAAGTGAGGGATCCCTCACTTTTCAGTTTCAGTTTAATTTGTTTTTATTGTATTATAGCTCTGCTTACTTTTGCTTATAAATGAGTACACTAAGAAGGCCAGAACAGACAGTGTTAGCTACACAGTGCTATCAGTTGACTCAAAGCACGAAGCTGAGGTGACCTGTTTTTCATCTTAAAATTATGTAAATATAAACTATAATAATCTTGCTTGAGTTTGTTTTTCATTATATTTCCTCATACTACAACCAAAATTCTGTAAAGGGTTTAAAAAAGCACTAAATCTCTGTACAGTATTTATTTGTGGGGGGCATTGGTGCTCAAAAAATGTAAAATAGTAATAACAATAACTCATAAATATCTTATTTTATTACGCTTTTTTTTTTTTTTTTTTTTACACTTAGGTTCCCATGTAGTTTGTACTAAAACAATTATGCACCTTCTGCTCTGTGAATGTTGGTTAAATGGTCTATATGACCACCCTGAACAAAAAATTTGAAAAGTCTCGCATCTCATTGGACCTCCTTCAACCTTGAATACAGCAATTACTTGCCATGGCATTGTTGCTTTAATTGGTCAAAGCGAGACTTTTTCTCTTTTTTGCAGCATTATGTCGCAATAAAATAAAGTCAGCTGACAATCTGCATGTGGTGAGTGATCAGGTTACCACATCAGTGGAGATTTTCCTTTCCCTGATGGCATTTATATAAACTTGGGATTCAACCCTTTTGAAAGTTTTAGGGACAAGCTGGAGAAGACTTTCTGGAGTGGTTCAGTTTTTTCCTTTATCAATTCAAGATATTGGTTAAAAAAGGAATCAAACACTGGATGGAAGTAAATTCTGTGAATGCCATGGAAATTACATGCTGTAATTAAGGGGAAAGGTGGTCCAAAATATATTACATAGTGGGACTTCTCTTTGGTCCGGCAGTGTATTAATATCCATCCACACTTTCACTGTTGTCAGGCTGATAGATTTGCTGCTTAGTGTTTATGAGTCACCAACATCAAAAAAACAAGTCTGAGTAAAAAACAAACAAAATTAAAAGTCTGTGTGCCATTTGGTGCAATTAGTCCGCTATGTAAAATACTTAACATTGGCCATACATCCTATTTAATTGGCTGTACCTGTCTTCCGTCACCTGAATTAGCTTGCAATTTTGATTGATTGGTTAGTGGAATACAGTAGTTTGCCCTGTGAGACAGTTAAAGTTAAAAATAATAATAATAATAATAATAATAATAATAATAAAATAGGTCCAGCAGGGAGAAACACTGATTCAATGACTGTTTAAAATATCATTAGAGATTCTGCAGTACTGTTATGTTGATAGCTTGCTGTTAGTCTCCTCACACTGTGCAACAAAATACGGACTAATAACCCTGTGTGTGTGTGTGTGTGTGTGTGTGTGTGTGTGTGTGTGTGTATATATATATATATATATATATATATATATATATATATATATATATATTTTTTTTTTTTTTTTTTTTTTTTTTTTTTTTTTTTTTTTTTTTTGTATGTAGTACACACTATACCCAAATGACCTTTTAAAAAATAATTATGAAAAAATTCTCTCCGATTAGAATTTTGCTATTAGTCTAAATATGGTGAAAATACATACAAAAACAGGAGAAGGGAAATGCACGTAAACACCTATTGTGTTTATGTGTAATGACCCTTTTAAGGCTAATTGGAAGTGCTGAAAAAGCAGTCATAATACACCATTTCCAAAGCTAAATATGCATACTAAATATCAAATTACTCACATAAAGGAATAAATGACATTTGGTTATTATATTTAGCTTATAATAATATTAATCATAATAATATATTCCATGTTTATTCACAGTGCTATGAAACTGAATTGTTGCCAAAAAACACCCAAGCATCTCACCGCTCATATGGCATGCAAGGTATTTTCTATTTAAAAAAATTTAATTTAAAAATAAGCAAGAGAATTAGATTTTACATTAGTAAGAAAGCAGAAGAGGAACAAATGCCCTTGAAAATATACTATTGAGGAACAGCAATCATGAAATAAATAGCATCATACTCAAATCATTTGCCAAAGAATTCCATAGACAGTAGATTATTTTAAAAGCTCTAGAACTTGTATGATATATACTTAGTGTATACACATCGCATTTTATCTCTTTATGTCATAATTTTATTTTATTTAACATTTGTTTAAGAATGCAGTATATATTCGTGAACTAGACCCCACGATACCTGAACTCCTCCACTTGCGGCAGGACCTCATTCCCGACCCGGAGGGTGCGTTCCACCCTTGTTTGACTGAGAACCAAGGCCTCGGACTTGGAGGTGCTGATTTCGACAGACAGATTGCTGCAGCCTCTGCTGTAAAGCGGAACCTGTACCGGTCCGTCGTGGTGAAGAGGGAGCTGAGCCACAAGGCGAAGCTCTTAATTTACCAGTTGATCTTACGTTCCAACCCTCACCTATGGGCACGAGCTTTGAGTAGTGACCCGAATGAAAAAGATCGCGGATACAAGCGGCTGAAATGAGCTTCCTTCTCTGGGTGGCGGGGATCTCCCTTAGAGATAAGGTGAGGAGATCTACCATCCGGGGAGAGCTCGGAGTAGATCCACTGCTCCTCTGCATTGAGAGGGGCCAGTCAAGGTGGCTCGGGCATCTAGTCAGGATGCCTCCCGATCGCTTTCCTGGTGTGGTGTTTCGGGCATGTCCAACCAGGAAGAGATACCAGGGTCACCTACAACACGTTGGGGGTGCCATGTCTCTCGGCTTGTCTGGGAATGCCTCAATGTCCCCCCGGAAAAACTGAAGGAAGTGGCTGTTGAGAGGGACATCTGGACCTCCTTGCTTAGGCTGCTGCCCTCGTGACCCGCCCCAGAATAAGTGGAAGAAGCTGATGAGATGAGATGTGGTATATATTGTATATGTTAGAAAACAGTTATGACAAAAAATAAGCTTGAGTAATGCTAAAAAAAAAAAAAAAAAAAAAAAAAAAAAATTACCGTTGGCTGTTTCTTTAAAGAGTAAAAAAACTCTTCAAGCTTTTTTTTGGCTGAATATATAAGACACAGTTTAAAACCTATTGTTAAATATGTCATATTCATGAACTTTTCCAGAAGATTTTTTTTTTGGGGGGGGTGTACAAGGATAAGAATTCATGAAAAACAATTGAAATATATATTGCAGTGATGGCCTGGTAGTAAAGGAGCTGGATCACTGATCCTAAGGTTAAGGTTGGGGGTTCCAGCCCCACTCTCAACAGGTTATCATTGTCCCCCCCAGCGCAGCTCACTGGGTTATCAAAAGCTGGCCGTGTCTCTCACTGTCTCTGGTGTCTTCTTTTCCTTTCGGCTGTTCTGTTTTTCTCAGGGGTCGCCACAGCGAATCATCATGTTTGATTTGGCATAGGTTTTTACGTCGGATGCTCTTCCTGACACAACCCTTTTATACAGTAAAATACAGTTTTTGGAGAGTAAGACCATAGACCCAACCTTAGGATCAGCGATTCAGCACCTTTAACCACCAGGCCACCACTGCCCCCACCAGGCCAACGCTGTCCTATGGTGTGAGGCATGTAAAAGAACCATTGCTGACTTTCGTGAAGAGTAAGCTGCGTAGCCGTCTGCATGTTTCTGCTGTGCGATGGCCAGTCCAGGGTGTACTTTGCCTTCGCCCAGAGTTGGCTGAGATGGGCATCAGCCTTACTGTGACCCTAATTGGGATTAAGCGATTTCGAAAATGAATGAATTGCAATATATTTTATTCATATTTATATTTTTCTTTTGCATTTGGTAAAGTTTATATAACTTCACAAATTCCAAGTAAATTTCCAAGTAAATAATTTAAATGTTCTTGAACTATTTCTATAGCATTTTGTAACTAAATTCACTTCTTATTAATTAATTATTTATTAAAATACTGTATAGACTTCATAATTAATTTTATCCACATGGAGAATATGAAGAGGTAAACAAATATCACGATTAAAGAAGACACCGGGTTCTTGCACCATGAAGTTTCCATATCATCCGTCCCTAATTTCTGCTGCACTTGAATGTGTTTTTAAAGATAAATCAGAGAAGATGCTTTCCTAAATGCCATCTTCCCATTTCCCTCAGGCTTTACAGCCAATAAGAGGATAGCTAATGACACAAAATGGCTCCAATATCCTGGTCCAGCTCGGGTCTGAAGTGCGTTACTAGGGGAAGTAATGTGGTGGTGATTTGTCAACACTTCTACACGACATTAAAGTAATTTATCAGTGTAGTTTTTTACATAAGGAATCAGTCTGGCCAAGCAACTATGGATTATTAAAGAGATGCCATTAGATCTAGGATTGGCGGGGTATTTTTGAAAGCACTATGTGAACCGGTAAATGCAGAGGTGAGCTGGAACATTATTCTGCTAAAAATTTGATTCATTTCCATCCTGTGTTATGACTCATTCATCTTCTGAAAAAATGTACAAGTATACAGTCGGCCCTCTACTTACGAAAACCTCTTAATATGAAAAATCCAGGTTACGAAAAACATTTTCCTAAATTTTCGTCCTCTGTATACGAAACAACCTCTTCTTACAAAAAGTGCCAAACGCGCCATTCAAACAATGCGCAAGTTGCTCTCTCATTGGCTGTTTCCCAACATCCCGCCCCGCTGGCCTCTCCCATTGGCCAGGAGGGAGCTGAACTATACCCATTCCTGTACATATACTTCCTGTTTGTCACACAAGTGAAGGAGAGTTGAACAGGACCTTTGACTTGTGAGTTTTTTTGAGAGTGATCATTGCAGCGTTATATTTCGTTATCCATCATGGATCCCAAGAAAGTGATTCCTGGTGACACTGAAAATATGAAGCGGGCTCCGTTATCAATCGAAGTGAAGCAGATGATAAAAAATACAAAAGTGGGATGCGGTTGAGCGAAATTGCAAAGGAGTATGGCCAAAACCCCTCTACAATCGGGATGATATTGAAGCAGCAGGAGGCATTAAAAGCGGAGAGACAGTGCCGGAGGCGATTATTTCAGAAAAAGCAACCGCCATATTTAAGGACCTTGTGAAGGAAGGTGGGGGTGAGGGTTCTTCAGACCAGCAACCCCCAGACTTTAAAGCGTCACATGAGTGGTTCAAGAGATTTAATATAAGTTAAATAATTTTCTTTTACTTTTAACACATATTTCATACAAAATTGGTGTACTTTTATTATTTTTAAAGGGTTTATGGGGTAGTCTTGGGAGCCTTGAAACAAATCACGTGTTTTACATGTAAAATTGCACCTCTACTTACAAAAACCCCAGGTTACGAAAAAGGCACTGGAACAGATTAATTTTGTAAGTAGAGGGCCGACTGTATTTGACAGCATTACATGCTTGATTAGTTACAACCTGCATTCTTAATCAATTGGGATCCTGTTTAAATTGTAAATAAAAATAGAATACATTTGCAAATCACATTTGTCCGACAATAACACATTTCAGAAAAGTTGGGAAAGGGGCAGCAAAAGCCTGGGAAAGTAGGTGCAATTAAAAAAAAAAAAAAAAAGCTGGAGGAAAATTTTGCAACTAATTTGCTTAACTACCACGAGATCAGTAATGTGATTACATGTAAAAAGAAAAATTATGGGCAGAGTTTCAAAAAACCTGTGTAATGTTTCTCTCCATTAAATTACGAGGACTGATCATCATCTGCAGTATTTAACACCAGGTGTGGTGGAGACCCAATAGTAAGAGAGTTGATTATTGATTCCAAAGACAGGGGTTCAAGCCTCACTATCAACGTTACTGTCCCCCCCAATGCAGCTAACTGGGTTATCAAAGGCCAGCAATGTCTCACTGTCTATGGTGAGAGGCAATTTAACCAAATAAGAACCATTGCTGACTTTCATCAAGAATAGGCCGCATAGCTGTCAGCGTGTTTTTGCCCTGTACTGGCCTGGGTGTACTCTGCCCTCTCCCAGAGTCGGCGGGAATGGGTGGTAGCCTTCCCTCGACCTTGATTAAGATTAAGCGAGTCAGAAATAGAATGAATGAAAGTAACGTAACATCATAAAAAAATTCAGCGGAGTTGGAGAAATCTCTGTGTACTTTGGGCCCTTGGGGGACACTGCATTAAAAACAGGCGTGACAGACTCTGTCATGAACTCAGGAATACTTACATAACTCGATATCTTGTGATTAATTTGCAGTTGAATTCTATTTTTATTTTACATTTTTCGTAGTGTCACAACTTTCATGTAACTTGGTTTGTTGGGTTGTACATCACATGTCTCATTTTAAAAACCATGATTGGTCAAAGCGCCAAATCTTTATACGCAAAAAGAACAGCAGCGCTCTTGTCCTGTTTAAGCTTAAATGATTAGCTACTATTACTTGCGTATTTGTTTCTGTCATGCTACCCCATCTACATTACACAAAGAGATTTGTTTTGTTGTTGTTGTTGTTGTTGTTTTTATTTTGTCCAGAGACTCCACTGAGAACTGGGAAGGTAACCTGCGATGGACTAGTGTCCCATCCAGGGGGAGTTGGACTCCTGGTTGCTTCATGCTACGGAAACCGGGGATAAGCACCGGCCTGATGAGCCGCCAGGCTCGGGTGTAAAAACCCAACAGACTTTACCTTACCTTACATACTCGTAATAACTTGTGTTTGAGAAATATATACAAATTAAAACCTGTCTGAGTGTTAATGGCAATAGTTTGATTTTCTTATGTTGAAACATGTTACTATATTTTATATATTATATATATTAATGTAATCAAGATACAGGAAAAATGAACGATAAGTAAGGAATACGTAATAAAACCCAGTAGAGAAAGCTGTAATCGGAAAATAATTCCGTAGGATCTAAACCTATCCTGAGGTGGTTTATTCCTCTTGTACCATAATGATTTGACAGTAATGAAATACAGTAGGCCCCAGTTTTTCGCGATGGTTCGGTTCCGGCCCTTCCCACGGGTCAAGAAAATCCGCGAGTTATTGACCTGTTTTTAAACCCTATGTATGATATTACAAACAATAAAATATGCTTCTTAAACACATTCTATAGACAGTCTTACTCATTAATACACTAATAATGCAGTAAAATGTAGTAATGATTAAGTAAAAACTTTTTAATTTTACACTGTGATAATATTAATAATAAATAAATCGCTAAGGCTCCTTATCAGAAGCAATAAGATAATCATTAAAAACACATTTAAAAAATGTGAATTCACAATTCAAGCAATCACGTTGATGATGTGTGCGAAGGAGGAAAAACAAAAGGTGTATATATCATCTGCAACCAACCAGCAGAAGGGAGAAAAAAAAGCTCTCAGCCATTGGCTAAATTTGAATCATGTGCCAGTAACTTCTGGGTTTGCAGCTAATCCAGAAGTATAATAATAATAATAATAATAATAATAATAATAATAATAATAATGTAGTAAAATGTAGTAATGATGAAGTAAAAACGCTTTAATTTTGTACTGTGATAATATTTATGAATAAATAAAGCGTCTAGACTTCTTACCAGCCGCGAGAGAAGATGCAGGGCGTTTCAGTGACATCATAGGGCTTTAATAATCATTAAAAACACTCAAAAAATTTACTTTGCAATTCAAGCAATCACGTTGATAACTTGTGTGCGATGGAGAAAAAAAGAGGTGTACACATCATCTGCAACCAATCAGCAGGAGGGAGAAACAAAAGCTCTCAGCCATTGGCTAAATTTGAATCACGTGCCAGTTACTTCCGGGTTTATCGACAATCCGTGAGTATGCAGGGGCGCAAGCGGTGAACCGCGAATGGTCAAGGGCCTACTGTATAGGAAATCCAACAAATTTTGTTTTCCTATTGATGATTTTTACATCATTGATTAAGTTACATTTCATTCCTCCTCTAAGTTATACAACTGAAGTTGTTTTCATAATTAGCAGCTATCGATCCACCTCTTTCAGTATTATGACATGAGTCCTCTGACATTTTGAAGGCAGAGAAATTGCTTTTCGCCCGTGGCACTGGATGAAGTGTTTTTTAGCATTTAATGCCATCATTCTATGGAGGAGAAAGCAAACATATAGAGTGATTTAGATCAGAGGGAGAAGAAAGGTGAGCGGACTGATAAGGCCATCAGACGTCCCCTATGATCGTTCTCTTTCTCTCTCATTCTCAAACCACAGCACTGTGTGTCATGAATAGTGAAGCCACTAAAGCCAAGAACGTACAACACATAAATAAGACAGTCCCTAGTCCCTGTACATAACCCCGAGTAAAAGAGAATTGTCTCAGCATGGCACGCATTATATTGGTATTACTCAGTTGTCTCTATAAAATGGTGAACTTTAACATTTACCAAAGGAAATAAACAAGAATTAGTGTTTTCCTCAGATATCAATGTTTGGCTCAATATATTTTCAAATTTTAATTAGAACTGATTTATCTACAGCTACATTTGCTTAGAATAATCTAAGTCCATGAAAGTGAAGGGTGTACAGCTGGATCCCAACCAAACCAAATCTCGGTGTCCATTCCATAAAATCCATTAGAACTGATAATTACAACACACTTGCTCATAAAATTATTTTAAACCTGCACTCATCCCGAAACACAGATGTGAGCTGGTGGAGGTGGTGGTGGTGTGGGTTTTTTTTTTTTTCTTGTCTATTCTAAAATGCTTTTTTTTTTTGTCGTTAGCTAATTAACGATGAAGCAGTAAAGTAATGAGTTCTCTCTGTCGGCTCTTCTCTTTTTAAAAGAGGAGCCTTGCCTATGATCTGCACAGGACCAAACCATCAGGACATTGTCAAGGCAAACAATAGCCTTATCTGGCCTCTATTCAAGCCACCTGATTAGTTGGGAAAAATAGGAAAAGAAAGAAAAGGCCATGTCCTTGCCCAGTAGCTGTAAATGTCAGCAAAAGGCCAAGGGACCCACCGTATCTTTATATATGTTAGCATATTTTACAGTCTGCCGTCCCTCTACGTAGATGACATGTCAACCTTGGCATGGTGGATACGCTCCCGGCAGTATCAGAAATTGGGAAAGTCGCTGAGAGACAGAATTGGGAAAAGGTCTGTTTTTTAAAAAAAAATGGTCCACTGAATATCACACTTTTGCAAATCTTGCTAAAATATAATGACTTTCTTTAATTTGCATGATCGGACTATGGAGCGTCAAGGGGGGGGGGGGGGGGGTGTTTGGGAGGGGGTTTAATCCGTCAGAAAAAATAAGAGAACCATGGGATAATGTAAAGTACATCAGCAAAATGAATGTATTGTGGGTGTAACGTTTGACAGTAATGAATTTTATTAACAGCATTAACTGCTGGAAAAAGGGTGAGGAGGCAAAAAAAACCTGTGTTAACCTATGACAGTATGATCAATCCCCACTTATGATGAAACCTCAATTAACATAACAATTTAGGATAACAGGCCATTAGCAGGGCATGAATTAAGGGATTATTAGCAGCTAATTTTCTACCAATTTACCATGTTAGAGAATAATTAGGGGGCACCAGAGATTTTCTAGCTTGTCTAAAGGGAATTCTTGCACTGAGTTTTGGGAACACTGAGTATAAAAGTATAAAAAGACCCATTTTTGTTGAAACGTGTGACAGAGAGAGAACGTGTCTCGATTTGACCTGTTGCACTGTAATGAGTTTGCAAAGAATGCACAATTAAGTTTCAGACAGCATAGAAATGACAGCGCAACAGAGTTTAAAGGAAACCCATAATACAGTGGCATCAACACGGCTTTACTCTGAAAGCATGCAGTGTTAACACGTGATTTGGTATAAAAGTCAAAGCAGGTTTTGCTAGTTGGATAAAAACACAAGCTAATCACCACCAAGCATCAAACATTTGGGTTCTTTTGTGTTCGCTGTAGTTACCGTCACTTCACAGTTCCTGCAATCCCTCTCCATTTAAATTTAATATACCTTTAAACCCATTTAACCCCATTAAACTTTTCATCAGTCCCATACAAACAAGCAGATCCATGTAGCTTCTGTCCTTTTTTGGTCGTTACGCTGAGGTAACCCTGCAGGTGTCTCTGCTGATGGCCTCCATGCCCCGACCCTGAACACACTACTTCTATTCACAAGATAGTTAACAACCCAATTACTACCACAACACAAAAGGCTCCAAGCCAAAAACCTGCGGCCACCCACATTCTCCGATCCTACAAAAGATGCCTCTGTCCCAACCACAGGAGCCTCCCTCAAGTGGCCAGTCCACATCAGGAACGCTACGGTGATCACTCAGGCATTGCTACTCGCTACTCCGCTAATTATTCCAGCAGATTAGCAAGGCAATTATTATTGTACTTGTGCTAATTAGGAATTATTAAAAGCATTTATCAATTAGTCCTTACTGCTTGCCCTGGATGGGGAATACTCATTAAAGTGGAAGGTGAAAATGTGGAAGTGGAGCAACATCTGGATGAAGGGGATTGTGGTTCTTCAGTAAGATGACAAACTTCATTTCTTGCCTTATTAAAGACAAAAAGATATTAATAGAAACAGGTGGGTCAAGGGAACAGCTATGTATAGCTTCTTTACTGTAAGTGGTGCTTTGATATAAAATATTATAATAACTTGAAATGAATTTCAAACGGTACTGTCATGCAGCTTGTGATGGAGTTGGTGAGGAAACCCACGCAAACACAGGAAGAACACAAACTCATCATCATCTTCCTCCGCTTAATCCGGGGTCGGGTCACAGGGGCGGCAGTCTGAGCAGTAAGGTCCAGACGTCCCAGCCACTTATTCCAGCTCTTCTGGGGGGACATCGAGGCATTCGTGGACCAACCAAGAGACATAATCCCTCCAGCCTTTTCTGGGTTTGGGTTGACCCCGGAGTCTCTTCATGATTGGACATGCCTGAAACACCACACCAGGAAGGTGTTTGGGAGCCATTCTAACCAGATGCCCGAGCGACCTCAACTGGCTCTTCTCAACGTGGAGGAGCAGTGGTTCTACTCCGGGCTCCTCTCGGATGGCTGAGCTTCTCACCCTATCTAAGGGAGAGCCCTGCCACCGGGCGAAGGAAGCTCATTTCAGCCCCTTGTATCTGTGATTTTTTTCTTTCGGTCACTACCCAAAACTCATGAGGGTTGGAACGTAGCTCGACTGGTAAATTGGCAGCTTTACTTTGCGACTCAACTCCCTCTTCACCACAACGGATCGGTACAAGCTCCGCTTTCTAGCAGAGGCTTCAGCGATACGCCTGCCGTTCTCCCGCTCCATCCTTTCAAGACCCCTAGATACTTGAACTCCAACACTTGGGGAAAGATCTCATTCCAGACACGGAGGGTGCATTCCACCCTTTTACGGCTGAGAACTATGGCCTCGGACTTGGAGGTGCTGATTCTCATCCTGGCCGCTTTGCACTCGGCTGTGAATCGCTGTAATGATAGCTCGAGGTCCTGGATTGATGAAACCAAAATGACAATGTCATCTGCAAAAACCAGCCACTTTTTATTTCCTCCTTAAAGGGGCTGATCTTCTCTTATAACACTACTATGGGACACTTATCAATATCTCTTTTAGAAGCTGTGTATTTAGGCAGTTCCAAAGTCTTTATATCTACACCTTTCAGCATTTTCAATGCTGAAAAACACTTTAACTTTAGATTTCCTTCACACTATCATATCACTGAAATGAAATGGTCAAACACTGTCAACTCTATAATTACTAATATTTCAAAAAAAAAATTTCTTCAGGACTTCAAGTGCTACAACAGAACATCAGGTTTAACTATTGATGATACTGTAGGCATTGGTGTCTGGCTCAGAAGCAAATAAAATTGGGATGGCGTAATGTTTCTGCCCTGTCAATCACGCTTACCCCGGACAAGTGT
>CM045744.1:30963975-31028975 GCA_024760905.1 Plotosus lineatus | reverse complement strand
AAGTTAAGGAAAATGCCACAAAATTATTATACAAAAAGCCCAACCCAAAAACCCCCAACAAAACTACTTACATTTTTATGTGAGGTGCGCATCTGAGTGTGTGCGGGCGCCCATCTGTATGTGTGTGAATTTATATTTTATTTACATCTTATGCATTATTTTTTAATGTTTAATTGTCATTATAAGCATTTATAGTGTTGAATATGTATTTATTGATATTATATACACATATACATGTACGTACACATCAGTCAGAGGGAGTCAATCCTACTTCATGGAAATTGGCAGTCGTGGGGGGGTCTCGGCCCCCATTAACCGTCGAAAGTGAAGGATCCCTGTACATACACACACACACACACACACACACACACACACACACACACACACAGACACACTCATATATATATACACACACACATATATATATATATGTGTGTGTGCTTAAAAATTGGAGTGGCTGGGCGCTTATTAAAATGATTACCAGCGGAGTGGAACGGTAAGTGCTTATTACCATAGAGGTGGAAAGCATGAATAATAACAGAAAAATAAAAGAGTTTTACTGGTATTTTGTGTTATTCATTTTTGGTATCAAATAAATTACTTACATGAAAGCTGGAAAACAGCACAATTAAAAAGAAAGACCCTTTAATTTTCCCTCCCGCTGCTGTTCCTTTAAATATTTTCCCCCAATGTAAAATGGAGCCAATCAACATGAATGTCAACTTTAGAACATGGCACATTGAAAAGCACATGTCCAGGAAAAATACTCGTCATCACTTTCTGATTGGTCCACATCTGACTCATTGCTCCATTAGTTCAGAGCATCCCATAGTTTTGCTGTAGCAGTTTCTAATAGTTCATGGGTTGTTGAACTAACAACAACTAATGTTGTACCCCACCCTTGGCCATAAAGTCAGCTGAGATGGGTGCCAGCTTCCAGGCCAACCTAATTAGAATTAAGCAGCTGATAAATGAGTGAACTCAAAATCTATTGCCAATTCAATTGTTAGAATGACAGTGTAAACAATTCTAAATAATCTATAACATTTACAGTAATACTCTGCTAATGTCCAAGTCATACCTTACAGCAATTGTTATGATAGGTCAATGGTCAGTCTTCAAAATACTTTCTGCTGCTTGCTACAAATCTCTCCTTTTTTTTTTTTTGGCAGTGCACTAACAGGACGCATATCTCTAACGATTAAATTATAAGATGATTAACACAGTCTATATGATCTGCACATTCCATTTTGCATTACAAAAAATTGCTTTTTTTTTATTATTATATAATGGGTTTGGTAAATTTGGACCTATTTCCGCTGATGAGGTTTCAACCCTCCCTATAAAAGACAGCTCTTAATTGATTGCCAGAATCAAACAATGCTAATTGGGTTTCTGCCGAGTCCTTTAATCATAATTCAGATGAGTGCCTATAATTAATCTAACGAACGACCGTCTGACCGTGACTGGAATGAGAACTGATAGTTTGATGAAGAGCTGGAGAAGTGAGAGGAAGATGAGTGAAGCTGGTGGATGTGATTTCTTTTTCTTTTCGCTCTCTATCTTTGAGTGGATGGTAAACTAAACTAGGTCCCAGAGCGCCAATAGAATCAATGACCTTGGCATGAATTAGTACAGAAGGCGGTTTAAGTCCTGATGTTTTATGCTAACACCTGTAGCTGGTGTGAACTAGAGAAATCAATATTTGGCAATTCAAAGCTTTTTCTCAAGCTGTCATGCCAGGGAAAGCTATATATCTATCCATCTGTACCCATCTGTCATTCTATCTATCTATTAATATATCTGTTTATGTGTATAAATATGGGCAGCGTGGTGGGGGAGTAGTAAGCATGTCCTCCTCACTACAGAAGTTCAGTTGCCGGGCCTCAGCGTTTCTGTGTGGACTTTGCATATTCTGCCTGTGCTTGCCTGGGTTTCCTCTGGGTACTTTGGTTTTGTCCCACAGTCCAAAGACGTGCACATTAGGCTGACTGACTGTTCCAAATTGACCATAAGTATGAATGGTTATGTGTGTTGCTTGGCAATGGACTAGTATGCAATGTAGCGTTCCAGCCTCCTCACGACCGTAGTCGGATTTCAGTGGTTCGGCAAATGACTGGAAGGCTGGGTGGATACACACAAGCATTAGCAACAAAAAAAAAAAAAAAAAGCAAAGTAAAAAAATGTTTTTTTTTTTATTAGTTTCTTATAGAATTTTTTAATCATGACAGACACAGTATCTCCATGTACAGATGCAAGGAGATGTATCGTAACGGCATATCTTTAACTCTCTTATCTCCAATGATATTTAGATATTGTTTTATTGTAACACCCACATAGTGATGGCCTAGTGGTAAGGTGTTAATCCCAAGGTTGGGGGTTCAAGCCCCATTGTCAAAGAGTTGTTTCGATGGCTGCCCCCAGCGAACTGGGTTATCAAAGACAGGCCATGTCACTCGACGTCTTTGGCGAGAGTCATGTAAAAGAACCATTTCTGGGTTTCTTTAAGAGTAGACTGCATGTTTCTGTCCCGCGATGGCCTGGCAACTTCACCCAATGAGATGGACACACACACACACACACACACACACACACACACACACTCCTGTGACCCTAATTAGGATTAATCAGTTCAGAAAATGAATGAATGTTATACCCACATAGAAAGTTCTTGGAAAACCATGTACATTACCAGCATCCGTAATACAGGGATACTCACTTTCCAAGGACCGACCCGCCCATCCCACAACCGCCGATTTCCGTGAAGTAGGATCGACCCCCCCTGACTGACGTATATGTACATGTATATGTATATAATATCAATAAATACATTTTGAATGCAATAAATACATTTTGAATGCAATAAATACATTTTCAATGCTATAAATGCTTATAATAACAATTAAACATTCAAAAATAATGCATAAGATGTAAATACAATACACACAGAGACACCCGTGCGCACGCAGACGCACATCTCACATAAACATGTAAGTAGTTTTGTTGGGGGGTTTTGGGTTGTTTTTTGTTTTTGTTTGTTTGGGGTTTTTTGCATAATTGGCCTTGTTTTGCAGCATTTTCCTTAAGTTTTTCAATATTTTTTGTTAATTTCCTTATTTTTTTTATTTTTCGATGAATATTTTTGAAAAACCCGCGATGCACTGTAGCCGCAGAAACTGCAGCAAGAAGTATCGATGGATCACTGTATTTCCAATTCGGGTTCTTAATTATACACTGTCAGATGTAACATGCAGATTTTCTCTTGTTTAATTTTAGAAAAATAAAATGTTATATATTGTTATATATTCAAAGGGCATGCTGGTTGCAAACTGTGGACTAATGGACATAAGAGTATGACTGTACGTCTTGAACACGAGAACCTATACCATGACAAACATAATTTTTTGCAGAAATCATGCTGGGTCATTCATCCGAAATGTGCTGTAATGTGTTGTGGGCCACGTTAAAACTGCGTGTCCGCCATGAGCCCTGTATTTTCCTGTATAATGTCACAGGGAAGCTGATGCCGATTCCAGCCAACTTGGAACGAAGACAGGGTGTACCGTGAACAAGTAAGCTACTAGCTTAGTTTTGCTAATGGCATCTGTTCTGAAATAAAATTAAAGATATTATTGTTTTATTGTAAAAATTGAACTCAATGCTTTAGTTCATGGACCCCGAAACACAAGAGAACAAACAAAAGCTTTGTCCCTGCGCTTTCAGCTAGCTAAACGCTTACAAAACTGACGTCGTCTATTCGGTTCACCCTCGTCCTTCAGACACAAAACAAAACAGTGCTCTCGAAAGGTGTTTTGGAAGAACAGTATGGCGAGCACAAGTAAGCAAACAAGATTTTTTTTCTTTTTAAAGGATAATAATAATAATAACAATTTTCCTGTTCAAGTACTTGAGACAAACTGTACGGGTTTGTCAGTTGATTAAACGATTACGCAGTCAAAATATTAAGTTATGATTCAGAGAGAGCCACCCAATCAGATCATGCCATTCCCTTGGAGTATCCATTAATATTTGATATCCCTCAGATAGTAAACCAACAGATAATACTGTTCTCATATACCGCAGTAATACCATCATTTTCTTGCTTCATATTGGTGGAAGGTTATACAATAATTATTGGTTTTCTTCACCAAGCCAACTTGTCCATGATTGGATAACTCTAACAAATTATTTAAATGTATAATAAAACCATTATTGAATGAGACAAAGAGTGATATGGAGAATTATTAAGAGCACCCAGGGTGCTATCCCCATCAATCTAAATAATTCTCCACGTCATGCTACACTTGATTGAATAGTTGCTTATTATTCACCTCACAAACACAGGATTAATGCTGAATCAATTAAAAATGTAAAACAAATACACTAATTAAAATCAAAACTAAACTAAAAGCACATAAAAATCGTGTTTTAGTTTGCTTTTCTTATGTTATGCTCCCATGTAGTATATATTAAAATAATTATTCACGTCAGGATTAGTAGGTACAACAGTATCACTGAATAATCTCCTCAATATTCTGTCTTATTCAAATACAGGGATCCCTCACTTTCCGCGGTTAAATGGGACCGAGATCCCCCCGCGACCACCAAATTTTGCGAAGTAGGATCAACCACCAACCACCCCCCGACTGTCATATACGTACATGTATATGTGTATATAATATCAATAAATACATATTCGGTGTTATAAATGCTTATAATAACAATTAAACATTTAAAAAAATAATGTATCTTCTTCTTCTTCTTTTATTTTCGGCTGCTCCCTTCAGGGGTCGCCACAGCAAATCATCCGCCTCCATCTCACACTGTCCTCTGTATCTTCTTTTCTGACTCCAACGACCTTAATGTCTTCCTTCACCACATCCAAAAATCTCTTCTTTGGTCTTCCTCTGGGCCTTCTGCCTGGTAGTTCCAACCTCAGCATCCTACTGCCAATATACTCACTATCCCTCCTCTGTACATGTCCAAACCATCTCAATCTAGCCTCTCTGTCTCCAAAACATCTTATATGGGCTGTCCCTCTGATATACTCATTTCTGATCCTATCCATAAAAATAAATAAATAAATAAATAAAATTAAATAAAATTTAAAAAAATAAAAATGATGTTCATCAGTTCAGTTCATTTTCTGTAACCGCTTAATCCTAACTTGGGTCATGGGGAGGCTGGCGCCCATCCCAGCCAACTTCGGGCGAGGGCAGAGTACACCCTGGACAGCTCGCCAGGCCATCGCAGGGCGGAAACACGCCGACGGCTTTGCAGCCTACTCTTGTCGAAAGTCAGCAATGGTTCGTTTACATGCCTCACACCATAGACAGTGACAGACATGGCCGGCCTTTGATAATCCAGTTGGCTCCACTGGGGGGGGGCTCGAACCCCCAACCTTTGGCTCAGCGATCCAGTGCCCTATACCACTAGACCACCACTGCCCCTTAAAAATAATGTGTAAGATGTAAATAAAATATAAATACACTCACATACAGACGCGCACACACACACACACACACACACACACACACACACACACACAAACAGATGCATGTGCACGCATTCAGATGCGCACCTCACAAAAATGTAAGTATTTTTGATGGGAGGTTTTGGGTTGGGGGTTTTTTTGTCTTTGTTTCGGGTTTTTTTTTGTTTGTTTGGTTGTTTTTTTGCATATTGGCCTTGTTTTTGTGGCATTTTCCTTAACGTTTTCCCCAATTCTTCCTTAATTTCCTTATTTTTTTAATTTGATGAATACTTTAAAAAAATTGCGATGCACTGAAGTCACATGAATTGAAGCGTGAAGTAGCGAGGGATCCCTGTAGTTGTTATCGCTCTTGCATTATATGGTATAATATTACATACTTATCAACTGTACAGTTATGTGGAGGAGCCAGGAAACATTTTGGAGAACATAATGATGAGTGCAACCTGTCATTAGCATCACAACGTGTTGGCTCATTGTTGCTTGGGTTTTATTCACAAATGTGCAAAAGTACTGTATATCGTTTTGAGTGGTATAAATAAGTCTAAATTCCTAAAATGGCATTCCAGCAGTCGGCTCAAAATAATTTCAGTTTTGATGAAGTGCACTGATATTCAGTTTGAAACTGACTGATAGACAATCAGTTATTTTGAAAGAAAAAAAAAAAAGAAAAGCAAAATCTGCACACAGCGATGAAATTGCATGATGCTTTCAGAGTGCAAACAAAGCAACTCTTTCAGTGGACATGGTTTAATCAAACTGTAGCAGAACATCAAGAACACTGCTTTCTCTTTCTATCGCTCCGTACTCTCCCAAAAAAACCAAGTCTGCCTCTCTTATTCTGCAGAGTATTAACGCTATGTGCTTGTCATTTTGCCCAAATGGAATTAAGAAATGCAAAATGAAATAGCTGTCGCATAATAGTGGAATTTCACTGAAATTTGGCATGAAAGCTATGAAGGCAAAAATGTTGTATTAAAAAGAAGGATAAGAAAAGGGTAAAATAAGAGACACATAAAAAAAAAGGAAAGCGTCACATCATTAGAAATGGAAGTGGCGGATATGTGGAAGGGGGTGTGCTTCTGAAATGAAGGGGAAGAGAGAGTGAAAGAGAGATTGGGGAATCTGAATCAGTCTTAAAGGAGGTAATTTACACATGAAAATGAAACAGGATGCAGAACAAATAAAGCTTGCACGATAGGCCAACTACTGTAAACTGGCATATTCATGTAACACTGTCAACAATTATCCCACACAGGTTGACTAACAACGATTAAAAAAATTCAATGACCCAATAATAACAGCTTTTCACACGCAAGCAAATCATTACTTAAAGGCGACATGATGTGGAAAACTTTGTTGTTGTTGTTGTTGTAGATGTTTCTGAAATAAGATGAATGTGACATGGGGATCTCGGCTTTCCAGTTTGTGCGGCTATAGAAAGAAACCAGGTGGAGAGAACAGGCTGAAGAGTTACTGTTGAATCTCTCATTTTTTTTGGCACCACCCCTCATTAACATATGACCACCCATTTCATTTAAGAAGATAGAGCCATTTTGAGTCTGTTGGCGTCGACTGGAAGTCTACAAACTACGGGAAGAAGTTGAATATTTCCAAAAGAAGCTAATATTAAATGCTGTATTGTACACTTTATAAAAGAAGAGAGCACATGTTGTAAGTAAGGACGGAGTGGGATGGTAGGAGAGGGATAGTGAGTGTATTGCTCGGAGGATGTTGAGGTTGGAACTACCAGGCAGGAGGCCCAGAGGAAGACCAAAGAGAAGATTTATGGATGTGGTGATGGAGAGTGTGGAAAAGAGGTGAAGAAGCATGTGCAGGCAGGTTGGAATGGATGGAGAAAAGTGTCCGGTGTGATGTGTGATAGGAGAGTATCGGCAAGAATGAAGGGAAAAGTGTACAAGACGGTGATGAGGCCAACGATGTTGTATGGTTTAGAAACAGTGGCCCTGGGGAAAAGACAGGAGGCAGAGTTGGAGGTAGCAGAGATGAAAATGTTGAGGTTCTCTTTGGGAGTAACGAGGATGGACAGGATCAGAAATGAGTACATCAGAGGGACAGCACATGTTAGATGTTTTGGAGACAAAGTCAGAGAGGCTAGATTGAGATGGTTTGGACATGTACAGAGGAGGGATAGTGAGTATATTGGTAGTAGGATGCTGAGGTTGGAACTACCAGGCAGAAGGCCCAGAGGAAGACCTCTTTGAGAACCACTAGGCTAAGATAAAATCATTTCCAGTGGAGTGGGAAACTATATGCACCAAGATTAATCTATTTAAGCACAAACACCTGAAATACTAAAAAGAAATTGTGTTTAAAGCCATTCTGCTCCATACAAAGTTGGGTGTTGATGATGTCATTGAGATTGAGTTTTCAAATAACCATCTATTAAATCTGTCAGTGGTGGCCTGATGGTAAAGGTGCTGGATCATTGATCCTAAGGCTGGGGGTTCAAGCCCCCCCCCCCCCCCCAGTGCAGCTAACCGGATTGTCAAAGGCCGGCCATGTCTCTCTCATTGTCTATGGTGTGATTTTCATGTAAAAGAACCATTGCTGACTTTCGACAAGAGTAGCTGCAAAGCCGTCAGCGTGATTCTGCTCTGCAATGGCCTGGCGAGCTGTCCAGGGTGGTCTGCCCTCACCCAGAGTCGGCTGGGATGGGCGCTATCCTCCCTGCAACCCTAATTAGGATTAAGCGGTTACAGAAAATGAACGGTGAACCTATTAAATACTTAAAATGGCAGTTAATTTTCACACAGAGGAAGATTCTGATATTGAGTTTTGATTGAGATTAACTTTCAACAACTGCTTCGTCTTCTTTTCTTTTCGGCTGTTCCTTTCAGGGGTCGCCACAGCAAATCGTCTGCCTTCTGCATCTTCTACTCTTACACCAACTACCTTCATGTCCTCCTTCACCACATCCATAAATCATCTCTTTGGTCTTCTTCTAGACCTTCTACCTGGTAGTTCCAACCTCAGCATCCTACTACCAATATACTCACTATCCCTCCTCTGTACATGTCCAAACCATCTCAATCTAGCCTCTCTGACTTTGTCTCCAAAACGTCTTACATGTGCTGTCCCTCTGATGTCCTCATTCCTGATCCTATCCATCCTCGTTACTCCCAGAGAGAACCTCAACATTTTCATCTCTGACTGTCTTTTCTTTTTAATAGATTATTCATTTTGTTCTTACACTGAATTCACTTGCATAATCAGTGAATGCCCTCAAGCAATTGACTTCGGCCATAGTGGTCAAATTTTCTTCACAAATTCCAAAATCTGCATGACAGATGCAGTTTCTATGCAGTTTCTATTTCTAAGTTATATTCTCTAAACCCACCACGCTTTAACAGGAATAATTATCCCTGATTCGGTCTGTGGTTCTAGAGTTAACCACAACTGACCTAAACCATCAACACCCAATTAGTTAATCACTAAAAGCTGATCCCACTCAGACTGAGGGAGACATTAAAGAACAAAAGAAAGGAAAGAAAGACAAGAAACACAATAAGCAAGAAAGGCAGCATGAAAACAAACAATCAGGATATTTATGCATAACAATGCATAACAAAAACAGCAAATTGTGAATAATTAAATAGTAAATAAATGTAAATAAAAGATTTTTTATCAGTTTATCTACCGCCGTTCTCGGTAATTATCTCTAATTAAGGGCCCCTTTTGCACATAAGGACTCGGGCTAGTCTGCTGTGATGCAGAGCGTATAAGATTAGCCCTGATGCACATAATGACGCTTGCTCTGAATTTAATTTCTCATTTAATTACTGATTTAAAATCAAAGGTGGCTGTGAGCCTCATAAGAAAAACTTTTTTTTTTTTTTTTTATTTCTCCTTCAAAATACTGAGCCAGTAAAAAAAAAAAAAATGCCTGAGCAACAAATCCTTCCAAAATGTTTATCAAATCGTTGGTCTAATCTGGATGTAAACAGCAGCAGTACGCCATTATTTCATAGCGTTTCCGATGCATGTGACAGCCCAGTCTAATAGGATTTAATAATAGTGCATTTACATGTCAGCACTGTGATGTGGGTAGAAAATGAGGGAGGATGGAGAGATGGAGGGAAGGGAGGTGAAAGTGGGGATATTTGGGACAGCTTTTGAAGAAGGAGAAGCGTAATTATATGAGATGGGTGGTGTCCTGAAAGAATTATATGGCTCATGTCCACTTTCTATGATTTGGATCTTGTCAGGTCTCATTCCTTCCATGTCTCCTCTTAAGAAATGAGCTCAGTGAGCTATTGTGTGTGTGTGTGTGTGTGTGTGTGTGTGTGTGTGTGTGTGTGTGTGTGTGTGTGTGTCTCTCCCGCTCTCTCTCATAAACACATACACACATACACTCATGAGGTTGAGCACCAATTGGCCCATATTTCCTCCCTGGCTTTGATGTAGTGGAAGTAACCTGCACTCCCCATCTTCTAATGCGCGTAACGTTAATGGCGAGTTAGTCGAATGATCTGAGGAGTAAGATTCTTTTATCGTTCTCTCGTAATGTGAAGCATTTTCACATCACCATCATCTGCAATTTGTTGTCCACTTGAGTACACTGTCTTTCAGCTGGACGACTGGTGGGAAATGAAAATGTCTTTTAAATTTTTTTTTTTTTTTTTTTTTTTACCAAAACATGCTCAAGTGGCTAGAAATAACCCAAAACATGGTTTGTTTTTCACATGGTTTTATTTGCATGATAGTTATTTTAGCACCATCTTTAAAAAATAACTCGTGTTTAATAGGTCAAGGGTCAAACACAACAACTGCAGGCCAAATCCAGGCAATTTCTTTCTGCCTGTGTGAACTGAAAATAGTGATGAAGAGGCATACACAACTGCTCAAAATTTACACATTACCCAGAATTCTACGCTGTTGCATGCTGGGGCAGCAGGCTTTGAGTTGTAGACGTGAAGAAACTGAACAAAATGATCTGTAAAGCCAGTAAAGTTGAGGGAATGAAGCTGGACTTGTTGACGGTGGTGTCGGAGAAGCGAATGTTGTCATAAATAAAGACAATATTGAACAATATCAGGGCAGTGGTGGTCTAGTGGTCTAGGACACTGGATTGCTGATCCAAAGGCTGGGGGTTCGAGTCCCACTCTCCACAAGGTTGTCACTGTCCCCCCCAGTGCGGCTAACTGGGTTATCAAAGGCCGGCCATGTCTCTCACTGTCTGTGGTGTGAGGCTGTAAAAGAACCATTGCTGACTTTCGACAAGAGTAGCTGCAAAGCCGTCAGCATGTTTCCGCCCAAGCTGTTCAGGGTGTACTCTGCCCTCACCTGGAGTTGGCTGGAATGGGTGCCAGCCTCCCCGCGACCCTAATTAGGATTAAGTGGTTACAGAAAATGAATCGAACAAAATCTCCCACCCACTTCACAACACAGTGCTGATCAGTCACAGGAGGAGGTTCAGTGAGAGACTGATACCACCAAAATGCACCACTGAACGACACAGGAAATCATTCCTACCTGTGAGCATTAAACTGTACAACTCGTCCGTATAGCAACAGCATCCACTGTTATAGATTTACATTCTACTGTTTATCATATTGATAATACTGTACATATCCCTCACTGACATGTTCGTTCCCTATCTGTTTATATGGATATTAGTAACTTCTCATTTTAAACTTACATTTATATTTATATATATCTTTATATTTATATTATATTTATATATATCTTTATATTTATATTATATTTATATATATCTTTATATTTATATATATATATATATTTTTATATATATATACACTTACATTTATATATATATCGATTACATACATAAATATTTGTATATTTTGTTGAATTTTCTTTATTGAGACTTTATATCATTTTTACTTTGTGTAAACATTCTGGGCTTATCCTGAGCCGAAGAGGTTTGAGGCCTTTCAGTTTATTATAAATGCCAGATGTATTTATGACACCTTATGCATTATTTTTTAATGTTTAATCATTATTATGCAGGGCCGGTGGTGTAGTGGTTTAGGGTGCTGCGCTCGTGATCGGGAGGTTGTGAGTTCGAATCCCACTGAGACCTTCCCTGCGCTAAGACTCTGTTCACCCAGCAGTATAAATGGGTACCAGTAAAAATATACTGGGAAGTTAACCTGCGATCGACTAGCGTCCCATCCAGGAGGAGTTGAACTCCTGGTTGCTTCACGCTACGGAAACCAGGGATAAGCACCGGCCCTGATGAGCCACTAGGCTCGGGTGTAAAAAAAACCCAACAATTGTTATTGTAAGTATTGAATATGTTCAGTTCAGTTCATTTTCTGTAACCGCTTCATCCTAATTAGGGTCGTGGGGAGCCAACTCAGGGAGAGGGCAGAGTACACCCTGGACAGCTCGCCAGGCCATCGCAGGGCGGAAACACGCCGACGGCTTTGCAGCCTACTCTTATCGAAAGTCAGCAATGGTTCTTTTACAGCCTCACACCATAGACAGTGAGAGACATGGCCGGCCTTTGATAACTCAGTTAGCTGCACTGGGGAGGACAGTGACGACCTTGTGGAGAGTGGGACTCGAACCCCCAACCTTTGGATCAGCAATCCGGCGCCTTATACCACTAGACCACCACTGCCCGTATTGAATACGTATTTATTGATATTATATACAGGTATACATGTACGTATACGTCAGTGGGGGGGTGGGGGGTGATCCTACTTTGTGGATTTCGATGGTCGCGTAGGGATCTCGGTCCAAATTAACCGCGGAAAGTGAGAGATCATTAGTCAGGTCAAACCTTCATACCGTACCCTAGAACTCAACAACAGTTGAGTTCTCTAAGCAGCTGCCTGAGGATCTTAACAGTGAAGCTAATGAATGCCTACAAAGTAGGAGAACGCTATGAAAATATATAAGTCCTTCCAGCTCACAATTTACACTGTCAGAAACGTCATTAAAAATCAACTGTGGAAGTCAAGGCGCAACCTGAGACCCGGAAAGCTCTGGATGAGAAGTGTATTCTGGGTAGAAAGGCAGAGTAAAACCCCCATCTTCCAACGAGGATCTGCAGTACGCTTACTGGGGCGTGTATCATTCGACCCTTGTGGTTTGCATAAATATGATCTGCATGGAAGAATCATCAGAAAGAAACCTGACCTGCAGTCTCATCACAAAAGTCAATATCTAAAGTACTCTAAACAATACCATGACAGGCCAGAGGTATTGTGGAAACAGGTGACACAGACCGATGAGGTAAAAATAAAACTCGCTCATCACAACAACCAAAGGTACCTTTGGGTGGAAATAGTAGTCGTGTTTGATGAAAGAAACACCTCGCCATTTGTTTAACACGGGGCCGGATCCATTATGTTCAAAACCAGTTGCACAGTAAACATTCAACAGGTAGAAGTAAAAGTTCTCGCTCAGATTAATTCAAATTGCGAAAATGAGTGAGTGGAGATAGAAAGTTTAGCAGATTCCTAGTTTCAACAAAAAGCATATACAGTACAATCGATTTAAAGATCTACAGTCATGTGACAAAATTTGGCCTCCTCTTTAAGTAGTCAACTTTTTATTGAGAAATGCTCACATAACAATGTCCAAGCTTGCTTTTATCTATTTCCGGAAAATAAAATAATTTATATAATAACTGTAATTAACCATCATATATGAACATATTTTTACCCATCAAACAAAAGGTATGAACAACAATGTGTATTTCAGTGAAGGAAGAATTAGGACATCCTGCCCCAGAATACTAGTACAGGGAACCCTCACTTTCCGTGATTAATTGGGACCGAGATCCCCCCGCGGCCGCCAAATTCCATGAACTAGGATCAACCCCCCTGACTGATGTATACGTACACGTATATGGGTATCTAATATCAATAAATACATATTCAACACTATAAATGCCTATCTATCTATCTATCTATCTAGTGCCTGAGTTGTAGGACAACCATTGGCGACCCGCCATGAAGGATAACGCCCTGGTTATCATCTTCATGGAGGTTTTTCTTGGCAGGATTAGTGCAGTGGTTTGTCATCGCCTTCTGCACAATGTGAACCTACAGGCAATTTAGAACGGACAATTAACCTACTGTGCATGTCTTTGGACTGTGGCGCCGGGAGAACATGCAAACTCCACACAGAAACGCCCAGGCCGGGAATTGAACCCAGGCCTTTTTGCTGTGAGGCAGACGTGCTAACCACTACGCCACCTTGCGGCCCATAAGTGCTTATAATAACAATGAAACATTCCAAAATAATGCACAAGATGTAAATAAAATATAAACACACACAAACAGACGAGCGCGCACGCGCACACACATAGATGCGAACCTCACATAAAAATGTAAGTAGTTTTGATGGGAGGTTTTGGGTTGTTGTTTTTTTTTTGTGTTGGGGGGGGAGTGTTTATTATGAAATAATAATAAACATTCCATGAATGTTATTCTTCAACAGCTGAAATAAAGTTTGTTGGAAAGAAGTAGTAGATTTATATAGCGCTTTATCTATACTGAATATTATGCTCAAAGCGCTCTTTGTGCGCCGGGCACCTGTCGCACTGTGCGGCGCCAGTTATTGCGTTGCTCTGTCCTTTAATGCTGAGCGCCAAGCAGAAAGCTACAACTACCAAATTTAAACATCTTATGGTCTGTCTGTCTTCCTTTTTGGCTTTTTCCCTTTTACTCAGGAGTCGCCACAGCGAATCATCTGATTCGCACTTTTGATTTGGCAGAGGTTTTTACGTCGGATGCCCTTCCTGTCACAACCCTTTTTAGCAAGGGACAGAAACACACTGACGACTTTACAGCCTACTCTTTACGAAAGTCAGCAATGGTTCACTATAGACAGTGAGAGACATGGCCCGCCTTTGATAACCCAGTTAGCTGCACTGGGGGGGGACAGTGACAACCTTGTGGAGAGTGGGACTCGAACCCCCAACCTTTGTATCAGTAATCCAGCGCCCTATACCACTAGACCACCACCTTATGGTATGACGCGCCAAATTCGAACTTCGACCTTCCGGAGGATAAAGCGGACGCTCTACCAACTTACCAATTGAGCTAAATCCCCAGTTTTTCCTAAATAGAGCTTGAACTTTTCTAAAAAAAAAAAAAAAAAAACACAGGTGATGGTGCACCAGCGAGGAGAATGAAGGCTCAGGCTCAGTCTCACCCAAAATCCCCACTATTGTTTGAAACATATCCAACTCGCCTCTTTTCATGTGCCGTCCACTTGTGGGTTACATTTTAGTGCTCAAATGACCGACATGTAACCAAGAGAATGAGGTCATTTTTCAAAATAAAAGATTTTTCAAAAATAAAGATTGTTCAGACTCAGATAATAAATAAAACGGAAATAATGAATTATTTCTTCTGCGGACGTATGTCGTAGAATGTACGTAGTATGCTGACGTAATGAACCAATGATGTAATGATGCTGCGTCCTTTGTTTACGAACGACAGACTGAATGTGCCCCTCCTTCTTCCCAGTTCACTGCGTGTTACCCTTGTGTTAAGACGTCGTCTCGGTGATCTTTGTGTTTACACTGTTTTGCGGACTTTTGTAACCCTAAGCAAATATGGTTGGTCAGAAGCGTAAGCCGACTAGTGATAGTGGTAATCAGAAAAAGCGGCAAGCCATCTCGTTAGAAACGAAGATGGCTATTATCAAGAAAATCGATGCTGGTGAAAAACACGTGAATGTTGCACATTTATTCCAAATGGCTCCGTCGACCATCGGAACCATTTACGAGCAGAAAGATCGCATCACAGAGAATGTTAAAGGTTATATATGATACTGTATTTGATATTTGATGAGTGAATTTGATTAAAATTGATCTATTTGAAATTATTTTGTTTTAATTTAATTTATTTGAAATTAATGTTGATAATATTTGGTATATTTGATATTATTTTACAATGTTATGTTTATAATAATTGATTTAGGGGTGTTTTATGAGATACGGTAATGGTATTTATGGATGTATAGTACAGTATGAACATCATATGTCACTGGAATATACAGGAACAACTTACGTTTTTTTTTCACCCTACGTTCGGTGGTCCGGAACTGAACTAAAACGTAAGTCGGGGAGCGTCCGTATACCAAACAACCTCTCTCTCTCTCTCTCTCTCTCTCTCTCTCGCTCTCTCTGTTGAGGTAAACATTCTCCTTCTGGGATGCTGGTGATTCTGATCCTTCTTCTTTCTGAATCCTGTGGTCTGTCCTGGTGAGCTGATGCTGATGCTGATGCTGATTGGAGTTCTCATCTTGGACGCCCCTCGTTCCTGATGGTGAAGATCTAAAAGGACGCCGATGTGCACTAACAGACTGTGAACATGACTTTTCACTGCTGGTGATATTAAATTTTTTCCCACAATTATTTAGGACTTTCAGTTGTATAATCAACAGGATAATATTTTGGACTGCAACGAATTTCTCATATATGGTTTGAATCTTTATGGTTTCACCCAAATGAGGATGGCTTTCTTTTTTGGGCCTGGTTCTTTTCAAGGTTGCTTCCTTGCATCCAGTGAGCGAGTTTTTGCTTGCCGCTGTTGCTGCGGGCGACGCTCATTAGGGATGTTTAGGGGCTGTAGAAAATGCTTAATTTCTTAATTACTTTGTAAATTCCTACTTTTACTGTGTAAAGCTGCTCCGAGACAATGTCAATTGTAAAAAAGCGTTTAAACAGAATCAAATTTAATTTAATTTTTTAAAGTCATGTCAATGTATATTTTCTGGAAAACACATGTAAAAATTATAATTTTCCCAGATTAACTTGTTTATGGTGATTCCAGGTTAAAAAAAAATTAATTTATTTACAGCTGACAGTTTTTTACTGTTGTTGTTTACATTTTTTGAAATCTCCTGACATTTTTACAGTGTAACTTGGTATAACCATCTACTGGAATTAACAAAGTGTTAATTTCCCATTTGACTGATGATATTTAGTCAGTAATATCCTTTCCATTCTTATTTTTTCCACTAAACATTTCCAAAGCATGACTGATCCCAATAAACACTTTGTTAAATTAAAATTTGTCGTCCGTAGTTGTAAAAGCGCCAGACTAATAAAACTGAATTGAAATGAATAGGTGCATTCAATTGTAATCTTAATTTTAATTTTCAGTAGCAAATGTACTGGTGAATTTACCACCAGTGTTAAATTAGTTAGCGTGGAAATAGTGGACTGAACAACATCTATCAACAACATTTAGCCTGGGACGCAACAACATTAAATGTTAGCGTGGAGCAGTCAAGTAGCACATTTTAAGAGCCTCCACTCCAGCTTCACAGTACCTCTGAAGTACACGGAAAAAAAACTAGTTGTTTTTTTTTTTTTTTCCCCACAGATTGGCAAAATATTGTTTACATCAGAAATTAACACAGAACAGCCACAGACTAACTTGTTTCATGTCATTCACATTCAATTAAAATTAACTCCTATTGTCACCGATTTAACTCGTTCAACTAGCAAGATTCGATATGCTGCTGATCTAACTTGAATTCGCTCACAACGTGACCGAAAACAGGAAGCATTTTCCGCTAAAATATTCTCAATTTTGTGAATATAAATGGAGATTCCGCTGTCCTGAATTTTTATATATATATATATATATATATATATATATATATATATATATATATATATATATATATATATATATATATATATATATATATATATATATATATATATATACACACACACACACATAAAGGTGGGGCCGTTGGTGTAGTGGTTACGGTGCTGCGCTGATGATCGGCAGGTTGTGAGTTCAAATCCCAGTTAGACCCCCACTGTGCTCAGACCCCTGGGCAAGGTCTCGACCACAAGTGTGCCTGTGTTCACCCTGCAGTACAAATGGGTACCAGTAAAAAATATACTGGGAAGGTAACCTGCGATGGACTAGCGTCCCATCCAGGAGGAGTTGTACGCCTAGTTGCTTCATGCTACAGAAACCGGGGATAAGCTCCGGCCTAATGAGCCACTATGGGTCGGGTGTAAAAAGCCCAGCAGACTTTACCTTTTTACACACTCACATATATATATATATATATATATATATATATAGAGAGAGAGAGAGAGTAATTTGAATTAATTAACAGTAAAGCTGTATGGTAAATCTAAAAAATGTAAAAAATAAATAAATACATAGATAAAAAATAAATGGAAAGATAGATAAAATAAAATAAAAATTAACATAACCATTAATATGCCATTTGTCAGAATAACACTATTTATTTGTTGTATAAGCAATGGTTATGGTTGTATTACTGTCCACATAATTTTATTACTGTATATATATATATATATATATATATATATATATATATATATATATATATATATATAGTATTGTAACAGGAAAGGATGAAGATTTATGCAGTGTTCTTGAATATCCTAATATCCTAATTTGAAGAAATACAGATTGCATAGCAGTAGATCTGCACATCAGTGCTTTGGACTTTAGCCCAGATATCTTCAGTTGCAGAGTAATTCCTAAGCAATTACTGTATTCCTGATTTGCTTTATTTTTGTCTCTGTGTATTTGGTCTTCCCCTGTAAATCACATCCTCGTTTAAGCTTTTCTTTCCTTTTGTTCCTCAAACACGGTTGCAAAGCAGTTCCTGTTTAGTGGTGTGTGAATAGGCTTATCACACTGAGCTTATCAGCCAATGGTGTGCTGAGAAATTTCTTTCTTTTTTTTTTTTTATCAGTTTTGATGCCCTGCAAAAAGGGATTTTTTTTTTTTGTTCGAATACTGCTATTTCCCAACCACCATGGAATTTCAAAAAGTCTGAAAGCAGGAGGGAAGAACATAATTAAATCTTTATTTCATTTTTCTAATTAATGATAGTGACTTTGGAGGGGGTATTCAGGATGGTAAAACAGTATGCTGTGTTCCTCAGGCATTGTAGTGCACTGCAGCCTTGTAATCGCTGCCATTAAAATCATAATTAGGGTGTTAATTACGTTATTTTATGAGTAGAATTAACATAACAAATGTGTTCCTCTCCAATAATGACACCATGACTGACTTTTTCAGTTCGACAAAATGCCCTAAATTGAAAAGAACACTACATGACTTAGGAAAATGTATTTGCTTCATTTGGTATAACTTGTCTTAGAGGTTGGACCCAACAACAACAATTTCATGTCCGTCTCATATAAAGTATACACACACACACACACACACACACACACACACACATACACACACACACACACACACATATATATATATAGTGGTACCTCACCTTACAAAAGTCCCAAGAAACAAAAAATTCAGGTTACGAAACGCATTTACCTAAAATTTCTGTCTCTGGATATGAAACGTTATGAAAGTCCCATTCAAAAATTCAAACAATGCGCAAATTGCTCTCCCATCGGCTCTGAAAATCTTGCTCCACTGGCCTCCCATTGGCTAGGAGGGATAACGCAGCTCCCTCCCATTGGTTATTATGGAGCTGCATCTCCATAATACCCATGATGCTTTTCGTGCAAAGGACAGAGTTACTGTTGTTTCGTGAGTTTTTCGAGTGTGTTCATTGAAACTTTATTTTTTGGCTCAGGTTTTTAACCTTACATAAACATTTGTAAGATTATAACCTTGCTAAGAAGACATTGTCAACACACGCATGCACACACACACACACACACACAAACAAACACACACACACACACGCGCGTATGATTCCCGGTGCGAGTGAAAAGAAGAAGCGGGCTCGTGGCATGCAGTTGAGTGATATCACAAAGGCCAAACCCGTCTACCATCGGTACAATATTGAAGAAGAAGGAGGCCTTAAAATGTATACTTTTATATATATTATATATATGTATATATATGTATATATATATAAAACTGAAGTATATTAAATATTGTTGACTATTATGTGTGCGTGTGTATATATATATATATATACACACACACACAATATTTAATATACTTCAGTTCGGTTCTAAAGTTCTAATTAGGGTCGTGGGAAGGCTGGTGCCCATCCCAGCCATCTTCGGGCGAGGGCAGAGTACACCCTGGACAGCTCGCCAGGCTATCGCAGGGCGGAAACACGCCGACGGCTTTGCAGCCTACTCTTTACGAAAGTCAGAAATGGTTCTTTTACAGCCTCACACCATAGACAGTGAGAGACATGGCTGGCCTATGATAACCCAGTTAGCGGCACTGGGGGGACTGTGACAACCTTGTGGAGAGTGGGACTCAAACCCCCAACCTTAGGATCAGCAAGCCAACGCCCAATTTAATATATATATATATATATATATATAATATGTAATATTTGATTATAATGAGGCAAACTTTATTTTTATTTATTTTTTTATTATTCCATATAGTTTTTGAAAACCTACCTAATCAAGAATAACTTAACTTGAAACTACTTATGTCGAGTTAGTAATATATGTTTTATATAATATATATATTATATAATATTTTATTTATTTATATAATATATATATATCCACTACCACCACCCCCACCACCAGAAATCAGGGTCTCTTTTAGACATTGCAATTTAATTGCCAAAGTTTATTTTGAATTTGTGCAGATAATACTATCTACTGTATATCACTCCATGCTTTGAATAAAATTACATTTTCCTCAATGTTCCATTACAATAACTAGTATTTATGTTACTTTTTCCTCGAATAGCAGTATAGGAAACATTTTTCATCATCCTGCAATATCTCTGTTAATATCTCATTATTAATAGTCTTGAGCTTTCCAATATGGTAACGAAGGCTCTCCTCATGCTCCTGTCAATTCACTTTCTTCCAAGTGCCATTACTAAATTGCTGTTTGAAAGACAAGAAGGTGAAAAATTTGCAAGAAAACACAAAGGGATTGCGAGGCTGACCAGAACGCAGGTGGAATTAAATTGGAAATCTTCCACAGGGCCCGTTAGCATAACAAAAGGGGCCACATAGCTTTAGACAAAAGCAGAAGGGTTTTAATGTAGAAAATCAATCTTTCCGAGGAGAGAAGTTATTGTGCACACATCTGTACAGGTGTTCTTCGCTGGCTCCTTAATCAAAAGTGTCAAAATGAAGTTTTGTTTTCCTGACAGTTTTCCTTTCCCAATGCAGAAAAATACCTTTGTGAATAGACAGAAAAATGCGAATATCTGTTTATAACACCTTCTATATGTTGCAGGGAGAACAAGTAAGCAACACAATTTTAAGCATTATGTAATGTGCATAGAAGAGCTTTCATAAAATAGACAGACAGACAGACAGACATAAAATCTTTCATAAAATAATTTTCTAATAAATATCCTTTTATATATAAATATAAAAAGCATCTTTGTCCTTCATCTCAGCGGAGTAGAGGTAGAGCCAATCAAATTATGAGCGTTTATGAATCAGTAGAAAGTGTGTTTTTACGAAATGTAACAATAGCTATAAACCTCAGGGCTAGACTGTGCAGATGTGGTGCAGATGTGTACGCAAAGCAATTGCATCTTAGCACTCAACTAGAGATTCCACTCGATGTTCCAATTATATGAGGCAGAGGATCATCTCTATTTGTCACATTCCTCTATCCATACATCCAGCACACTGGGTGACCTTCAGAGAATTATAACCATAATAATAATAATCATAATAATAATAATAATAATAATAATAATAATAATAGGTGATGTTTGCTAGTAGTTTGCGTTGGCTCTGTCCTTGGACGTTCAAGTTCCTTCTTTACAGGTTCAAACTTCGCGTAAAATGTGGCCAACATCAAGGCCACCACAAGGCCACATGCTTTTGGTTTTTGGTGAATGAAAGCAGGGGGCTCCAAAACAATCCCGCAAAGTTGAAATTCCAGTAAGAGAGCTGCACTTAAAGGTGTTCGTCTCGATAAGGTTAAGTCTACATTTATCGGCCGACAACCAGCCACATATTACCATAATAATGATTTAAGCACTCGCTAATCCTCTCTGGTTAATGAACGTCTTCATTTTCCCAAGCCAGACAGAGGAGCCACGATGAGCACGTGTGTGTGTGTGTCAATCCACCCTGTCTGGCAACTCGTCCCGGTGGGACTGTGTTGTGTGTGTGTGATACCAAGAGTGTGATGGGTAATTTTCCAAATACGCCCGTATCATTCGCTCCCATTCACTCTCCAGCATTCAGTCGCTCACCCCTCACTATTGTCCCCGTCAGCCACACACAGATATAATTTCCCTCTGTTTCTAGGCATTAACCTGCACACAAAGCTCTAACTATTACTGACTGATAGCACACGTAATGCTAGGAGGACAATAAATTGAGAGTCATTGACACTGGAAACTCCTCAGGCTATGAAACATTGTGGTGCTAAATGTTAGCCTACACAAATAAAGATAGCATGTCGACTCAGCTGACACAAGGTTCTCCCCCTGCTGCTTTTGGCCACCCAGTTGGCTGTGTAGGAAGAAGTTCTGACCTATGATTCCTCAGGGCCATGACCTCCGAGGAGTCCATATGCAAAAGGTTCGATTAAAAATCAGGGAGACATTGAGGTAGAACGGTATGCAGATAACGCCGAGGATCTCAAATGACCATATAGACATGGAGACAGTTCTCTCTTCGAGCTCTTATTTCAACACGCAGGAACACTGCGTGACTGATTAATTGATATGATGACAATATAATGAATTCTAATGAACACACCGGGTTTCTTCAAAGGCTGGGGAGGAAAGAGTATACAGAGTGTGCTCAGTGTTCAAGAGGTTATGGGTATTTGGTGACATTTTAAAAAGCGTTAATAGGACTTTAACACTCTTTGAGGTGACACTTCAGCAACCACTTGAATTTTTTTATAGAGATAAATTTATATATATATATATATATACATATATATATATATATATATATATATATATATATATATATATATATATATATATATATATATATATATATAGATAGATAGATATATGTGTGTGTGTGTGTGTGTGTGTGTGTGTGTGTTTGTGGTATGTATATATATATATATATATATATATATATATATATATCGGGATCCCTCTCTTTCCACGGTTAATCAGGACTGAGATCTCCATGTGACCATCAAAATCCGCGAAGTAGGATCACACACACACACACCCCGCCAACTGATGTATACTGATGTATACGTACATTTAATATATATATATATATACACACAGGGATCCCTCTCTTTCCGCGGTTAATCGGGACCGAGATCCCCACATGACCACCAAAATCCGCGAAGTAGGATCACACACACAAACACACACACACCGCCAACTGTCATATACGTACATTTAATATCAATAAATACATATTTAGTGCTATAAATGCTTATAATAACAATTCAACATTAAAAGATAATGCATAAGATGTAAATCAAATATAAATACACACACTCAGATGTGCACCTCACAACAATGTAAGTCGTTTTGATGGGAGTTTTTGGGTTGTTTTTTGTTTTGCATTTGTTTTTGGGGGGTTATTTTTGTTTGTTTGGTTGGGTTTTTTTGCATAATTGGCATTATTTTTGTAGAGTTTTCCTTAACTTTTTCCCCCCCTATTCTTCCTTCATTTCCTTATTTTTTTAATTTGATGAATATTTAAAAAAAACGTGATGAATTGAAGTGCAAAGTAGCGAGGGATCCCTGTGTATGTATGTATGTATACATACATACATATATATATATATATATATATATATATATAGAGAGAGAGAGAGAGAGAGAGAGAGGGAGCGAGATAGAGAGAGAGTTGTACTTATGGCAGTACCACCATTCACTTCTATACAAAATCTTGTTTCGGTCACATCTGCCATGAGATAAAAAAAAAAAAAAAAAATTTATTTCTCAGAGTTGCAAGTTAATACATATCATTACTTAGTACTGCCCACTCTAGGAGAATGTGCACACCTGAGATGGCATATTTGAAAATAATAATAATAATAATAATAATAATAATCTATAATATTGCATGTTTTTAAATATTTTATTTTAATCTGGGTGATAATTGTGTGTGATATTTCTGCATGTTTTTTTGTTTTTTTTTTTAAAAACAAGATAAAGATATTCCATAACATGAAATTGGAGCCTTATCTTAGTGCTTAGTTTCTATATTTACTACATTATTCCTTGGGGCCAAAAAAAAATGAGAGAAAATATATATTTCAAAATCATTTGAAATCATTTCAAATCCTATCAAGACACAGTCTATGTCTGTAAATCATAATCTCCCCCACTTGAAATCCCGAAGCTGCAGCTTTTTGATGACCATACCAGTGTAGGGGATTTGTAATTGGCTTGACTGGAACATTTTATGGATTTTCAGGGTCTTAGTTCGGAATGTTGGACGGCTTTCCAAAATTCCTTGGCAAGAGCTGATACACAGAGAACACTTGGATTAGAACCGCATATGCTGGATTCTAGATTAGGTTTAATTGTGCATGTATAAGTGTGTGTGTGTGTGTGTGTGTGTGTGTGTTTGCTTATTTGTGCCATACAAGTTAAAGATCCTTGCTTTTTTGCCTAGATTTAAATAACGATCTCTAAGAACTAAACCTGGATAGACTGTCTTGTCAGGTTGCTTCTGTAAACCTGAACGTTTGACGCCGAGTGTCTGCCAGTGCTGGTTTATTTGAACTTAATTGAATTAGAAAGTAAATACTATTATTATTAATATTATTATGAATAACCCATTTTGCAATCCCCAGAATAATTTAAGTATTTAAAGAGTTTGCTGTCATGGGAAAGGAAAAACTCATTTTTGTTCTGTTGCTGAAATGTGTTCTTCACAAGTAGCTTATGCACGTTATCTCAAGGTTTTATTTCTCACAATAATGAGAATCGTAACCATGGTACTCAAACATGTGTCCTTGTGACACACACAAAAAAGCAGCTGACCAGCACAATTGCCTCCTTTGACATCACTCTTGTGGAATCTATACTCCAAGGCCCATCGATCTAAATACACAAAAGGAGCATGCCAAAGCGCGAGCGGTGTTTTACAGCACACTTTCATACTCCATTACACTCGCAATATTTTTGACAGGCATTTCGAAACCCAAAACGGGGAGTGGGGGGAGGATCAATCGATGACAAATTAGACGTGTCATATCATCATGGCGGGCTAAGTTTGACATGGTCAGGTCTTCAGCTGTTGATGACAAGGATGACATTGTTTTGGACCTTCATTAACAGATGGCAGCTTGGTCGTCCAATTGGCAAACGTTATCAGGCAAAGCTTGTTGATTATTTTACAGCTTCTCTCAACTGCTCAGATTTTGTGAAGGTACCAATGCATAATAACAATTTTAAATTTTATCCGACTGAGTCACTAACTGACTTCTCATTCTGCACCCGCCAAGCATTGGCTCACGTTTGTGGTTTCTGTTTGAGATCCAATGCTTCGTGGGTGCAGAATGGGAAGTCAGTCTACTCACACTCTCTGGTTGCTCTGGTTTCATCCCACAGTCCACCCAAACAAAAACCAGACAGGCAATAAGAATAAATTCTACACAGAATCGCTCCCACCAACCACACAGCTCAAACCCAGGACCTTCTTCCAGTAAGAAAAGAGTGGTAACCACTACACCACTGTGGCTGGCCCCTCTGTAACCACAATGACCCTGGTCGTTCCAGCCATAGATCTGACTGACTTTGACCTGGGTCACACTTCTTCTTCTTTTCCTTTCGGTTGTTCCCTTCAGCAAATCATCTGCCTTCATCTCACCCTATCCTCTGCATCTTCTCTTACGCCAATGACCTTCATGTCCGCCTTCACCACATCCATAAATCTCCTCTTTGGTCTTCCTCTGGGCCATCTGCCTGGTAGTTCCAACCTCAGCATCCTACTACCAATATACTCACTATCCCTCCTCTGTACATGTCCAAACCATCTCAATCTGGCCTCTCTGACTCTGTCTCCAAAACATCTAACATGTGCTGTCCCTCTGATGTACTCATTCCTGATCCTATCCATCCTCGTTACTCCCAAAGAGAACCTCAACATTTTCATCTCTGCTACCTCCAGCTCTGCCTCCTGTCTTTTCCTCAGTGCCACTGTTTCTAAACCATACAACATCGCTGGCCTCAACACTGTCTTGTACACTTTTCCTTTCAGACCAGGGTCACACTGTGATGGCTAAAAGACCCGCCGCCGGTCAGTCTATGTCCAAAACAGCAAGTCTTGTGGGGTGTTCCTGTTATGCAGTGGTAAGTACCAATCAAAGTGATCCAAGGAGTGACAACCAGTGAACTGACAATATTATAATATATTGTACTGTAGATATGCTATCGTGCAATACCACTGAAGTGAGACCGTGGGCCTGTTGTATATGTATAAGGCCATTCATTGTTATTTTGAAGTAGGTAATATTCATCATCATTTTCTGTAACCGCTTCATCCTAATTAGGGTCGCGGGGAGGCTGGTGCCCATCCCAGCCAACTCAGCGCAAGGGCAGAGTACACCCTGGACAGCTCGCCAGGCCCTCGCAGGGCGGAAACACGCTGACGGCTTTGCAGCTACTCTTGTCGAAAGTCAGCAATGGTTCTTTTACATGAACCTCTCACCATAGACAGTGAGAGACATGGCCGGCCTTTGATAACCCAGTTAGCTGCACTGGGGGGACAGTGACAACCTTGTGGAGAGTGGGACTCGAACCCCCAACCTTTGGATCAGCGATCCGGCGCCTTATACCATAGACCACCACTGCCCCCGTAGGTAATATTACAAAGCTTAAATTTTTCAAAATGTTTTCAGTGGCCATGAGGTATTCATGGAATTTGAATTTGACCATTCAAGCTGCAGGAAGTTTATTTTATTTAAATTGTGAAATTATGTATAAAGGTAGACAAGCATTGTGAAACTATAAACTGCACGGTTGGTAATTCATTATCAAGCTTTGTTTGTTCTCTCATTCAACTTTACTCATTTGATGTACCACTTAATCCTACTATGGAAAGTGCCGCCAATCCCAACCGACACCGGGCGAAGGTGGGGTACTACCTGAACAGCTTTGGAAGGACTACTTAACCAGATGTGCATGTCTATGTGCTGTGGATTACCTGGAAGAAAGTGTGAGGAGTTGCCAAAGTAGCCAAGCAAGCCTAGGGAGAACTTGCAAGCTCCACACAGAACCCACTCATGGTTGGGACTTGAACCCAGGACCCTCATGCCGTCAGGCAGATGTGTTAACTATTACACCACCATGGCGCCTTCTTTCATCTTGATCAATATGATTGATCACAATCAGTGAAATTTGGGCCCAGTGATGGTCTGGTGAACTGTCAATGGTGTACCCTGCAGCTCAGATTAATGAATGATGAATTAAGCAGCTCAGAAAATGAATGAATGATGAATCTGAAATTCGGTGAAATCTGGCTGCGAAGTGGGAAAAAGCAATTGAAACCAGGTCAACATCTTAATACACCATTATTCCTTTTTATCATTCATCCATTTTCCGAACCGCTTAATCCTAATTAGGGTCGTGGGGAGGCTAGTGTCCATCTCAGCCGATTCCGAGCGAGGACAGAGTACACCCTGGATAGCTTGCCATTCCATCGCAGGGCATAAATATACTGACGGCTAAGCAGCTACTCTTGTCAAAAGTTAGCACTGGGTCTTTTACAGTCTTGCACCATAGACAGTGAGAGACATGACTGGACTGGACCCAGTTAGCTGCACTGGAGGGGACGGTGACAGCCCGTTGACAGCAGGGCTTGAACCCCCAACCTTGAGATCAGTAATCCCGCACCTTACCACCAGGCCACCCGTGCCCCTGTTATTCCTTTTATTATTATTTTTTGGTTTTTTTATACTTTTTTCTACTTACCTGTATTATTTTGTTTCCTCCACATCTAAGTGCTCTTCATATGAGAGAATTCCATTCATTATTTATTATTTATTTATTACTTATTTTTATTCTGTGTTTAATTTAAGACTATGTTGGTTCAGGTTGACCACGGGATCCAGATGTGTTTTAGTATTTATACACTCCTCTTTTCAAAACTCTTCACACAATTTAAACAGCAGCCTTTTATACAGACCAAACATCTTAGAAAAAGAGTTCGTCATGGGTTCTCTGGATATTTAACAGTTCTGAGCTGGTTAATGGGGTTCCACTTAGAACCCTCTCGGAAAGGGAAACCCTCTTGTGCTGGGTTAGATATAGATTTTTTTTCAAGGTTTCCTCAAGAAAAATAATCCAAAGAACATTCAATGATGTTAAAGACTGACCGACCAACCGACCGACCGACCGACCGACCGACAGACAGACAGACAGACAGACAGACAGACAGACAGACAGACAGACAGACAGACAGACAGACAGACAGGCAGACAGACAGACAGAAAAATTCGAAATGCAGAGTCTACAATGTTAAAGATCTGGAAAAAGATCACATCACATGGTCATTCAATTAAAATAAGCTTTTACACACCATAGAATCAGGAAAGTGATCTGAATTTTATTTTATATTCTGAATTATTTCGTCATGGATTATGTTTGATTATATTATAATCATATAAACTTCACTTGATTTGAGAACAAGGCTCAGTAAGCACTTAACACAATACAGAAAAGTCTCATGAGGCTCTTCATTTACAAAACTACATACATGTAAATATTGATATTGGATCTCTCTCCCGCTCTCTCTCTCTCTCTCTCTCTCTCTCTCTCTCTCTCTCTCTCTTTCTCTCTCTCTCTCTCTCTCTCTCTCTCTCTCTCTCTCACACACACACACACACACACACACACACACACACACACACACACACTCAATCCGCCTGTACACACCTTCACCCTGCCAGGTGCTAATATGGGAGGTAAACACAAAAATGAGACGGCTCAGGTTGCCTGAAGTACTGAGTAAACACATTCACAGCTGCCTCGGAGTGAAACTAGAGCATTGCACGCAAACAATCTCCCTACAGTGCAATTTCACAACATCAGAAACTTCACAGTGACCCAAGTGTCAGTGTCATTCATAGTATAAATGTGAATAGCATGTTCTCTATATCCCATTATAACAACAATCTGATTTTGATTGGCTACTTTTGGTGGGAATTTATGATGATAATGATGATGACGATGATGATAATTATTATTATTACTATTGTAAGTGTTATTGTTATTATTAGTAGTAGTAGTATTAATAGTTAATTATTATTATTATTATTTATAATACTTCTACTATACGATAATACTACTACGACGATTACTACTACTACTACTAATAATAATAATAACAACACAGGGATTCCTCATTCTCCGCGGTTAATTGGGACCGAGACCCTCCCCGCGACCACCGATTTCCGCGAAGTAGGATCGACCCCCCCCTGATTGATGTATATGTACATGTATATGTGTATATAATATCAATAAATACATATTCAAAGCTATAAATGCTTATAATAACAAACATTCAAAAATAATGCATAAAATGTAAATAAAATTTAATAGACACGCACAGATGCGCACATAAAAATAAATGTAAGTTTTGGGGTTTTGGGTTGCTTTTTGTTTTTGTTTGTTTGGGGTTTTTGCATAAATTGGTCTTTGTTTTGTGGCATTTTCCTTACGTTTTTCCCTATTTTTCCTTAATTTCCTTATTTATTTATTTTTCAATGACTATTTTTGAAAAACCAATGCACTGAAGCCACAGAAACTGAAGCATGAAGTAGCGAGGGATTTCACTAATAATAATAACAATAATAATAGTGTATGAATCCAAATGAACAATGATCACTCCACCCCTAACTTGCATTATAATTTTTATTTGACTGAACAATTGAGGGTTAAAGGCCTTACTCAGGGGCCCAAACGTTGCACCTTGAATCCCTGACCATTGGATCCAGAGCCGTATTGAATGAGCCATTCACTGTCATGTTATGTACGTATTTGCTAACAGAGTTAACAAAGCATTTTGTTTTTGTTTAGAATCAGTTTGTTTTATCTACTTAGGCATTCCACTAATCACTAATCTCGTTAGAAACGAAGATGGCTATTGTCAAGAAAATTGATGCTGGTGAAAAACATGCAACTGTTGCACGTTTCTTCCAAATGGCTCCGTTGACCATCAGAACCATTTACAAGTAGAAAGATCGCGTCATAGAGAACGGTAAATGTTATATTTGATACGGTATTTGATATTTGATGAGTGAATTTGATTGAAATGTATCTATTTAAAATTATTTTTGCTGGAATTTAATTTATTTGAAATTAATGTTGATATTTGATATATTTGATATTATTTTATAATGTTATGTTTATAATAATTGATTTAGGGGTGTTTTGTGAGATACGGTAATGGTATTTATGGATGTATAGTACAGTATGAATGTCATACGTCACTGGAACATACAGTCACAACTTACGTTTTTTTTCACCTTACGTTCGGCCGTCTGGAACCGAACTAAAACGTAAGTCGGGGAGCGTCTGTATAAACATGGATGGTGACACGGTTCAGTATCTTACCAGGCGTGTGATATATTTACAGCAGCGTTGTAATGAAAGTATAATTTTTTTAAATTGTTTTTCTAAGCAACGAAAACCAAACCTGGCTAAAAATCAAGATTGATTTAAAAAAAAATTTATTTGTTAATCTACTTCACCTTATGTTCGGCCATCCGGAACCTAACTAAAATATAACTCGAGGATCATCTGTAATAATAATAATAATAATAATAATAATAATAATAATAATAATAATCCATGAATTTTATGCACTCCATGAATGTTATTTTTCAACAGCTGACATAAAGTTGGTTGGGAAGTAGAGCTTGAACTTTTCTAAAAAAAAAAAAAAAACACAGGTGATGATGGACCAGCTGGGAGAATGAAAGCTCAGGCTCACCCAAAATCTTCGCTATTGTTTGAAACATGTCTAACTCGGTACCGGTCCGTGGCCCAGTGGTTAGGGACCCCTGCCTTAGGATATTTCCTCTATACCTTCTGTCTTAAAGAAAGCACTGAATGCTGCTGAAGACCATAGCGCACAGTACCGATAGCAAACGATTCGCACCTGATTCGCACGTTTAATTTGGCAGAGGTTTTTACGTCGGATGCCCTTCCTGTCACAACCCTTTTTAGCAAGGGACAGAAACACGCTGACGACTTTGCAGCCTACTCTTTACGAAAGTCAGCAATGGTTCTTTTACATGCCTCTCACCATAGACAGTGAGAGACATGGCCCGCCTTTGATAACCCAGTTAGCCGCACTGGGGGGGACAGTGACAACCTTGTGGAGAGTGCGACTCGAACCCCCAACCTTTGGATCAGCGATCCAGTGCCCTATACCACTAGACCACCACTGCCCCAGACCACCACTGCCCCTATGAAGGCAGTGCCCCTGAAGCTATGATGTGACTAATGGTGTTATAACAAACATAAACACGATACTTGGTGATGTCATTCAAATTTCTTCGTACAACATAGTGCAATCTTTTACATTTTTAAAAAAGAAATCGAGTTTCAGTTGACAAGTACAATATATCATTTTAGTCTGCAGGTCATCAAAATGAATTATATGTAAATATATCATAAGGCCTTATATCACTTTGGCCTTAAACTCCAGTCCTGTCTCAGTGAGTTTACACTGAATGAAGTATAAATTATTCAGATCAAGTAAAATTGTCATTTTGAAAGAAAATAAAGAAAAGGCTTATGTTTTTTTTGGCCACGGCTGAAGTATGTCATAATAATGTAGCATGTCATCTGAAAATACAACATGCATGCTGATGGGGAACTAGAGAGTGGAGAAATTGCCAGCACTCAGTGTTAGCATTTAGAGTGATGACATGCCGTGTGTCTGTGTGTTTGTGTGCACGCAAGAAAATGACAGAGAGAGTAAACAGGGCTAAAACCATTCTCTAATCATAGGTTCTCTGTCTCTAAAAGCTAAAGGATAATTTCTTCCTCTTAGTCTGTGAGTCTTTCACACATACACACACACACACACACACACACACACACACACACACACACACACACACATACACACACACACACACACACACACATATACAGCTCAGCAGCTGTGTGTTTGTGTGATAGCATGGGGTTGCAGTGCTGGCACTGACCATGGCGCTGCCGTTTTCCAGAATCCAGTCTGCGGTAATCAGCACATTGGTGCTGGCCAGCAGAGTTTGTAGCACACGAGTGAAAAAAATTAAACACTCAGAAGGTGTCCAACACTAGTAACAATAAAATAGCTAGAAAAGATAAACACTATAACTGTATCAGCGGTGTGTGTGTGTGTGTGTGTGTGTGTGTGTGTGTGTGTGTGTGTGTGTGTGCGCACAAGTGTAGACATGGCAGATAAAATTTGAATCATCACTGAAGTTGTGTGCATCTTTCTTTTTGTGTGTGTTCTCTTTCCCTCAAGCAGCTCCCGTGATTAAACAGGTGCTTGTAAATTATTAGCTTGATGAAATGCACCTCCAAACAAGCATCACAAACACACACACACACACACACACACACACACACACACACACATATACACACACCCTCCTGATAGTACTCACCTCCTATACACACGCCTCCTACACATGAACATCATTTTCCCGTCTACCTCCCCTTTACCCTGTTTGTACTACCCCCCCCACAACACCCACACACACACACACACACACACACACACACAAACACAACCACGCACACACAAACAGAATTAAAAAAAAAAACCTTCCACCCTGGCAGCATGCCACCCTCATATCTCCAAGGGCTCAGTAAATATTGAACACTGACAAAACAAACACAAGCAGCAGATGGTTAGGGACTATTGCTGTTCCCAGATCAGAGCTCTCTATTCATACACCAACTCAGAACACTTCGACCAAACTGATCTCAGACCAGCGGAAAGAAGCGACATCTATTAACCAACTGTCATGGCCATTACACGCCATATTGAGTCTTTAGCCTCAACGCTACAGGCTAGATCGACATAAAGAGGGCCCTGGGGAGAACCGAAGCAAAAGAGTTAGAGTGAGTGTGTGTGTGTGTGTGTGTGTGTGTGTGTGTGTGTGTGTGTGTGTGTGTGTGAGAGAGAGAGAGAGAGAGAGAGAGAGACATCACTCCCTCCCTACCACAGAACGCTGATTATTTACCTCCTAATTGAAAAGAGGACGGAGAGATGGGAGGCGGCTCGTCCCCGGAGCACCTGCCCCAGTGATAGCTGGATAATTGATTTCAGTAAATGCGGGTTAAATGTGACACATGTGGGATGAGGGGGTTGACGCAATGAAAATCTGGTGCCCGCAAGTCGTTTATCATCGGCCTGTTCGGGTGGCTTGTCAGGATCATGATGACAGTTTGGAAAAAAGGATTTTGGAGAGAGAGAGAGAGAGAGAGAGAGAGAGAGAGAGAGAGAGAGACAGGAAAAGAACTTTAGCCTCTCACTTACATGAATACACGCCGACACTCATGTAATCCAGTGAAGACAAAGTGAAGAAGGAGCTGATTTCATTCTCAGACCACCCCCCAATGCCCCCCCCCAATGCCGCCACCCCCCAATGCCGCCACCCCCCAATGCCGCCACCCCCCCCATGCCCACACTGTAATATTCAGCCCAAGCTCCTTCTACTGCATGTGTAGCATTTGTGTTTGCATTTCTGTAACGACCGTAAAACATTATTTGGACAAGTGAAAATCCATACTGGAGGTCACTAGTGCGGCGGATTGAGTCCCCTGCTGGGGCGTTTCTGTGTGGAGTTTGCATGTTCTCTCTGTTCCTGCATTTGTTTCCTCTACGTATTGTTTTCCTCCCACAATCCAAAGGCATGCACATCAAGCTAGATGGCTTTTCCAAATTGCCCCTCGGTGTGAGTATGAATAGTTCAGTTTGTGTTGACTCTGTGATGGTCTGGCAAGCTGTTCAGGGTGTACCCAGGCTTTGCCCAGTGTCAGTTGAGATAGGCATTAGCCTTCCGGCAACCTTAATAGGATAAACGGTTTGGAAAATGAGTGAATGATGAAGAATGGAGGCTCAGGAATATTTATAAAGCTATTCAGTATTAAAGGTCCTTTTGTCACTTTATAATAGTGATAACCAGTGATCCGCTCACGTTTGTATAACTGACACTGGAAACTTGGAAAAAAAAACAGCTCTCTATTTATTTACACAGTCCTGAGGGTTTGATGGGATGCATTTCTCGTTCCTTTTCTTTAATGATGAATAATTCACTTGTTAACATTTTCACCTCACAGGAAGAGGGTTCTGGGTTTGGGTCCTGGCCTCTGTTCAGAACATTTCTATACGTAGTTAGCATGCTTGCGTCGGTTTCCTCTAGGTATTCTGGTTTCCTTCTTTTGTCCAAGGACATCGACATTAGGCTAACAGGGTGTTCCAAATTTCCCCTCGGTCAGTGCTTCTCAAATAGTGGGGCGCACCCCCATCTTGGGAGGCACAGTATGATGCTGGGGAGGGCGCAGTGTGATGCTGAGGGGAGCGCGTATGATCCTGGGGAACATGCTTTTCTGGAATTGGGTACGAGAATGAAGTGTAATTGCACCTCCACTCCACTAGTTGGCAGTGGCGCTCTCATGGTTGCGCTATGGTGTAGCGGTTTTTCGCACGAGCAAACGATATGAAGTGCAGTCAACAACCCTTCAAGAAAAAAAACACGAAAATTTTCTAACAGGAACGAAGAAAAACGTGGTATTAAGACAAATAAGTTGAATGAGTTTAAATCTTCTTCTTCTTTTCCTTTCGGCTGCTCCCTTCAGGGGTCGCCACAGCAAATCATCTGTCTCCATCGCAGCCTGTCCTCTGCATCTTCTTTTTCGACTCCAACGACTTGAATGAGTTTAAATAAGGATGTATCTTTTTATTTCAGCCACATTGGTGCACTTTAAATCTTTTCCGTTACAGATTTAAAATGAATGTTAATGAAGTTTTTATTTGTTAAAAGTTGAACTATATTTCTTTCTTTTTTGTTTTTAATGTGACTAAAGATACAATGTTATGCAGAGGTGTACTAACAACAATTTTATAGACAGATAATACTATTTATATTCGGTCGTGGAGCGGGGGAGGGTGAAATGTTTTTTGCTTCCGGGGGGGGGGGCGCCATAGAAAATAATTGAGAAGCACTGCCCTCGGTTTAAGTCTGAGTGTGAATGGTTGTATGTTTTGGTCCAGCAATGCTGGTCAGATTTTCAGGGTACACCATGCCTTTACTCAGACTTAGCTGAACTGGGCTCCATCGTTTTCCCACGACCCGAGTAGGGTCATTAAACAGTATGGCAACTAAATTACATTCTTTGACTATGCTGTTGACTTTACTTCCACCAAGAAGGTGCTTGTCCATTAGATTTTAGATTTAGGAATTTTTTTTTAAAGATGATAAGATGACTTTTTGAAAGTGTCATATTATAAAAAGCCGAATAATGTGGTGGCGCAGTGGTGAGCACATTTGCCTCACAACAAGAAGGTCCCAGGTTCGATTACTGGGCTTGTGGTGTATCTGTGTGGAGTTTGTATGTTCTCCCCATACTCGCATAGGTTTCTTCTGGGTTCTCCAATTTCCTCCCATAGTCCAAAAACATGCACAGTTTCGTATCAGCCATAGTTGTGAGTGCGCATGGTTGCATGTGTGTTGTCCTGGCAAGCTGTCCGGGATGTATCCGGCTCTCGCCATTGCATATGATGCAAGAAATCATGCTTAACAGGCAGAGGTTATACCAGAGGTCCTAATGCAACCTGCAGGTGGCCTATACCTCACTCAATCACTCATTCATTCATTTGCTGAACTGTTTAATCCTCTTAAGGTTATGGCCAGGAAGGAGTCTATCTCAACCAATGAGGGTAGAAGGCGGGGTACACCCTGAACAGCTCCCCCACACCATTGCAGGACAAACATACACACATGTACACATACACAACCATTCCCACTCATAATATGAAACAGCCAATTATTCTACTGTCCATGCCTTTGGACTGTGGGAGGAGACCAGAGTACGCAAACATGGATCGAAGCTTTAAACTCCACCCACAAACAAAAAGGGCATTTTTGCTGTGAGGCAGATGTGCTACTGACTACACCACCGTGTCACCATTCCTCACATCCTTTTCCTTTTCATTGTGATTTCTGTTTATAAACTCATGAAATAACAACTTCTACAAAGAGTATGAGGGAATTAAATGCTTTGACAACTCCGGGACAACAGCTTGTAGTGTTTACAAGGCACCTGCGGAGCTGAAAATTAATTACAGTCTGACCAGAAGGATTAATGGTGCTGAGATAAATTCTTATTCCGACCCCCAGTGACTGTGAGTGCGGTGGCATGAAAGCTTCAAAAAGGACTTTTTTTCACTGAATGTAATCCCCATGAACATTAAGGAAGGTGATGAAGACCTTCAGATGTTTGTGTGTTTAAAGCAGACTCCTCAGGCATTTTTAACCAAATGGGCCCCCTTTAAAGTAAATTATTAGCATCAAGTGCCCCCGGGGATGTTCAATAGATTAATAAATTATTTTATTTTTTTATTTTTTTCTAAATCAATCTTAATTTTTAGCCAGGTTTGGTTTTCATTGCTTAGAAAAACAATGTTTAAAAAATTATACTTTCATTACAACGCTGCTGTAAACATATCACACGCCTGGGTAAGATACTGAACCGTGTCACCATCCATGTTTATACAGACGCTCCCCGACTTACGTTTTAGTTCAGTTCCGGACGGCCGAACGTAGGGTGAAAAAAAACGTAAGTTGTGACTGTATGTTCCAGTGACGTATGACGTTCATACTGTACTAGACATCCATAAATACCATTACCGTATCTCATAAAACACCCCTAAATCAATTATTATAAACATAACATTGTAAAATAATATCAAATATATCAAATATCATCAACATTAATTTCAAATACATTAAATTCCAGCAAAATGATTTCAAATAGATACATTTTAATCAAATTCACTCATCAAATATCAAATACAGTATCAAATATAACCTTTAACATGCTCTGTAATGTGATCTTTCTGCTTGTAAATGGTTCCGATGGTCGACGGAGCCATTTGGAAGAAACGTACAACATTCACATGTTTTTCCACCAGCATCAATTTTCTTGATAATAGCCATCTTTGTTTCTAATGAGATGGCTTGCCGCTTTTTCTGATTACCACCATCACTAGTAGGCTTACGCTTCTGACCAACCATATTTGCTTGGGGTTACAAAAGTCTGCAAAACAGTGTAAACACAAAGATCACAGAGACGATGTCTTAACACAAGGGTAACATGCAGTGAACTGGGAAGAAGGAGGGGCACGTTCAGTCTGTCGTTTGTAAACAGTGGATGCAGCGTCATTACATCATTGCGTCATTACGTCAGCATACTAGGTATGTACGTCTCATACTACAGAGAGCACGCTAAACTCAAAATTTGACTTTTTTTTTTCAAAAGTAAAATCGAAAAATACATAAAACGAATGAACGTAAGTTGGGGAGTGTCTGTAATCCTAAATAGTGAATATAATTTCCAGAGCTAACAATTCACACTTAAAGTCTCATTCACTGACTCACTCATTTGCTGACCCGCTTAATCCCTTTTGGGTCGCGAGCAGTTTCTGGGTGAAATCTGAACAGATCCCCAGACCCTTTACAGAGTCAACACGCAGCCATTCACACCCAGACCTAGGGGCAATCTGGAACAGCCAGTTAGCTTAATGTGCATGTCTTTTGGCTGTAAGAGGAACCCGGAGGAACTGTAGGAAACCCACACTAGCATGGGGAGCACATACAAACTCCACACATAAACATCCTCACTGAGCCCATGGACTCAAACCCAGGACCTTCTTACTGTGAGACAGACGTACTAACCATTATACCACCATAATATTAAAATCCCATTTGAGTTCAATCTTGTTTGAATGATCCAATCAACTTCTCTCACTTTTAACGTTTTACTTGCATTAACAGGGATCCCTCACTTTCCGCAGTTAATGGGGACCGAGAACCCCCCGCGAACACCAATTTCCGCGAAGTACGATCGACCCTCCTGACTGACGTATACGTACATGTATATGTGTATTGTTACGTACTGTATGCCAAATGGATTCTATCGGACGAGCCCCCAATTTTGTTACGTATGGAATTTATAAGTAAATTGCCCCGTGAAACCAGTAAAGAACAACAGACCACGACATAAACTATATACAATTTAATAATATAAACAAGGCAAAGCAAAATAATACTTACAGCTTAAAGCTCAACCAAAATACAATTTAAACAAAGCATCTCATAGTCACCAAACACCTGCAGCACAGTCACTTTAGAAGAGGCGCGAGCGCTGGCAAGGAAAGGCTTGTAATCCCGCGTTAGACAGAAACAAATGATGAACGTGTACAACAGACGTTGGTGATGAAGTCCCGAACGATGAAACTTGGATGAAGTTTCCATGAGCCGCCTTGGATGAAATGAGCCGCCACAATGAGTTTCCTTAGAGGATCTGTGCGCCAAAGAGACTGGAAGAGGCTCGAAGAGACTGGAAAAGGCTGCACGAGACGGGAAGAGGCTGGAGCCAGTCAGCACCAGGTCCTTAATATAGCCTCCCCAAAGTTGTGGAAAGTTCCATTCTCGAAGTTTCTGAATCACCTGACCCGCCACCAAGGCGCATGCGCAACCAGGACCATCTCAAAGTTTCCAGATCCCCAAACAGCTGAGTCATACCATGTGATACTAGTTACAGCACACTCTGAATCTAATTATGTACACCGTTTACCCAGCCACGTTTATATACAGTACATGCCTCTAACAGTATATAATATCAATAAATACATATTCAATGCTATAAATGCTTATAGGTAAAGGTAAAACCCTTTGAGCTTTTTACACCTGAGCCATCGTGGCTCATCAGGCCGGTGCTTATCCCCGGTTTCCGTAGCGTGATGCTCCCAGGAGTACAACTCCTCCTGGATGGGACGCTAGTCCATCGCAGGTTACCTTCCCAGTATATTTTTACTGGTACCCATTGATACTGCTGGGTGAACAGAGGCACACTTGTGGTTAAAACCTTGGCCAGGGGTCTTAGCACAGTGGGGATCTAACTGGGATTTGAACACACAACCTCCCGATCATGAGCGCAGCACCCTAATCACTATGCCACCAGCTCCATTATAAATGCTTATAATAATAATTAAACATTCAAAAATAATGCATAAGATGTAAATAAAATATACGCACCTCACATAAAAATGTACGTAGTTTTGTTGGGGGGTTTTGGGTTTTTTATGTTTTTGTTTTTGTTTGTTTGGGGGAGGGGTTGCATAATTGGCCTTGTTTCCTTAACTTTTCCCCTATGTTTCCTTAATTTCATTTTTTTTTTTTTTTTCGATTAATATTTTTGAAAAGGGATCACTGTCCAGCCATATGCTACCATAATACTGGTTAAAATGTTTTTTTTTTTGTTTGTTTTTAACCTACTATTATTATAAATATAACCTCACCTCATTGACATTTCTATTAAAATCCTCAGGAAGACATGCAGGAATAATTCTACCTCTATATTTGTAATTATTTGAATTTGAGTTGGATTTAACAGCAGCTGAAGATTGGAGCAGCCTTGGTAAAAAAAAAAAAAAAATTCTATCATGCCTTTGTCATAATAAAAATGTCATTATTAAAGTTCGAGTTTTCAATTTACATTATATATATGCCATTGAGAGAATTCTGCACCTGCCCTTAGCCTTTTAAACCTAATTTAATTAAAACAGGTTTAAGTGTTGAAATTGAAAACGTAAATTGTCCAAGTAGTTTATAGTAATCACATTACACATCAAATATTACAGGTACAGTACTTTAAAATAAAAGACCTGCTGTGCACGCATTTGTGACGAAAATGAACAATAAATTAATGTGTGCAGTGTTTTTATTTAACAATGTATGTAGCTAAATGTGGCTGTGATGCATTTGCATGACATTTCGTGGCTTTCTGTTTCCGAGGTCTTGAGATACACCGTTTATGAACTGCCCGAGGAACCATCAGGCCACTTAATTGCCGAGCAGTTTGCAAGGTTACATTTGAAGTCATTAAACTGTCCTATTTTTTTTCTTCAGGGGGTCACGGTAATTTGTGGCCCCAAGCAAATATGCAGGGTGTCGTTGGTTCCTCCCAGCACTTGCCTGCTCTCTTGTCGCCTCTTGATAGACTCATAATTACAGACTGCATCACTCACTGACACTTTCTCTCTTCCTGTCTCTTTTATTGCCAGCGTCTTTTTCTATCCTTCGTTTCATCATCATCATCATCAGTCAGCATGACATCATGGACGTGGGACTGATTTGACCAGTGTGAGTGTTTGTTTTTCCGAGATATATGAAGCTTTGTGAAATTAACCTTTACATTCAAAGTTGCAATTGTTGGAGGGTTTTTTTTGTTTTTGTTTTTTTTTTTGTTTTTTTTAGGGGGGGGGGTGTTTAATCATTGGTGAGCATAATAGTAGAATTTCTCTGCCTGACCTCAGTGGCAAAAAAAAAAAAAAAAAAGTAATGACTGATGCCTAATATTCCCGAGCTAGCCACGTCACAGTGCCCCTAGAGGTCTAAGGTTGCATGTCGAGGGCAACTCTGTCCCCCATGCACTCTAACCCCATGTAACCTGTGCTAACCCCGTGATTCAGTCCCACACCACCCTGGCCAAATATACATAATGTCCTGTCATGTGGTATCAGGCGAACGGTTGACTTCTCACCACCTTTGCTTCGGAGAAATCACAACGGTAACCTTTTTTTGCGGCCCATTAGCAAATCGCTCTGTCTCTTCTGGCTTCTAACTCAGAAAATTCTCTTTCACATCATATTTTCATGTCTTTCAATGAAGCATCTTCAAATTTAGAAACACTTCCCAATCGTCTTTGTTACTCTTCATTCAGATGTAATGGTCATATCATATCGATGTGGTATGAATAGTGCAAATTAATTACATTTAGAAGGCAATTTCCATGTAAATAAACGCACATGCACAAACAACCCCTCGCACCTCATCCCATCATTCTTCGACAGGAACTGGCAACAGGAACACTTTCTGTTTCTATAAAACACCCCCCCCCCCTTCTTTTTCCCTCCTCCTCCTTCTCCATTCTCAGCATGTGCTGCCAAATAATAAGATATTTAGCCCAAGCCTTCATGTTTGTGTCACTAGTCATGGGTTGCCAGATTCCCATTAGCATATTTGGGCTTTGGCTCTTTGTTTTACTCTGACCTGTATAATACGTGTCACATCCACAATACAACAAATCAAACGTTTGTTAATTTCCCCCGCTTTCCTCCACAGCTGCTGGCGCCCATTGTGTCAGCCAGATTTTAATTAATATGATAAGCAATACTTGCAAGGCTGAGATGTTTTTTCCCCTTGTCCTTTTTTTTTTTTTTTTTTTTTTTTTTAAATTGGGAGTGTTGGGGTGGTGAATGGAATTGAGGGGGAAGGGGGAAGCATGATGAGATTTTTGCTCTTTTTTTTTTTTTTTTTTTTTTTTTTAAAGGAGTGTAAATAAGAGTCAATCTAAGTCATCTAATGGGGGTATTCCACCTGAGGAGGTCGAGATATGAAAATACTTCTTCTGACGTGATTTCCTGTTGCATTGTGTAAGACGATAGGCCGGTAATTTGGATTGGCGCTTTGTAATACAGAGCCATTTACTTAGGGATCAAAAGGATGTCAGACGGAGCACGGAAGCTCTTTCACACGCATATGACGCACACACACACCCACACACACACACACACACACACACACACACACACACACACACACACACTTTTGTACAGACAGCTGACGCTTTTCCAGTAGTAAGAAGGGGTCGCACTGAGAATCCAAGCAGTCATAAATCAATGATATACTCAACCCACTTCCTGATTCCTGCTTACTTTGGCTTTATGATTTTATTTTTAAAAAGCTCCAAGTTACACTTTTTATGAATATCATATCCATAATAAAAACCTGTCAATACACCACATATTGGGCCATTGCTGAGACATTTGATGTGGAAGATTGTAGAGAAATGTTTGGCACTCGATTGCAAACTGAATCTTTCCCTGAGTGTTGTCTTAACCAACCTTCAACTTTCCACATATCCTTTCATTGAAATTTTATATTTAATTTAATACAACTTTTAAAAAAAGATTGCAGCATATTTACAAGCATCAAGTGCAGCATATTACATTCTGTATCTCTTCAATTATTTATTGTCTGAGTGCACATTACTGACATATCCACTGTATAATATTAATCTATGTACAAGGACATGTACTGAAAGTTGTATGATTGCTCAGCAAAATCAGATATATTTAAAATAAAATAAAATTTTAATGGCAGGGTTGTATTTTTCTTATCAGTGCAAATCTAACACCGTGCAGTGAACTAGACACCACCATTCACACTCACACCTACGGCTGATCTGGAACAGCCAATTAGCATGATGTGCATGTTTCTTGAATGTCGGAGGAAACCAGAGTACCAGTAGGAAACCCATGAAAGCAGGAGGAGCGCATGCACACTCCATTCAGAAATACCTGAGTTGGGAATCAAACCCAGATGTTCTTGCTGTGAGGCGGATGTACCACTACTATGCCACCGTGCCACCCAACCATGAAAGTAACCCTTTAAGAAATTAGAATTATATACAAAAGCGTTGTCAACAAATTCATTAATGGAGTGACTACCCGTACGGCACCGTATTCCTACGAAGTTTTGCTATTCGTACGGCATCTCGAAAACGAGATTTCGCACATGCGTGAGCTGACGTCAGTCACGTGGTCGAAATGGCGACGGAAGAACATGCGTTCATAAATTTTCATCATTAGAAGAGCTTGAAAAACGCATTCAGTTGTTCCAACAGCATCACTACATTCAATTGTATAAAAGAAGGAGACGTACAATCGAAAACGCTATCAAAAAATCGGCGAAGCTATAAATCCCACCATATAGTTTTTTGAAGTAGAATTGCACTGCATCCATGGAGGCAAAAAGTTCAAATCTGTATCAACAGGAGCACGCCCACAGAAAAGTAGCCCTTTCGAACGCTTCCGTAAAGTTAAGCGTACGACATATGCTTTCACGTGTGTATATCCCACTGGTTAAACATACATATTACCAGGATTATTTCTAGTGTGCGAAATGAAGCCGTACGATTAGCAAACCATGATATCCGTACAACGGTGTACGGGTATCGTCGGCTAAACATACGGCATAATGAGTAACCTCACGTCCAGTAGGTGGCACCTCAGTGCACATGCGCAAAAGGATTACCATATGAATCGCAAAAAAATGTATCCTGTATGGTGCCGTACGGGTAGCCACGGCCATTCGTTAAACTTGATGTGTATTTTTTGTCATATTTTCATCAAATATTGTTTGATTTTATATATTTTTGGGTTGTTTCACATCTGAGAATGTACCCTACGTACACCAGTATATAACTCAGAAAGTCAGTTTGGTGGATTGAGACTCATCTTTTTTGCTGATAGCTCACATAGCTGGTACGTCCCACTGTTAAATTGACAGCATGCATTTAAGCAGAGCATACACTGAGAATTTTGTGTAAAATAATTATCATCCATGTTACTTTGGTCAATCAAGTGAAAATCTGACCTTTTCTTCTAAATAAATTTTCATTGTCATTATTATATTTACTTTTCTCTTATTTAAGTCTCTTGAAAATTGCATGTCTTTCTGCTTACTAGGGGCTGGTGATGTTGGGGTCATGATCGGGAGGTTGTGTGTTCAAATCCCAGTTAGACCCCCACTTTGCTAATACCCCTGGGCAAGGTCTTAATCCCAAGTGTGCCTCTGTTCACCCAGCAGTATAAATAGGCACCAGTAAAAAATATACTGGGAAGGTAACCTGCGATGGACTAGCGTCCCATTCAGGAGGAGTTGAACTCCTGGTCACTTTAGGTATCGTAAGTTGAGACTTTTGCTTTGCAAGCGACTCTAATGAACAGATAATGCACTGTATTGAGACATATGTCATTTGCACACTATATCTGATGATATTCCCAGCACTACTAGAGTCCTCGACCAGATATTATACATGAAAAAAAATGTAAGTGATGAAACCTTCCAGTGCTATAAATGTCAACAAAATAACAAAAAAACATTATATTTTTCCCCTCCAATACTTTTTTCAAAAATGTAAATAATAATATTTTAAATCTAGTGACCTTTTTTTTCTTATTTCCTCCAATATCACTAAATTCGTGCTGAAAAATCCGTCAACCAGAAAATAAAAAAATGAGTGGCGTAGAGAGCGATTGAGGGATAGGTGCCTTGCTCAAGGGTACTTCAGCCATGAAGGTGGAGGAAGGGGAGTGGGAGTCCTCCTCTCACCACCACATATCTTTCCTTCTCGCCTGGGAATAGAACCAATAACTTTTCTGTCCCAAACCCAGCATTAGGCCACGGCTGCCTATTTCCGTTTGCTTTATATGATATTATCTCCCAGGGATGCACTAAAGATTTTGATGTATTCGTTCACAAATAAACTTGGACGTGGAAATGTTTATTCCAGTTTGAAGTTGGGCAATTGTACCAGTTTTGTGATTAGATCCAGATATCATATGATGATGGAAAAACATCTATCACTTTATATTATGATATGATTGGCATATCATAAATTTTTGAATACATAAATAAATGAGTAAAAATCACTCAAAATGTGTTCTACCAAATAAATGACGAGTTTAGTAAATCACTTACATTTAGTTCAATCAGGAACAGCAAATTAGCCTCAGACTTTGGACTGAGAAGATAACTGGACTACCCGAAGTAAACCAACACAAGAATGGAAGAACATCAACAACACACAAATTCCGGAACTCAAACCCAGCATCTTCTTGGTGTGAAGTGGACGTGCCAACTACTACGCCACCATGCTTCCTCTAAGTAATTAGATCAAGCATATTTATATTAACCTTGATCTGAATTATTGTCTGAGCTGCTGATATAGAAACACTTAACCTCTTCTGACCAATAGGAATTTACAATTCCACCATACTGGGGTATAATATGTACGCTCTAATCATGAATAACAAGGGATCGGGACCCCAAAATAAAGCTGAGGTGTCTTGTATCACCTGTAGAGTTTATTTCCACGCAGAAATAAAAAGTCACTGAATGCTTTAATTAACCAATCAGAATCCAGTATTACACTAAGCCATGTAATAAGAATTATAACAATGCTGACACTGCAATGAAAAGCATGTTGCAAGAGTGACAAATGAAAATCTGGACCTGTTCAGGAGTATGTACTTTTAAAACCTCTCGAAAGGTTAAAAATTGTAATCTCAGTTTTATTTCTGACAGTATAAATGCTCAAGGCTATCCAAGAAAGATTGAAAAACTTCACAGGTATATCCACGGAATCCATAAAATGTAAAATTAAAATAATAATAATAATAATAATAATAATAATAAAAGACATGATGGTTGCAGAGTTGGAGATATCACCATCAACTACTAAATGTACATTTTTGAGCTGATACACATAGTTCATATCCACTAGCTAACTAAATTGGGGGATTTATCCGAAAGACGGACAAAGATATAGGAAATGTTGCCCTTCGCCTTTACGCCATTTTAATAAAAATTCTATTAATATAAAACTCAGTTCTGAAATATTTTGCTTTAGGTGGGTAGATAGTGTGTCAACAAAAAGCTCTTTGAAATGAAGATTGGGAATATTTGGTGTGCAGGATGTTTGTGATCCTTTTGTTGAACACAAGGTGGAAGTGCCACCTATAGGTTTATGAATGAACTGCATTTTAGAGTGTTATAAAAATGACATTATACATACACTTTAATAAACAAAATCATCCTGTTGTGTAACATACAGATGCTGTACATATATCCTGAATGAACATTACAATATTTATCAACATAAGCGTATTACTACACTCACAAGGGCCCTCGTAAAACACCCCCACACACACAAACATGCATATGGATACCAACCTAGCACTAAAATGGGACAACTTATCCAGACCCCCTCCTGGTAAATAACATGCAAGAGCCCCAGTATATGGAGAGTCACTTGCAGGAACCGCCACTTCTGCCTAACAGCTGCAATTATCCAACTCTACACAAACTACCATTGATCTCTCCTGAGGTGGGGTGAAATCGGAGTATCTCCCACTCGTCCTGAGAGCTGTCGATAGCCTACGCTTAACACTGAAGAGGACGATGAGGACTTGACTGAACACTGGAGGGGTTCTATGTTAATATCGGCACCAATTCGACCTCTGATACTGCATAAACCAATAGTCATCTGTTCTATTGGCATTCTTTGCATGTTTGTGGTTGTTTGGAGAGGTATGAGGAGGGGGGGTGGTTTAATTGCTGGTGTTTGTGAGTCGCAACTAAAATCCGAGATAAACTCTGAGGCGGTCTGTTTATTTTATTTTATTTTTTCAGGGAAGTGGATATACAATTTCAATAGGTACAGCTCATACACAACATGTACAAAGGTTATAACTATTTTTATAACCAATGTATTGTGCTGAAATCCTTTCTGATCCCTAATTTGGGATATTGGTGGACTTTTACAATGGGATGACCATGTTGGATCAAATTACTTGCACATCTATTCCATTCATCATTCATTCATTTTCTGAACCACTTAATCCTAATTAGGGTCACGGGGAGGCTGATACCCATCTCATCCGACTCTGGGTGAGGGCAGAGTACACCCTGGACAGCTCGCCAGGCCATCGCAGGGCAGAAACAAACTGACGGTAACCCAATGGCCTACTCTTTATGAACGACAGCAATGGTTCTTTTACATGCATTTCACTGTAGGCAGTGAGAGACCCTGGGGAGCTGGAATGGGGGGACAGCAGTAAAAACTCTCCCGATCTTGGGATCAGTACTTCAGCACCCTACCACCAGACCACCACTGCCCATCTTGCACATCTAATATGGGACAATTACTAAAGCACATCAAAAAGAACTGATAAAATATAACTTTCTATACACCTTAGCAATATTTGTTAACAATAGTTGCACACTTTGATATTTTGTTGGTTTGCCTTTAGCCTTGATCACAGCATTTAATTTCCATGGCATTGTTGCTTTAGGTGTCAGGTCGAGGCCCAACATCATTATGTGGCAATAAAATGAAGTCAGTGGATAACCTGATTGTACCGAGTGCACAGGTTATCACATTAATGGATTGTTCTTCCCTGCTGACACAGATATAAAATTGGAACTGAAATAGTGAAAGTGGTTCAGGGAGCATGAGGAATCATTTTCACACGTAAACTGTCAACACAAGGTTCTGACCATTCCCATACTGAAAATCCCTGAGACATGCTGGAGAGGACTTTATGGAGTGGTTCAATTTTCCTCTCATGAATTTAAGACAAATCTGGATTGGGAAAGATTGTTCTTTTAAGTTTGTCGTTATAATGCCTTGGTGATTACTGTTAAGCAAATCTAAAGGCCGTCCACTTAAATACTGCTGTGTGTGAAACCTTATAGTTAAGAAATGCACCAGAATTCTAAATAATAAAATAAATAAATAATCCCCCAAAATTAACCAGGGAATAGTTTGGTTGCTAGCTAAACCAGCCTGGTTTTTTTTGTTTGTTTTGTTACTACTAATGAGTTAGTAGTGGTGGCCCAGAGGTCGGCTGCAGGATTACTGATCGCAAGGTTGGGGGTTCAAGCCATCAGCGAGTTGTCACTGCTGTCCCCACAAACTGGGTTATCAAAGGCCAACCATGTCTCCCACTATGTATAGTGTGAGACATAAAGGAATCATTGCTGACTTTCATCAAGAGTAGACTGGATAGCCTTCAGTATGTTTCTGCCCTGTGTCATCCTGGCGAGCTGTCCAGGGTGTATTCTGCCCTTGCCTGGAGTTAGCTGAGATGGGTTGCTGTCTCCCAGCAACCTTAATTAGGATTAAGTGATCCAGAAAATGAATGAATGTTCTACTTGAGAATAATCGTGCAACATACTCCCAAATACAGTGGTACCCTGTACCATCTAACAAATTTAATCCGTTCCGAGGGCAAGGTCGTAAGCCGAAAAGTTCGTTAGATGAAACAATTATTCCCATAAGAAATAACAGAAAACTGATTAATTCGTTCCAACCCCCTCCCAAACTCATATAACCTGCTACAAACCAAATTACCAAATATATTAAAGAATTTGACCAAATATATTCAAGATAAACATGTAAAAACAATAAATATTTAATAATAATAATAATAATAATAATAATAATAATAATAATAATAATAATACATGTACATTAACATTAATAATAATAAATGATAAATAACAATAAAACAAGAATAAACAATAAGTCAACTAACCCTTCCGATCATCGACTGCGTGGAAGATGTCACCTGGGCAAGCAGGAGATGGTGAGTCACAGAGGAGGAGGAGGAAGAGGAGAATTTTGTGCATGTGCATGCTACGAATGCCAGCAAGAAAAGGCTCGAGATGAGCTCCCACAAGGCTAGTGCTTCTCAAATAGTGGGGCGTGCCCCCCTTGGGGAACATGCTTTTTTGCCATACTGTACTAGAATTAAGTGTAATTGCGCATCCACTACTGTAGTCGGCAGTGGCGCTCTCATTGTTGCACTATGCTGTAGGGGGAAAGCACCGAGCAAACAAGATGACATACAGTAAACGCTATTTATAGTCGTGTGCAGGGCACTGGGAGTGTGTGAAATGTTTTGTTTTTTTTTTCCTAGCGGGGGCGTCACAGAAAATAAGTGCAAAGCACGGCACAAGGTGTTCTCGGAGCACGGAGGAATACGTGGAGGGAAACCCATTTCGAGGAGAGCTCGTAATGTGAATTTTTGCTCATTGGATGGAGCAGATTTCCGGTGGATTCGAAGCTCGTATCATGGAAAAATAATTATCAGGGACACTCGTTAGACGAGGTACCACTGTACTTTATCTATGTTGCCTACCTGTCAGAGTCACTGAGATTGTTGGAGCCAATCTCAGCTGACTTCAGAAAATATACAGGGTACACCCTGAACCAGTGCTAACGCAAATACAAACAACCATTCACACTCACATTGACATTAATGAGAAATTAAAAGTACAGACGCTCCCTGATTTATGTTAATTCGTTTTACGTGGTTTTCTGGGGGTTTTTAAATTATGTCAAATTTTGAGTTTAGCGTGCTCTCTGTAGTACAAGATGTACCTACGTAGTACGCTGACATAATGACGCTGCGTCCATTGTTTATAAATGACAGACTGAACGTGCCCCTCCTTCCTCCCAGTTCACAGCGTTACCCTTGTGTTAAGACATCGTCTCTGTGATCTTTGTGTTTACACTGTTTTGTGGACTTTTGTAACCCTAAGCAAATATGGTTAGTCAGAAGCGTAAGCCTACTAGTGCTAGTGGTAATCAGAATCAGTGGTAATAAGTGAATTTGATTAAAATGTATTTATTTGAAATTATTTTGCTTGAATTTAATTTATTTGAAATTAATGTTGATATTCTTTTAGAATGTGAGTGTTTATAATAATTGATTTAGGGGTGTTTTATGAGCTACGGTAATAGTATTTATGGCTATATAGTACAGTATGAACAGTCATACGTCACTGGAACGTACAGTAACAACTTACATTTTATTTCACCTTACGTTCGGCCGTTCGGAACGTAACTAAAACGTAAGTCGAGGAGCGTCTGTATAGTTTTGCCTCTGTCACCTTGAAAAATAGGTCAAGGTCACTCACACACAAACTCACCCTAGCACCCATAGTAGTGAACCAGCATACCAAGTTTGAAACCCACAGCTTCAGCGCGAGCTTGGTAAACGTCCAAAAACTAAAGTGTGAAGGACAAACAGAGAGATTATAAAGGAGCCCAAAATTTAAGACGGTGTTTGATTAACAATGAAACAATTAAAGAGTTTGGCTGATTATACACAAGGGTGTACTGTATATCTTTTTCTTCTTCTTCTTCTTCTTTTCCTTTCGGCTGTTCCCTTCAGGGGTCGCCACAGCGAATCATCTGCCTCCATCTCACCCTATCCTTTGCATCTTCTTCTCTTACACCAACAACCTTCATGTCCTCCTTCACCACATACATGAATTGTCTCTTTGGTCTTCCTCTAGGCCTTCTGCCTGGTACTGTCTTCTTCTTCTTCTTTTCCTTTCGGCTGCTCCCTTCAGGGGTCGCCACAGCAAATCATCCGCCTCCATCTCACCCTGTCCCCTGCATCTTCTTTTTTTGACTCCAGCGACCGTCATGTCTTCCATCACCACATCCATAAATCTCTTCTTTGGTACTCTGCCTGGTACTGTATATATCAGAGAAAATATGAAGAAGGCTAACAAAGCTCCGTTTCCTTATTTTCATCTTTTTCTAAATTTGTTCATTATTCTAGATCTCTGCTCATTAGGAGTAAAATCTGTTGTTCTAAGCCATCATGTTGGTTTTCATTTTAACTTCTGCTAAATTTAATCCCACTGAATAGCATCGACCTCCTTCCCTTTCTTTATTCATACATCCTGAACTGACCTTACTGGTTGCAATTTGATGCTAATCGCTAGCATCGGAGGCTATGTCTTTCTGACAGAGGCAAGCGATGGGGATCTTGATAAGTGATGGGAGCCTTTATTGCCCCTGTACACACCTATTTCCTGCTCACTGTCAGGAAGTTGTAGAAGGAAATCGATGTTCAGGGGCGATGCTAACACCACACGTCTCAGGTTGTAACATATATATCACAGCATTCATTTTCTCCATTGTTCAGCCACAGAGATCATCAGCAACAAACCGAGTGAGAAAACGGGCTTTGTATCTCCGCCACGGCTTTTTAGATTTATGATGGCCAATTATAAGAGGATGGCCTTTTACTATTCACGATCAAAATGACTGGGGGATTGTTGGTTGTGGCAAGAACAATGAATTTATTGCACATGACATGTTAGTGAAAGATGTTTCTATTCATTGCTCTCTCTCTCTCACACACACACACATACATACACACACACACACACACACACACACACACACACACAATCACGCACTCACGCATTACACTCCTGGTACATACCCTCCATTGGATGCTATACATATTTACGGTAATTGAATTCATTCGCTGCTTTGATGTGTTTTTAACTGAAAGCCAGTGACCTCAGTGAAGGTTTTGTTTCATTGTCTATCAGTCTATTATGCATTTTATGGTGGTTGTTATAAATAGAAAATCAACCGAAAGAATATAAAGCCAATTTTGAAAGAAAGTGTGTTTAAACCTATATAGTATATAATACAAAAAGAACCTGTAGCGCACATTGAAAACCTGAACATTTTGACCTGCAGTCCATCAGTTACTCCAGTCCTCATTATTTCCTGAAGCTAATTATTCCTTTAGCACGGCGGCGTCTCGGAGTCTTGGCATCGGTTCCATTTAGAGGACACTCAGGCCACAGTCTTATTCTGTCATATTTTTTGGCACCTCCTTGTCGCACTATGACAGTCAAATAACAGAGTGTAAACAAAATAATGTGACACGTGTGTTCTTAGGACAGCTCTGAGGAGAGGAGTGAAGTCGAGGATTATGCGGCAGAAAAACAAAGTGAACACTCAGATTGGATTTGTACAGCATAGTCCAACTCCAATGCCAATAAACTCTGTATGGAATTTTCATCTTATTGAAATGTTTTGCATTCCTAATGCATCACATTCAGATCAAGGCACTTACTGAAGATTTGTATGGAAGGATTCAAAAGCTTCACTTTAATTCTTTCCCAGCTAACAGACTGCAAGATTAAATCACAGTTATGCCAAAGTGTAGCCTCAAGGTATATGTATAGACCCCCCTAATCATTTAAAATGCAGAATCGACTCCAAATGCATGCCATTCTTTTCAAAGAACACACAGACTGAAGAGACATATCAAGTATACAGTCAATATATTCACTTCCGTCTATCAGTGATTTAACTACGATACGTCTGGGACCATCTTGTTCTACCAGTCTGTTAGAAATGTGCTTCGACATTATATGTGCGAACAAAATGTTGCATGATTTTAGCATTGAATTGAAGGCGCTCTCGGGTGAGGGTGAACCATATCAGTTGAGCTTGAGTTTTATCTCTGCCCGGAGGTTCTGTTTTCCTCTGTGTTGGTTGTTTTTTTTTAATTTTGTGTGAGACAGAACTTAAACTTATGCACATACTGGTATTTTATCATTTTTCTTGTAGAGTTTATATATATATATATATATGGGGGGGGGGTAATTGAGCCCGAGATCCCCACGCGACCATCAAAATCCGCGAAGTCGGATCACCCCCCACCCCTATCCCCCAACTGACGTATACGTAAATGTGTATATAATATTAATAAATGCATATTCAATGTTAGAAATGCTTATAATAACAATTAAACATTAAAAAAACAATGCATAAGACGTAAATAAAATATAAACACACACACATACAGACACGCGCGCACGCACACACTCAGATGCGCAACTCACATAAAAATGTAAGTAGTTTTGTTGGGGGGTTTTGGGTTGGTTTTTTTGTTTGTTTGGATTTTTTTGCATAATTGGCGTTGTTTTGCGGCATTTTCCTTCACTTATTCCCCTATTCTTCCTTAATTTCCTTATTTTTTAATTCGATGAATATTTTTTTAAAAAACGGTGATGCACTGAAGCCGCATGAATTGAAGCGCGAAGTAGCGAGTGATCCCTGTCTATGGTATAGTGTAGACAGAAATAATTTGAGAATTATTTATTAGATGCCCACTAGGTGGAGACATTTCTTTATAACTATGTCAAGTTATAACGAAACCTGTAATCTGCAGTGGAATTTTTTTATGTTAATTTTTTAAATGTGGCAACTTGATAACTTTGTGCCTGGTGGTGGTATCCTCACTCTGTGAGTGTCTCTATAGTATTTATATAGCTCTTACGAATAAATATTGTCCAAAGGCAGTTAAAGGATCATGATGTGAATGTGAATTTGATCCCCAGTGAACAAGCCAGTGGATACACTGGGAGGAAAACTTCTTGACAAGACATGAGGAAAATAGTGTAATGGAGCTGTTCCTATGTACAACTTTTCAAATCCACAGTAGCTATTGACGCAAGGCTGGTACTGATTTTGGGAAGTATTATATGGAAGTCTCGGTCTCATATAGCTAGAAGTGAGGGATTTCAGGGGTGAACGTGCATCATTTCTTAAGTGTTCCACAGACTTCCATTGGAATATTGAGAACCAGGAGGCTGGCACTCATTTCAGCCGACTTTGGGCGAAGGCGGGATACACCCTGAACAGCTTACCAGACCATTGCAGGGTTAACACACATACTCTCTCTCAACATTCATACTCACTAACACCTGGGGCAATGTTGAACAGCCCATCAGCCTGATGTGTAGGTTTTTGGACTGTGCGAGGAAACCAGAATACCCAGAGAAAGCCCAATCATGCCCATGGAGAACTCCACACTCTACACTGTAAGCCTGGGAATCAAACCCAGGCCTTTTTGCTGTGAAGCAGATGTAATAGTCACTCCCCCACGATGGCAGCTGCAGCTGCCATCTCTGCTGCTAGTAGATCGACGGCTGCAGCATATGCATTGGAATTTGCTCACTTTTTCAGACTTCATACTTATTCCACCTATATTGTTGTTCCAGACCATCTCCAAAATCCATTTGGGCATGTGGGCAGCACGATGGCATAGTGGTTAACACATCTGCCTCACAGCAAGAAGGTCCTGGGTTCAATTCTGAGCTCGGGCCTTTCTGGGTGGAGTTTGCATGTTCTCCCTGTGCTTGCTGTGCGGGTTTCCTCTGGGTGCTCCGGTTTCCTCCCACAGTCCAAAAACATGCACTGTAGGTGAATTGGCTGTTCCAAATCACCCCAGGTATAAGAATAATAAGCATGAATGGTGAGCGTGAGAGTACATGTGTTAACCCTGCAATGGTCTGGTCTGGTTCAGGGTGTATCCTGCCCTCGCCCAGAGTTGGCTGAGATGGGCGCCAGCCTCCCTGCAACCTTAAATTAGGATGTGGTTGAGAAAATGAATGAATGTTCTCTGTTTGGACATCCAGCAGAGGTTCCTCCTATGCATTGTGTTGAACTTGCTCTGTTTATAACGTCCATCTACAAATATCAGGAGAGGTTGTGCTTTAAATAAATAAAAATTGCAGTTTTGAACAAAATAATTTAGGTAAGAAAGATGCAGGAGAGCAGCGAGAGGTGCACTGTACTCTGCAGGGATAATTCCACTAAAAGAAGTGAAGGAAGTGTACTGTATTTCCTCCTGCTGGGGTCGGCTATTAAAGCTGCAGCATTTTGCTTTAGTTTGCTTTTCTGCTATGCAGGCAACCTGTCGAAAACAATCAAGTGCCGACCGCATACCGCCCCAAATCATGTTACCCCAAGAGCAGCAGTGAATGAAAGGATTCAGTGGCATGGACATGTTAAAATTGAGGAATGGAAAACGCCTGAAAAGCCATAAATCCCAAACAACAGGTGATTTCAATGGAGCTCGGCTTGAATTTAGGGGAGGAGCCTGAGGGTTACAATCTCAGCAGCATTTAAATTATATTCCAAAATAGTCATCTATTCCACTGTATACACACACACACACACACACACACACACACATATAAACAGGTAGTGTTGGCTTGATGATAGCGTGCTGGTTTACTGATCTCAAGGTTGGGGGTTCAACCCCCATGACCAACAGGTTGTCACTGCTGTCCGTCCGTCCGTCCGTCCCCCCCCCCAGTGCAGCTAACTGGGTTATCAAAGGCCAACCATGTCTCTCACTACCTGGGGTGAGAAGCATGTAAAAGGACCATTGTTGCCATTCATAAAGGGAAGGCCAATGAGTTGCATCAGTATTTTTCTGAACTCCGAGTGCCTGGTGAGCTGTCCAGGATCTGTGTGCCTCCACCCAGAGTTGACTGAGCACATGACTTACAGCATATAATCATCATAGCGTTGTTTAAACCAACTTAAGCAACATCATCTTTATTTCCGTCCAGTGTCAGGTTCATTTCTCATCAGTGTTGAATTGATGAGATAAGATAAGATACAGCTTTATTAATCTCACAATGGAGAAATTCACTGTTACAGGCTCTTGAGGTACCATCAGTAGGGGGTGCAAAAATAGATACAAATACAAACATACACACATACATATATATTATATAAGTAAATAAATAAATAGATACATAAATAGTATAAAATAATAAACAATAAAATAAAAGAAGGGAACGACTTTGTGGACTGGCCTATATTAAAGTGTAATGTATCTGAGTGCAGAGTAGATGGATTGATGTGGTTCACAGTCAGTGGGGTAGATGTGGTTGATTAAAGTGCACGGGGTTTTTATTGCACATAACCGGTATTTTCACAGACAGTTACAAAGTGGCGTTGTACAGTCTGACAGCGGTGGGAATGACCGACCTGCGGTCGCGCTCCTTCCTGCACTGAGGATGTCTCAGTCGTCCACTGAAGGAGCTACTCAGCTTCTCTACAGTCTGGTGCAGTGGGTGAGAGCTGTTGACCATGATGGATGTGAGCTTTGCTACCATCCTCCTCTCACTCACCTCCTCCACAGAGTCCAGTGGGAAAAACTGAACCACTCCATAAAGTCTTCTCCAGCACATCTTGAAAACTCTCAATAGGGTAATACTGTAGTGAGGACTCTGGGGTTGCCAATGGATTGGTACCTTCCGAGTCGTAGCAAGAATCTTGGCGATCTGCCATGAAGGATAACGCTTTGATTATCATCTTCATGGAGGTTTTCTTGGCAAGGACAGTGCAGTGGTTTGCCATTGCCTTCTGCATGATGCAAACCTACGGGCAATTTAGAACAGCCAAATTAGCCTACTGTGCATGTTTGTTGGACTGTGGGAGGAAACTGGAGTACCCAGAGGAAACCCATGCAAGCACAGGGAGAACATGCAAACTCCACACAGAAGCGCCCAGGCCGGGAATCGAACCTCGACCTTCTTGCTGTGAGGTGGATGTGCTAACCACTACGCCACCGTGCCGCCCGGGGTTGCCAATACATATATGAAAATGATTCCTCATGTTCCCTGAACCATTCTTTCATTATTTGAGTCCACATTTTATCTCCGTGCTATCAGGGAAGAAAACGTCCACTGATGGGATAACCTGCTCATTCAGTACATTGCGTGTATATGTGTATGTATATGTTAAAAATGTATAAAGTGTGGCTGAAAATATACCTGTAATACGTTCCGGATAAGGACAAGTGCCAAATACAATAAATGTAAATATGACAGGTGAAGAACATTGATTATCTCGTTCCAGTGGCACCTGGCAAGAAGTTGGATGGTTTAGGCAGAAAGGGACCAACCAGTTCTCAAAGTTGATGTGTTGGAAGGAGGAAAAATAAACAGGCAGAAAATCTGAGTGACTTTGACGAGGACCATGTTATGGCGGCGAAACGATGCGGTCAATTCATCTCCAAAACGGCAGGTCTTGTGAGGTGTTCCAGCACAGCAAGGCATTTAGATATAAATAAACTGTGCACATTCACAATAATACTAGGAACTCATTCATTCATTCGTTCATTCATTTTCTGACCCCTTAATCCTAATTAGGGTTGCAGGGAGGCTGGTGCCCATCTCAGCCGACTCTGGGCAAGGGCAGAGTACACGTTGGACAGCTTGCCAAGCCATCGCAGGGCAGGAACACTATGCAACTCCTTTTGACAAAAATCAGCAATGATTCTTTTACATGGACCTTTCACCATAGACCTTAGATAACCCAGTTATTTGGACTGGGCGGGGCAGTAGTGACAACCATTGACAGTAGGGCTTAAATCTCTGACCTTGGGATCGGGCCCCCACTGCCCTCACTGCCACTCCCACCGCCACTAAGAACTTGAGCAGCATAAATACTTCGAAAGCAAGAAGAGACATGTCACCATACGGAGCTTGATGGTGGCAACCCAACAAAATTATTCACACTATTAATTTTTCACACAGTTTGATTCCTGTGCTCTGTTATGGTTGCTGACCGAGCCCATTTCCGGGCTTGTATAATGTTTACAGAATCCTGAAATAAGAAAATAGCCACGATTACTGCATGGCAAACCCGCAACCCGCAGCCCAAGGGGCCTTTGAGTGAAGTGATTATTATTAAATGTGTACAAATACTTTTTCAAATTACACCTTTAAAAATTGTATACTTTAATAAAATTGTGGGACTTGGGTTAAGTAAATACATTAGTTATAAAAACATGCCAAAAGTATCATGGTATTTTTAGATAAAAGAGAATATCACCGTCTACAATCCCAAGCCATTCGATGCAGAGAAATCTTGTACTTGCTGGTTCAGTCGGGTCAGTCACAGGCCCAAGTAAAAAGCCGGGTTCATCTCACCTTACTGGCCCTTTGTACTGGATGATGGAGCAGAACATTACATGTGCAATGTGGCCTGATGATTGTGGTTCATTATGGCGTGTAATGATTCTGACCCAGAGGCAATCACGGGTCATGCTAGTTCTCCTTGTATAGAGTTAGGCAGGTACCAAGATTTCAGGCAATGCTTCCAGGACTTATAAAATTGTTAGATAGATAGAAAGACAGACAGACAGACAGATAGATAGGTAGATAGATAGACAGACAGACAGACAGATAGATAGATAGATAGATAGATAGATAGATAGATAGATAGATAGATAGATAGACAGACAGACAGACAGATAGATAGGTAGATAGATAGACAGACAGACAGACAGATAGATAGATAGATAGATAGATAGATAGATAGACAGACAGACAGACAGATTGATAGGTAGATAGATAGATAGACAGACAGACAGATAGATAGCTAGACAGACAGACAGATAGATAGGTAGATAGATAGACAGACAGACAGACAGACAGATAGATAGATAGACAGACAGACATATAGCTAGATAGATAGATAGACAGATAGACAGACAGACAGACAGAGAGACAGATATATAGATAGACAGATAGATAGATAGATAGATAGATAGATAGATAGATAGATAGATAGATAGACAGACAGACAGATGGCTAGACAGATAGATAGATAAATAGATAGATAGATAGATAGATAGATAGATAGATAGATAGATAGATAGACAGACAGATAGATAGCTAGACAGACAGACAGATAGCTAGACAGATAGATAGATAGATAGATAGATAGATAGATAGATAGACAGACAGACAGATAGATAGCTAGACAGACAGACAGACAGATAGCTAGACAGATAGATAGATAGATATATAGATAGACAGATAGATAGATAGATAGATAGATAGATAGACAGACAGACAGATAGATAGCTAGACAGACAGACAGACAGATAGCTAGACAGATAGATAGATATATAGATAGACAGATAGATAGATAGATAGACAGACAGACAGACAGACAGATAGATAGCTAGACAGACAGACAGACAGACAGATAGCTAGACAGATAGATAGATAGATAGATAGATAGATAGATAGATAGATAGATAGATAGATAGAACATTTTTAAAAGATTGTCACAATAGGTAGTGTTTGTGTTGGAAGGTGTGTTCCCAAAGAATGCGAGTCCTGTAGATGGATCGGTGTTAATTTGCAAATGAGAGTGCAGTGTTCATTCATGCCTAGCGAGCTGTTCGGGGTGTACTCCGCCCACAGAGTCAACTGACGTTAATATTATCTCCATCATCACTATCATCATCATCATCATCCCCAATCAATGTTGTTGAAATCTGAAAATTGTTGCTAAGGGTTTTATTGTTCTTTTATTTAATTGATCTATATTATGATAATAATTGTAATTGTTTCAAAAGCCGACTGTATTCACCCTGTAATCGTGATGACGTTTCCCTGATTTGTGATGGCGCGCCACCGCCATCTTCTGGCCAAACAGCGAAAGTGCTCAGTGTAGCGTATCAATGGTGAATGTGTCACAGATAAAGAGGTTTGTCGGAGTGAAGATAACGGTGTTTAAATCATTTTTAGATTAAATAAATGTCATAAAACAGTCCATGAACAATGTAAAGGACTTAAAAGTTAAAATAGCCTTTCTTGTGTTAATTTATTGTGGGATTTATGAAGAAAGAAATCAGAAATGGTCCCCAAAATGCATTTAGACAATAACAATAGGTCAGAGGTCACTCACAACTAAGATGAGAAGGCTGGAGATTATTTCAGCTCACTCTGGGTGATGGCAGGGCACACTCCTCAGCAGACCACCGCAGGGCAATATACAACCATTCACACTCACACCTATAGGTGAGCAGTAGTGGCCTGATGGTAAGGTGCTGGATCACTGATCCCAAGGTTGGAGGTTCAAGCCGCACTCTCAACGGGTTGTCACCGCCCCCGCCCCCCACCCCCAGTGCAGCTAACTGGGTTATCAAAGGCCGACCATGTCTCTCTTGCTGACAATTGTCAAGAGAAGCTCTTGCATGGAGTCAGCTGAGATGGGCACTAGCCTCTCAGTTATTTCACTGAACTATCAGAATTGTACAGGTACAAAAAAAGAATGAAAGTAACAAATAATTTTATGCTTGTTAATTAATTAATAATTGACTAATATAAGAAATAATTATTCTAATAAATAAAATAAAATTATAACAATTTATTTAACTTCGAACTTTATCTTCAGACTACAAATCTCTGCAGATTGTTTTCTGATTCAACACCGACATCTGCTGGTGATCTGGGTGAACTGCATTATGTGCAACGAGTTGTATTCACGTAATATCACAGGATTTACACATGTGACATGTCTATGAATTGTAATGTGTGCTCAGATCTCTTTTCAACCCTTCTTGATCAAATATGTTCTCCTTTTATAGCAACTCTTTAAGTGGGTTTTGGATGTGGGTGAGGGGCAGTTCGGGCCCAGTGCTAAGGTGCTGGATTATCGATGTCAAGGTTGGGGGTTCAGGCCCCATTGTCATTGCCACTGCATGGGTAGTCAAAGGCCTGCCATGTCTCTCATTGTCTATAGTGAGAGGTTCACATTAACAAACCATTGCTGACTTTCATCAAGAGTAGCTGCATAGGCGTCAGCGTGTTTCTGCCCTGCGATGGGCCTGGCAAGCTGTCCAGGGTGTGTACTCTGGCCTTGCCCAGAATTGGCTGAAATGGCCGCCAATCTCCCCGTGGCCCCAATTAGGATTAGGAAGTTCACAAAATGATGAATGAAAGTGGATGAGTTAAAATGGGGTCTGGTTACTTCAAAATCGCCTCTTGATCATTAAATATTATACATGTATTATTCTTAGGTTTTTTTCTCTTCTGATCCAGGTGTGAAAGCATCAACTTTATCCAGCACACGAATGAAATTCCACATACAGTCCTCCAAATCTTAAGGTGGTCCAGAAATCCACTTATTGATGAACTTGTAATATACAGTACTTGTATGGAAAAGGAAATATTTTAAATACCTGGAGAGATTATCAAAGTCCACACATTCCAAGCATTGGTCCTGGGGTGCCCTGTACCCGGTCCTGCACATTGTAGAATTTCCATACTCCTACCCAGCTGATTAACAATGTCTACCTTGAGTGTGTGAGCAAATGAAAAGTGAACTGTATCAGACTGAGGCTCTTCAGGTGTGTGTCCTTCCGGCTGTTCCCTTCAGGGGTCGCCACAGCCAATCATCTGCCTCCATCTGCTTCACCTTCATGGAAGTCATATTAATGATTCGCATTTTTACGTTTTAGGTTTTTACGTCGGATGCCCTTCCTGACACAACCCTTTAGCAATTGGCAGAAACACGCTGACGGCTATGCAGCGACTCTTGTCGAAAGTCAGCAATGGTTCTTTTACATGAATAGACAGTGAGAGACATGGCCGACCTTTGATAACCCAGTTAGCTGTACTGGGAAGGGGGGGGGGGGGGGGGGTGACAACCTTGTGTAGAGTGGGACTCGAACCCCCAACCTGAGGATCAGTGATCCAGCTCTTCAGGTGTGTGTATTATTCAGAATTACCAGAAGGGAGCAGCAGTCTGACATGGCACTTGCACTGTGGTATCAGGCTCTGTGTCCACTTTTCTGCCAGTCCTGTGAGGAGGCTTGCGCTCATCCCAGCCGACTCCAGGCGAGGGTAGAGTACACCCTGGACAGCTCGCCAGGATGACACAGGGCAGAAACATACTGAAGGCTATCCAGTCTACTCTTGATGAAAGTCAGCAATGGTTCTTTTACATGAACCTCACACCATAGACAGTGAGAGACATGGCAGGCCTTTGATAACCCAGTTCGGTGCACTGTGAAGGGGAGACAGTGACAACCTTGTGGAGAGTGGGACTCGAACCCTCAACCTTAGAATCAGTGATCCAGCACCTATGCCACTAGGCCACCAGGCCACCACTGCCCAGTCCTGTGTTCACTCATTCATTCATTGTCTAAGTATATAACGGCACCTATCTCAACCGACTCAGGTTGAGAGCAGGGTACACCCAAGGACAGCTCACCAGACCAATCATACTCTCTCTCACAACAAGGCTCCCCTTTTGGATTTGGATTTGGAACCTCCAATCAGCCTTCTGTCCAGGTTCACCAATCAGAGAACTTCTTGCAAATACGGGAAGAATATGCAAACTCCACACAGGAACATCTCAGCCTGGGAATGGAACCCAGGCCCTCTTGCTATGAACCTCAGGCGGACATACAGTACGATCCACTATGCCATTGTCCCACCTTCCAACCCAGAACCTTCTTTCTGTGACATGATGGTGCTAACCACTGAGACCCTTTGCAATCCATGAACATGTTCATTCACCCATTAGGTCACTCACTCACTCACTCACTCACTCACTCATTCATTTGCAATACACTTAGTCCTACTATTCGGGTCACGGGACAAGGCTCAAAGGTGGGGTCCATCTTGATGAGGTCACCAGATTATCGCAGGCTAACACGCGCACAACCACTCACAGTTACACCAATGGGCAATTTAGAGCAGGCAATTAGCGCACTGTGCATGTCTTTGGAATGTGGCAGGAATCCCCTTACAGGCGTGAGGAGAACACGTCAAGTCCACACAGAAACGCCTGAGCCCACGACTCGAACCCAGGACTTTCTCGCTGTGAGGTGGATGTTCTAACCACGACATCACCACCGCAGCGTAGTACAGAAGCTCCCAGCCTCCTGATGCTCAAAATGGTTTCTACTTTTAATCAGCAGATGAACTTTTCAACCCACCCTCACAGAGGCGAGTTACAATCAGCAGGACACCTACTGGCGTGTTTTGAAAAGAAAACAAAACAATAGCATCCAGAGGAAATTGATGTAGATTTGCATAAAACATGTAAACATGTCGAGAATTAAACCAAGGACTTTGGTGCTGGCCTGTCATGCTTAGGACGCGCTGCGGGGACATTTGCTCACCGGACAAATGTTTACAACCTTAATGAAAAACCGGACATTTGCTCACATCTTTTTTTTTCTTTGTTCTAATAAATTAATAATTCAAAAAGATCACAATGTGCTATAAAAATTCTTTATTCTTATAAATATATAATTCTAAATTAACTCATCATACATTAGGGTTAGGGTTAGGGTTTAGGGTTAGGGTTTAGGGTTTGGGTTCAGGGATTAGGGTTAGGGTTCGGGGTTTAGGGTTAGGGTTAGCGTTTAGGGTTTAGAGTTAGGGTTATGTTAGGGTTTAGGGTTAGGGCTTAGATTTAGGGCTACGGTTAGGGTTTAAGGTTAGGGTTAAGGGTTTATGGTCAGGGTTTAGGGTTACGGTTAGGGTTTAGAGTTTGGGTTAGGGTTTAGGTTTAGGGTTAGGGTTAGGGTTTAGGGTAGGATTGGGGTTAGCGTTTAGTGTTTAGGGTTAGGGTTAGGGTTAGGGTTATGGTTTAGGGTTAGGGTTAGGGCTTAGATTTAGGGTTCCGGTTCGGGTTTATGGTTAGGGTTTAGGGTTACAGTTAGGGTTTAGAGTTTGGGTTAGGGTTTAGGTTTAGGGTTTAGGGTTAGGATTGGGGTTAGCGTTTTGTGTTTAGGGTTAGGAGTTTAGGGTTATGGTTTAGGGTTAAGGGTTTAGGGTTAGGGTTTAGGGTTTAGGGTTTAAGGTTAGGGTTTCGGTTCGGGTTAAGGGTTAGGGTTGAGGGTTCGGGTTTAGGGTTAGGGTTCGGGTTGAGGGTTCGGGTTTAGGGTTAGGGTTAAGGTCAGAGTTCGGGTTGTGTTGTGAGCAAATGTCTGTTTTTCATTAAGGTTGTGAGCAAATGTCCTGGAACCTTCGGACGCAATTCTATTTGTCTATTTTTCACTCGAAAATTATTTTCTCTGTATTCTTTGACCAGTTCATACTGAATGAGCTTTATTCATTTGAGCTTTATTAGCATATGCCCTGACAGATCTGAAAGGTCATTCATTTGATATACATTGATGCTTTTGTTGCGGCACAGTGGCGCAGCGGTTAGCACGTCGACCTCACAGCAAGAAAGCCTGCGTTTGATACCTCGGCTCAAGTGTTTCTGTGTGGAGCGTGCATGTTCTTCCTGTGTTTGTGTGGGTTTCTTCCGGGTGTCTCGTTTCCCCCCACAGTCCAAAACCATGCACAGTAGGCTATTTCGCTGTTCCAAATCACCCCTGTGTGTGTGTGTGTGTGTGTGTGTTGGCCCAGCAGTGGCCCAGTGAGCTGTCTTAGGTGTACCCAGCACTCACCCAGAGATGGCGCCAGCCTCCCTGTGACATATTTCAGATGAAGTGAATTAGAAAATGAATGAAATAAATGCTTTTGGATTCTCAGTTGGAGGCTAATCCATTGTCAGTTCATTTTCTGTATCCGTTTAATCCTTATTAGGGTCGCGGGGAGGCTGGCACCCATCCCACTCGACTGTGGGCGAGGGCAGAGTGCACCCTGGACGGCTGGCCAGGCCATCGCAGGGCGGAAACATACTGACAGCTATGCAGCTTCTCTTGTTGAAAGTCAGTGACGGTTCTTTTACATGAACCTCACACCATAGACAGTGAGAGACATGGCTGGCCTTTGATAACCCAGTTAGCTGCACTGGGGATGACAGTGAAAACCTTGTGGAGAGTGGGACTCAAACCCCTAATCTTCGGATCACCGATCCAGCGCCCTATACCACTAGGCCACCACGGCCCTGTCATCCAGTGGTGTCAAACATTTTTTGCACCAGGGACCAGTTTTCAGTTCATCATCATTTTCTGTAACCGCTTCATCCTAATTAGGGTCACGGGGAGGCTGGTGCCCATCCCAGCCAACTCAGGGCGAGGGCAGAGTACACCCTGGACAGCTCGCCAGGCCATCGCAGGGCGGAAACATACTGACAGCTATGCAGCTTCTCTTGTTGAAAGTCAGTGACGGTTCTTTTACATGAACCTCACACCATAGACAGTGAGAGACATGGCCGGCCTTTGATAACCCAGTTAGCTGCACTGGGGGGGACAGTGACAACCTTGTGGAGAGTGGGACTTGAACCCCCAACCTTTGGATCAGCAATCCGACGCCTTATACCACTAGACCACCACAGCCCGGGACTAGTTTTATGTATTGAAATATTTCCGTGGACCGGTCAGCATCTACTCCGTAGTCTTGTTTTGGTGGGTGTCACCGCAGAAAGCCCCGCCTCACAAAGATACTAGTATGTGCTTGGAAGCGGAAGAAGGGCTTTCAGAGCTTCTGTGGCAATGTTAAAAACAGTCATTTTCAAAATAAGATCCAGAAGCTCTCATTTAAAAAAAACAAACAAACAAAAAAAAAAAACTATAATTTGTACCATAAAAGATTTTGTTTGTGGACCGGTATCAAATGATCCACAGACCAGTACCGGTCCATAGACAGGGGGTTGGGGACCCCTGCTCTAGTCCATTGTCATGGGTTGTATTTATCAGGGTTTGAGACCTCTCGGAGAAAATTTGAATCATCAGTTCAGCAACTGCAGTTGTTCTGGACTTTGGATGTCCAAGGATAAAAAATACATTGAGAGAAAACCCATATTGGAAGTAATATGATGTAATAGAATACTGCTCGAGAAATTACAATATGTCTCAGGTTTTCATAGCGAAAAGAGACACTTTCTCTTCTCTCATCTTCACTCCCTTTTTTCCTTCCCTCTTTTCATTCTTTTTTGATTCTGTTCTCGGCGTGCCCGCCTTGGCTGTTGTACCTTACAATCGCTGATCCTATTAGAAAATAGAAGAAAAAGAAGCAGCTTTGAGATCAATATTCTTTTCTATTCATCTTTGCTTCTGCCAAAGTAAAAGTCAATACAACTATCAGGATGGACAACGTCTGAAGCCTTGACTAAATGTTTCTTCGTTAACTGAGGTAGACTCCGGTCCCTGGTTACTTAGAAACGGAGTTAGTGTCAAGTCAGGATACTTATGTAATGCGTTGAACTTCTGTTTTGGGAGAAAACCAGACACCAGTGATCATTTTAATGTAATATATGGAAATAAAAACCTTTGCCAAAATAAATCACGAAAGGATTGAACTGGTTCTTACTGGTTTACAGTATATTGGTTCCTAATAGTTATTGACTGTGTACTTCCTCGTGAATGCCTCGTCCCGTCCGATCTTGGAAGGTGAGCAGGGTTGGGCCTGGTTAGTATTTGGATGGG
>CM045744.1:30816475-30958975 GCA_024760905.1 Plotosus lineatus | reverse complement strand
TGTACACATTTCAAATCATTTTCTGAACCGCTTGATTTTTCAATCGGGTCATGGGGAGGCTTAAGTGAATCCCAGTTGACTGTGGGCAATGGTGGGGTACACCCTGAACAGCACAACAGACCATGGCCATGCCAGCAGAGACACAACCATTTACATTCACACTCACACCTAGAAAAAAAATGTCCAATTTCACCTAATGTGCATGTCATTGGACTGTGGAAGGAATCTAGGGCACCTGGAGGAAACCCAGAATTACCCTGATACAGTAAAGGGGAATCCTGCATACGTAGTTGATGTCACAGCATGCAATATTAGTTCATATTGCTTTACAAGTATACTGTAATACTCTTTCATTGATTAATTTTCCGAACCACTTAATCCGAATTATGGTCGGGGGAAGGCTGGCGCCCATCTCAGCTGACTCCGGGCGAGGGCAGGGTACACCCTGGACAGCTCACCAGGCCATCACGGAGGTGACACTCACACAAACATTCATACTCACATTCACACCTCGGGGCAATTTTAGAACAGCCATTTAACCTACTGTGCATGTTTTTGGGCTGTAGGAGGAAACCAGAGTACCCAGGGGAAACCCACACAAGCACAGGGAGAACATGCAAACTCCACACAGAAACACCTGAGCTGGGAATCGATCCCAGGATCCTCTTGCTGTGTGGCAGATGTGAACCACTGTTCTCCGAGTCCAAATTAAACTGCTTTCTGATAAAAAAATAGTCACATCCACAGTCACGTCAAGTATTAAGTCATCAATTATTTAAATAATTGGTATAAAGACCGTTCAAGAGGCAGGGACATAAGCTGGATGAAGATGTCTGACAACCATAAAGGATTCAAGGATCTGTAAAATGTATATTTTTAAATGTATATGTAAATGGGATATGAATGAATTATGCTGTACATGTATCTATTCAGAACAGCACGGTGGCACAGGGGTTGCACATCTGCCTCACAGCAAGAAGGCCTGGGTTCAATTCTCGAGCTTGGGGGCGTTAATGTGTGGAGTTTGCATGTTCTCATCATGCATGTTTCCTCCAGGCAGCGCAGTTTCCTCCCACATTCCAAAAACATGCACAGTAGGCTGATTGGCTGTTCCAAATTGCCTCTATGAGTGAATGGTTGTGTGTGTTGCGCTGCAGTGGCCGAGTAACAGTTCATGGTGTAGTCCTCCCTCGCCCAGAGTCGGCTGAGTTGGGCACCAGCCTTTCTGCGACACTAAGATTAAGTGGCTAAATGAATGACCTCATGAATCTATTCAACATTCCCATCACTTATCCGTCTGAAGCCGATCCCAAATGGTTCTGGGCGAGAGGCAGAGTACACCCTGAATAGTTTACTGGTCTACTGCAGGGCTTTATATTACACAAATAGTCAATTTTCAATATTATTATCATATCAAAGATTATACTTCTCCCAATCTGGACTGTTGGATTCAAGATTGTTGCTGTTGGCGCCAAATTCTGACCTTACCATGAATTAATGTTTTTCATTTCTTTCAAGGTGCTGGATCATCAATCCTAAAGTTGGGGGGGGTTCAAGCCCCACTCTCACCGTGTTGTCACCGTCCTCCCAGTGCAGCTTACTGGGTTATCAAAGGCCGGCCATGTCTCTCACTGTCTATGGTGTGAGGTTCATGTAAAAGAACCTTTGCTGACTTTCGACAAGTGTAGCTGCAAAGCCGTCAGCGTGTTTCCGCCCTGCAATGGCTTGGTGAGCTGTCCATGGTGTACTTTCCCCTCGCTCCGAGTCGGCTGGGATGGGTGCCAGCCTCTCCGCGACCCTAATTTGAATTAAGTGGTTCATAAAATGAACGATGGTGATCCTTTTTGGGGTCCATTACATGGTCAACACACAAACAACCATTCACCTCGGGGCAATTCTGAACAGCTAATTAGCCTAATGTATGTCTTTGTGCATGAATGACAAGGACCCAAGAGGAAAGGTGAGGTTACAGGGAGCAGAGATAAGGAAGGTGGAGGAGTTTAAGTACTTAGGCTCAACAATCCAGAGCAATGGAGAGTGTGGAAAAGAGGTGAAGAAGTGTGTGCAGGCAGGTTGGAATGGATGGAGAAAAGTGTCCGGTGTGATGTGTGATAGGAGAGTATCGGCAAGAATGAAAGGAAAAGTGTACAAGACGGTGTTGAGGCCAGCGATGTTGTATGGTTTAGAACTGGTGGCCCTGGGGAAAAGACAGGAGGCAGAGCTGGAGGTAGCAGAGATGAAAATGTTGAGGTTCTCTTTGGGAGTAACAAGGATGGATTGGATTAGGAATGAGCACATCAAAGAGACAGCACATGTAAGAGGCTTTGGAGACAAAGTCAGAGAGGCTAGATTGAGATGGTTTGGACATGTACAGAGGAGGGATAGTGAGTATATTGGTAGAGGTTGGAACTACCAGGCGGAAGACCTAGAGGAAGACCAAAGAGAAGATTTATGGATGTGGTGAAGGAGGACATGAAGGTCGTTGGTGTAAGAGAAGAAGATGCAGAGGACAGGGTGAGATGGAGGCGGATGATTCGCTGTGGCGACCCCTGAAGGGAACAGCCGAAAGGAAAAGTAGAAGTATGTCTTTGGACTGTTGGGAGGAAACGTGTTCCCAGAAAAAAACCCAGGCATGCATGTGGAGAACACGCTAACTCCACACAGAAATGTCCTTACTGAGTCCTGGGCTTGAACCCATTACCCTAACCACTATGCCATTCTCAAAATCGGGGAGCGTCTGTATATTTTTTACTGGTAAACTATTTATACTGCTGGGGAACAGAGGCACACTTGTGCTTAAGACTTTGCCCAGGGCTCTTAGCACAGTGGGGGGTCTCAGTGGGATTCGAACCCACAACCTCCCAATCATGAGCGCAGCACCCTAATCACTACACCACCGGCCCAACAAGAAGTGAATTACTTTAACATTAAAGAAGAACACAGGGCTGACAGTCAAATCAGATTTCTACCAATCCATTCTCTCACTTTATGAATATTATATAAGAGTCAGACGTGTATACATAGATCCTGCTCCCTTGTCCTCTTTTCCCCAACTCAACCCCAGAATTTCATTTTACCAGCACGCCATCAGTCGCACAGAATTCTCTTTAGTTCTAACTTGACCAGAGCCAGAACTATAATACACTAAAACCTTCTTCGTGTTCCACCAGACTATGGAGTTCACCCTTATTGCACAGGCTGGACGATAAATTAAGACGTTCTTTCTGCATGTTTTTTTATACGCCTTTGTACTCATGTACGAATATTAAACTCTAGACAAAGGTGAATGATACATTATTCATTCGTGGGCAAAGGCAGCAGCGGCCATCTGAAAAGAGGCTGACATTTGAGCTTTTCACCAACATCTGCAAAATTACACGCTTCCCATTGTGAGTCAATGAGGACCAGCCAACATCCATAAAAAGAATGAAATTGACTTGTCAGTGCAATAAAGGCACGGTATATAGATCCCAAATCCTCAGCTGTATATGCGTACGGGGAATGAGAGAGAGTGAATAGGCTGTTGTCGTTCATTCTGTATGCTTATGAATAGGAACGAAGCTATTGGCAGGCCGGCATTGACCAAACGCTCCTATTGTGAGGGGAATAAAGAAACAATTTCTCTTTGAAGTTCCTGACAGCTTTGGGATCAGTGCTGCATATGTAGGGTGCACCAGTCAAAACTGTTTCCAGGTCAGCCCTCATATACAAGACTACGACGTCAAACGCCATCAAAAATGGAAAGCCTGATGTTACGACGTGACGCATGAAAATTCAAAATATAAATTTTACAAACTTGTGTAGACACATCAGGATTAAAACTCTTAAGATTAGTGATATGTATCCAACATGCATACACGTGCCACGTTCAGTGACGTCATTGGGTTCGGCCCGGGCACGTGCAATAGGTTTTTGCATGTGCATCCCGTGTAGGTGTCAGTGATACTGTGCAAATGAAAAGCTGACGCCACTGTCACTTTGGAAAGCTCTACCCCTGCCATTGCGATCGTTCAAAAAAATTAAACGGATATTTGCATGACGTCACGAGGCCATTGGGATGATCCGTGGAGGGACGTCTCAACAGCAAGTCGCTGCACATTTCCATTGCCACAGGAACACCATTTCTGCTCGTGAGACGCTACCGAACCACAAATGACGTTATCGATCGGTCATGTTCAGGACGTCCAAGACAGGACAGATGGATAAGAGTGACCCATCTTCGCTACAGATTTCAAACTGCGGTGATGACAGCCCGGTCTATCCCTGGATTTCGTCGTATCCACCCCAACACTGTCCGACAATGTTTACGTCGTCACGGGATTAGGCCACGACGTCCCATCATATGACCTATCCTGACATAACGTCACCCGACAAGTTCATGACATCATCGTTAATGACTTTTCAAATGAAATTATCCCGATTTGTTATGGTCCGATGATTACCCTATCAAAGTATACAATTATCTTTCACATTGTTGTCGTACTTTTCACCGGAGATCATATTTTGACTGCACAGTTTCTTTATGTGCATAGTAAAAAAAAAAAAAATATATATATATATATATATATATATATATATATATATATATATATACACAAAAATAAAAGGACAGGACAAAGACTTTCTATTGAAACTCCAGATCTGTTTCGAGGGGTGGTGAAACCATCCTCTCTCTTCAGGTGATTATAGAAGAACCTGTAGTGATAAATGGAGTTTCAATAGAAAGTCTTTGTCCTGTCCTTTTATTTTTGTTTATTTGCTCTACCAAAAAGTATTGAGCACTCTCCTACGGAAGGATCTACTCAGAATATATATATATATATATATATATATATATATATATATATATATATATATATATCCCATTCCAGATTTAAAGGTGTTTCTGAAAAAAGAAAGAAGCGACGCCATTAATCTTTACTCATCTCACACGTGTCTACCTGCAGCTAAAGCCACCAGCCAGGCCCAATTAAGTGACAGCTAACATTTTCTTTCACTTTCTTGTTTTCCTTCACCACCACAGGCTTTGTCCTCATGTAAATGTCTTCAGAACGTCATTCTCTCCCCCAAATGTCACCATCACCTCAGTGCCCATACAAAAAGAAACCTGCCTTTTTTTTTTTTTCCCCCCCCCCCTGCCTGGTCTATAGCCAGCGATTAAAATCTCACACAATGGCTCACTATCCCTGAGGATCGCGTGTCTTTTGAATCCTTTGATTCAGCTCATTGTTTGTAATAATAGGCAGAAGGTGGATGTAGCCGTGTGACAGAAAACACATCTTTTCACAATTCACACCCACCCATAAACACTCGTCACATCTGCAGTGTGGAAGACATACAGTAGAAATCAAAACAAGTACAAAAAAATGTAATGAAAAATAAAAAACTCTTACACATATATTAAGTATTATAATACAGAATGTTTGTTGGGGAAATTTCAGCTTCTCTGATTACATGGTGAATGACTTTAAACTGAAATGATGCCAGATAAATTGAATGGACTGCACAGTGGCATAGCAGTTGGAACTTCCACCTCACAGCAAGAAGATCCAGGGTTCGAGTGCTTATCCCCGGTTTCCATAGCGTGAAGCGACCAGGAGTTCAACTCCTCCTGGATGGGACGCTAGTCCATCGCAGGTTACCTTCCCAGTATATTTTACTGGTACCCATTTATACTGCTGGGTGAACAGAGGCACACTTGTGGTTAAGACCTTGCCCAGAGGTCAAAGCCCAATTGGGGTCTAACTGGGATTCGAACACACAACCTCCCGATCATGAGCGCAGCACCCTAACCACTACACCACCGGCTCCACATCAGGCGTTTTGGTGTGTCGTTCTAAATTGCCTTTAGCGGTGAGTGTGAGTGGTTGACCCTGCAATAGTCTGGCAAACTGTTCAGAGTGTACCCTGCTTTCATCCAGTGTAGGCTGTGATAGGCTCTAGCTACCCTGCCACCCTAGCAGGATTAAACATTTCAGAAAATGAATGAGTGAGAGAAAAATGTAGATTGTTGAATCAAAGCCCACACATTTCCGTTCCCCAACATTCTTCTGCATTTACTGGCCACTCCATCTGTTTCTGGAGTTTTCCCCGAGTTGAAATCCACATGCAAATCATCTTGATTCCACAGTTTTCACCTCATGTCTGGATTAGTCACACACAGTGCAGAGTGAAGTAACAATAGCAGCATTAGCAAACAAAAAAAACTGCTTCAGGAATGCTTATGCCAAGTCAATATTCTTGGGGGGGAAAGATTCATGGGACAAAATGAGGTTAAGAGAAAGAGGAGAGGAGAGAAAGAGAAAGAAGAAAGAAATAGAAAGGAGAGGAGAGAAAGAGGAGAGGGCGATAGAGAAAGAGAGGATATGAGAAATAGGAAAAAGAAGAGAGGAGAGAAAGTGAAGACAGGAAGAGGAGAGAAGAAAGGAGGGAAAGAGAAAGAAAAGCGGAGAGGAGAGAAAGATGAGAGAAAGAGGAGAAAGATGAGAGAGAGGACAGAAACACAAAGAGAGAAAGATGAGAGAAAGAGAACTGAGGGATGCAAAACAACCAGTATTACTGATCTTGGCTCACCATTCCCAGTCAGTCTCTGCTGTATCGATGCTGATTGTATTAAATCTGGCTCTGAACATTTCTAGAATGAGATTTGTTCAAAATAAGTTACACTATAAATGTCATAAAAATTATCATTGGAGATAAAATGGTGCCAGCGCAGCTCACTGGGTTATCAAAGGCGGACCATGTCTCTCGCTGTCTGTGGTGCGAGGCTGTAAAAGAACCATTGCTGACTTTCGTCAAGAGTAGCTGCATAGCCGTCAGCGTGTTTCTGCGCGGTGATGGCCTTGCGAGCTGTACAGGGTGTACTCTTCCCTTGCCCGGAGTCGGCGGACATAGACGCCAGCATCCCCGTGACCCTAATTAGGATTAAGCAGTTCAGAAAATGAATAATTCTGAGATGATTCTTGTTAACTTTATTTCGTAGCTAAACCATTACACCACTATCGGCTTCATACTGCGCTAAACCTACAGTTCATAAATGGGGGGGAGGGGTTTCTTTCATCTGGAAACAGATGCATTAATGTTTGTGTCAAACAAAATAATGACTATAAAGGATATAATTTAGATAATCAAGTTGCAAAATGAAATCAGTTTGAGATTGCAATGTCAATGCAAGGAGGCACTTTTGTTGTGTCATGCTAACAAACACAAAAAAAAAAAGAAAACACATGGCGGTTTTAAAGGATAAATAAGCAATGTGTTATTTAAATTCACATAATTTATCAGAGAGATAAAGACGTTATAGAAAGAGCAGAACTGATTGAATAGAAATATACAGAAGCCAAGAAAGTAAGTACATACATTAGGAAGGAACACAAATGTTCATCCTGAAAACAGAACGCAGACAAACGACAATGTTTACAGTAGACATTTTCATTTCATTTAAATACATAAATTAGACAGACGACATGTAAGAATGTCAGTTAGTAGCACTGCATATTAAAATTATCTGTTGCATATGTACTTGTATTTAAATAGGTCTTGAAACCACAGATTTAAAAATGGTTTAAAAAAAAAGTTTTGGAAATTAAATTGGCAAGAAAAAGGCACATCTGCTCTCCTGAAATATAGCCTTATTATTATTATTATTATGATTATTATTATGTACAAATTCCTCAGCAGAAAATCATCCAAATTCAAATTAATCACCTAAACAAAACACTCACAATACCTGGCTGGTGCTAGAAAATAAACGGACCAGAATAAAATAATACAAATTCCAAAAAAAAAAAAAAAAAAAAAAAAAAAACAAGTATTTTCGAAAAATCACTTTCCTCTGAATGTTTACAGTACAGTACTGTACCTGCTGTATTCTTACTGTTGGAAATGCATCTGCTTTTTTCACAGTGTTGCTACAGATTACCTAAGAAGATCCTGACAGAAAGATATGAATTATTCAAGAACTCCCTGAGACTCCCAGTTTCACCACCAAACTGAAAATCAGGTGATATTGGATTATTGGGGAGGCGAGGGGAGGGGGCGGGGCTGGTACATGCTGCAATATGCTGTCATTGGAAGTACAAAGGATATACAAGCATATGATGGCAATGACAGCAGTGAACATGAAACTTGTTTTTTATGACACCATAACTCAACTATATATTAGCACTTTTTTTTTTTTTTCCTTAAAATATTTTTAAAAATTAAGGCGGAGCCTTAAGCTGTATTTGGCCACTTATTTTAACATTTGTTCCTTGACATATCCTTGCAGTTCAGAGGCTATTTGGCAAAACCCAGCAAATTTGGCACTGGCAAACTTAACAAGCCTTTAACTCGGCAGCGGGATCCATTCCAGCCTGTTAACATTTCCATTACATTTAACTCTCAGATGAAAAGTCTTTCTTGGTCCAAAGTGACACCCAGGTCTTGAGCCGCATCACACTATTATCGAGTTCAAAGTGTTGTTGTTCTTGTTTTTTTTAATCTTCCATCCGTGCCGGCATAGACCACATGTACAACAGTCTTAAAACATCACAGATTTGTTTCATCCCATGAAGGATCACTCATGCTCTTTAATACTCTCTTTACTATCTTCTCCAGCTCTTTCCTTGCTTTCTGCTCCTCCTCCAAACTGCTCTTCATCCTCTTGTTATCCTGCAAGAGAAATTTTTAAGAATCCAGGTCACATAGACAGACTTTGCCATTTAGATTTACATCAAATGAAATTTCAATGCAATGGCTCAGTGGAGAGAAGGAATAATAAGTGTATTAATATAAAATTAATAAACATACATACATATATAACGCTTGCTTATATAATAATATAGCCGATAAATAACAGATAAATATGCTGCACAGTCTAGTTACAGTGTAAAATTAAACAATAATATGGCACAGCGGTCCTTCGTGATGTAGTCCTTTGATGTGTGTGTGTGTGTGGGGGGTTAATATTTTATTTTGTCATGGCATCAGGTATTGATTCACAATCAATTGAAGCTATATAGTGCCAGTTAAATGGTTAGAATATAGGCTCGTTTCATGCAAATATTCAAGCCATTTGAAATGCAGCTCATATTTTCTGTTGATGAATAAATAAACAATTTTAAAAAAAGTTTCTAATTTTTATAGACTTTTAAGTCTGTGTCAAGGATTTCCACACAAGATGATAAAATCAAATCATTTTTCAGTTACCCTTCTATATGTTGCTGAAATACAAATGTGTAATAAAGGTATACCTCTACTAATTGGTTCCAGAAGAGACGACTTAACTCGAAAAACGACTTTAAATTGAATGAGCTTGTCTCTTGGTGAGCTTTTGGCTACACCAAATTTATTTGCATAATACAGTGGTACCTCACCTTACAAAAGTGCCAACAAGGAAAAATTCAGGTTACAAAATGCATTTTCCTAAAAATTTCTGTCTCTGGATACGAAACAAGTTCACGTTACGAAAGCGCCATCTCAAAAAATCAAACAATGCAAGAGTTACTCTCCCATTGGCTATACTCCCAAACATCCCACCCCGCTGGCCTCCCATTGGCTAGGAGGGATGACGCATCTCCATAATACCCATGATGCCTTTCGTGTTAAGGACAGTTACTGTTGTTTTGTGAGTTTTTCCTGTTGTACTCATTGCAACTTTATTTTTTGGCTCAGGCAACCTTGCATAAACATTTGTAAGATTATAACTCTGCTAAGAAGACATGATCAACACATGCGCGCATGCACACACACACACGCATGATTCCCGGTGCAAGTGAAAAGAAGAAGCGGGCTCGTGGCACGCAGTTGAGTGATATCGCAAAGGAATATGGCCAAACCCGTCTACCATCGGTACAATATTGAAGCAGAAAGAGGCCTTAAAAGATATGCTTTTATAATTTTTAAAGGGTTTAGTGGGTAGTATTGGGAGCCTTGGAATGAATCACACGTTTTAGATGTAAAATGCAGTTCAACTTACAAAAAATCCAGGTTCGGAAACCATGTCTGGAACGGATTAATTTCGTAAGGTGAGGTACCACTGTATTATTATTATACATACATGCATACATACACAGTCAGACCCCTACTTAAGAAATTAATCTGTTCCAGCGCCTTTTTCGGAACACGGGAGTTTCGTAAGTAGGGACGCATTTCACATGTAAAACGCCATACTTATGAAATGTGTTAAAAGTAAAAGAAAATTATTTATTAAACCATTAAACCATTTTATGAACATATCTATTAAGTAAACCATTATTAAACATTTATTATTAACACACACACACACACCTGTCTCTCTCTATCTCTCTCTCTCACACACAAAAAACTCGGGCCACGCCCACACACAACACGCAGCTGACGGAACAGTTCTATTTAAATGTTTAAATGGACGGGATGTTTTATTTAAAGCGGAATTACAGTACCTGTTTGAAAGATCAGAAGTCCTCATTCATTATTAACTTGCTTCCTTGCGAGATCGGAGGTCTTCTCCCTTGGAGCACTCTGTTTTAATATTGTGCCGAAATAATTGCCTCTGTCACTGTATTTCCGCTTTAAGGTCTCCTTCTGGTTCAATATCGTCCCGACATCCCGTTTCGACGATAACGAACTATAACGCTGCATGATCAATCTCAAAACAAGCCAAAAGTCAACTCTCCTTCACACGTGTGACAAACAGGAAATATGGGTACAGGAAGTATGGGTAACGTTCAGCTGCGTCATCCCTCCTAGCCAATGGGAGGCCAACGGAGCGGGATGTTGGAAGACAGTCAATGAGAGAGCAACTCGCGCATCGTGTGAAATTTTGACTGGCGCGTTTGAATTTTGAATGGCGCATTTGGCGCTTTTCATAAGAGGAGGTTGTTGTCGTATCCCGGGGACGAAAACTTAGGAACATGTTTTTTCGTAAACCAGAATCCTCATAACCAGGGGGTTTCGTAAGTAGGGGGCCGACGGTATATAATATTTAATATACTAAATATATATATGATTATAATGACATTTTATTTTTCCATATATTTTTTGAAAACCAATGTATAATCAAGAACGACTTAACTAGAAACGACTTAAGTCAAGGTATACCTGGATATGGATATAAATATTTAAATCTGGACACTTTTCAAAAATCTACAAATAGTGTTTTCCCTCTGGCTGCGTTAGACCGTTCCCAAGTACACATGCGCCGCAGTTAGAAAAGAGGTGGCTAGCACTGTATGTCACGGAGAGGGCGTGTTAATGCTTTCACCCCTCCTTGGTTGATGGTGATCGTCTGATGGGGGAAACTCGGATACGACTAAATTGGGGGGGGGGGGGGGGTTTAAAAAAAAAAAACCTTTGTGTCAGAACATTTTTGTAGAATAAGGAAAAGAAACCCAAATTTATTAAAAACTTGCCTGCATAGTTTGTTTTTTTTTCTTATTAAAAACACTGCTTTAAAAAAAAAAAAAAAAAAGACCAATAGCTGTAAAAGGGAAAAGGGAGGAAAGGTGACACACGATCACTTCATGTTTTCTCCTATCATAAGGAACTAATCTTCCTGTGAATGGACAACACTGTTTTCTTTCATATATACTAGTCCTTCTCAAAAAAAAAAAGCATATTGTGATAAAGTTCATTATTTTCTTTAATGTACTGATAAACATTAGACTTTCATATATTTTAGATTCATGACATACAACTGAAGTAGTTCAAGCCTTTTATTGTTTTAATATTGATCATTCTGGCAAAAAAGTAAAGAAAAACCAAAAATCCCCATCTCAAAAAATTAGCATATTTCATCAGACCAATAAAAAAGTGCTTTTCATACAAAAAAAAAGTCAACCTTCAAATAATTATGTTCAGTTATGCACTCAATACTTGGTCGAGAATCCTTTTGCAGAAATGACTGCTTCAATGCGGCGTGGCATGGAGCCAATCAGCCTGTGACACTGCTGAGGTGTTATGGAGGCCCAGGATGCTTCGATAGCGGCCTTAAGCTCATCCACAGTGTTGGGTCTGGTGTCTCTCAACTTTCTCTTCACAATATCCCACAGATTCTCTATGGGCTTCAGGTCAGGAGAGTTGGCAGGCCAATTGAGCACAGTAATACCATGGTCAGTAAACCATTTAGCAGTGGTTTTGGCACTGTGAGCAGGTGCCAGGTCGTGCTGAAAAATGAAATCTTCATCTCCATAAAGCTTTTCAGCAGATGGAAGCATGAAGTGCTCCACAATCTCCTGATAGCGAGCTGCATTGACCCTGCCCTTGATAATACACAGTGGACCAACACCAGCAGCTGACATGGCACCCCAGACCAAGACTGTGGGTACTTGACACTGGACTTCAGGCATTTTGGCATTTCCTTCTCCCCAGTCTTCCTCCAGACTCTGGCACCTTGATTTCCGAATGACATGCAAAATTTGCTTTTATCAGAAAAAAGTACTTTGGACCGCTGAGCAACAGTCCAGTGCTGCTTCTCTGAAGCCCAGGTCAGGCGCTTCTGCCACCGTTTCTGGTTCAAAAGTGGCTTGACCTGGGGAATGCGGCACCTGTAGCCCAGTCCACTGCTTCCACAGGTCCCCCAAGGTCTGGAATCGGCCGTTCTCCACAGTCTTCCTCAGGGTCCGGTCACCTCTTCTGGTTGTGCAGCGTTTTCTGCCACACTTTTTCCTTCCCACAGACGTCCCACTGAGGTGCCTTGATACAGCACTCTGGGAACAGCCTATTCGCTCAGAGATTTCTTTGTCTCTTACCCTCTTGCTTGAGGGTGTCAACGATGGCCTTCTGGACAGCAGTCAGGTCGGCAGTCTTACCCATGATTGTGGTTTTGAGTAATGAACCAGGCTGAGAGTTTTTAAAAGCCTCAGGAATCTTTTGCAGGTGTTGAGAGTTAATTGGTTGATTCAGATTATTAGGTTAATAGCTCGTTTAGACTACCTGAACATGATATGCTAATTTTTTTAGATAGGAATTTTGGGTTTTCATGAGCTGTATTTCATTTGGTGTGCAATGAATCTAAAATATATGACAGTTTATTTTTTATCAGTACATTATAGAAAATAATGAACTTTGTCACAATATGCTAATTTTTTAAGAAGGATGAGTACAAGTGCACATTTATTTGGTATATGTATACAAAAGTACACATACTTTCCACTCGTTCATGGCCAATTTGCTAATTTAATATCTGTATACTCTCATTCACTATTAACTTGCATTGAACATGGGATTCACGTAATATTCTTGTGAGAGTGAAACCATAGTCTGTTCCAACTGGCTAATGCAAATCATCAAACAGATTTTAGCAGGTTTCAACTTCAAACTGTAAATAAAAACCACCTGATAACGAAAATATGCATATATTCATTTCTAACAAGGAGACTTTGAAAGGCTATCTTTTCATTTAGCTTTAAGGAATTGTATGTTGAAACAAACATCAAAAATATACCTGCTTGAGCTCCTGAACTTCATCTCTAAGCGCATAAACAGTGTCCACCAAACTCCTTTAATAAAAGTAATTACAACACAGTACAATCGTTAAAGCACAAACAGTAAACTTGTCATAGACAACAACAACAACAAAAAAACATGCCTTTATATTAAAATATAAATTAAGAGAAAAGGGGGTCGGGACGAGGGACACACAGACACACAAAACAAAGCAGTGTACTTTTTTTTTCCTAAAAATTCATGTAAACCATGAATTAGTCTATAAGTCAAAGCAGAGAATTCAAGACCAAAGAGTGGCAATAATGTGTTAGTACGATCCGTTGTTAAAAAACAAGCATGCATAAATACAAAGAGCATGAAATATAGAGTGAAAACTATTGTTCTTCAAGTTGAAAATAGGTCAACTCCCACAGCCTGGTGCTGAACGGACTGTATTTACATACAAAAATCTGATTGGCTTTTACATTTTATGATACAAAAATGTGTATTGCAGCAGTCCTGGTTCACAGGTTCCAAAGGGAGTTTTTAGTTGGCTTGGTTTCTCTGCAATGATCATTTGATCAGTCTGAACAGTCCTCACTCTTAAATACGTATCACCGGTAAATGTAATCGTGCTATTGTGTTTTTGTAGGTTCTTTAAATACTTTTCCTACCGCTCTTCAATCACAGTCTGGCCGTTGCTCTTTATTTCTTCTACAATTATCTTCTCTTCTTCAGGGAAAAGCATATGCAGCCCCGAATCCTTCCTTGAACCTGTACCAAAAAATAAATCTCTTGGTTTAAAATGTCAAATTTTAAAGAAATAATTTCAATAATGGTTATCAACTTACTGCTATTTTAGGTGACAACGCTTAAGGTGATGAACGAAAACCGGTGAGATCATCAGGTCATGCAAATATATTTCACAGTAAAATAAAACCACAAAATTACACTTAACATACACTACACAGGAAGGGTATGATTCGATCAGTTCACGTCAAGCTTTTTGATCCATTATTTATTCAATATATTTTCTTATTTGTAATTGGAGGCAACATTAAATAATTCTTGATATCCTTCCGTGACATCAGAGAAGTTGAAAAAGTTGAAAATACAGTGATCCCTCACATTCCACTGTTACTTCGGACCAAGATTCCCCCCGCAATCATCAAATTTCGCGAAGTAAGATCACCCCCTCCAAATGATGTACACATACATGTATATGTGTATATAATATCAATAAATACATATTCAATGCAGGGGCTGTGGTGGTCTAGTGGTATAAGGCGCCGGATCGCTAATCCAAAGGTTGGGGGTTCGAGTCCCACTCTCCACAAGGTTGTCACTGTCGTCCCCCCCAGTGCAGCTAACTGGGTTATCAAAGGCCGGCCATGTCTCTCACTGTCTATGGTGTGAGGCATGTAAAAGAACCATTGCTGACTTTCGACAAGAGTAGGCTGCAAAGCCGTCAGTGTGTTTCCACCCTGCGATGGCCTGGCGAGCTGTCCAGGGTGTACTCTGCCCTCACCCTAAGTTGGCTGGGATGGGCACCAGCCTCCCTGTGACCCTAATTAGGATGAAGCAGTTACAGAAAATGAACTGAACTGAACATATTCAATGCTATAAATACTTATAATAACCATTAAACATTAAAAAAACAATGCACAAGATATAAATAAAATACAAATACACACATACAGATGCGCACGTGCATGCACTCAGGTGCGCCCCTCACAAAAATGTAACTAATTTTGATGGGTGGTTTTGGGTTGTTTTTTTTTGTTTTGTGTTTAGGTTGGGGTTTTTTTTGCATTTTCCTTAACTTCTTCCTCTATTGTTCCATAATTTCCTCATTTTTTTTAATTTGATGAAAAAAAAAAAAAAAAAAAACAGGATGCACTGAAGCCGCATGAATTGTAGCACGAAGTAGCGAGGGATCCCTGTATTTTGCATGAATAATAAAACAATTATAGAAATTGGTTTTTATATGATTTGGAGAATTATTCAAATCAAGGGGTTTTAGAAACGCCTCATTTAATAAGTTACTTTTATCCTGAGTGGATAATATCTCAATTAAAATTAATTGAAACAGGAGGGATTAAATGTATTAAAATGGAAAAATAAACCAAAAATATGTCATTTTAGTTTGTTTTCCTTGTGTTCCCGTAAAGTCTATACACAAACACACCTTTATGGAGTGCCACTTACTAATGTTTCCAATTATTCTGTACAGTATGCTCTTGACTATTCGTGGTTTTGCACCCATGGTTTAAGTATTCGCTGACTGCCGAGAAACCGGCACGTGATTCAAATTCGGCCAATGGCTGTCCTCCTTTCTCCTGATTGGTTGAGCTGATGTCCCACCTCTTTTTTCCTCATTCGCACACAAGTTGTCAATGAGCCTCTTTTCTGGGCTAACAAGCCCAGTTAAGCGTGCTTACTTATAGACGCCTGAAGATACTCCGATCTTATAGCTGTAGTAGTGTCGACCGGTCATAGACGAGCATAGTGCAAAACATGAACAAACAAAACAACAAATAAAAACGAACAAAGAAACAATTTGACTCTGAGAACTCCGCGACGTCGCCCTCTGGACAGAGCCATCTTGGAGACCTCACTGTCTCAATGTTCAATGTAAAAGGACATGAAGAGTACTGTAATAAAGTTTATCCTTTTGGTATCGTTTGTTAAACATGCTACAGAACATAAAATCTCACGCATAAACATGAACTTAGGTACTGTACTGGAATAATAATTGAAAAAGATTTTAATACAACAATTCAGAGAAAACTCATTTCTCAGGAGAAAGTCTTATTTCTTCAGAAGAGACAGCCAGCTTTTTCTATCGCTTAGCCAAAGACGACGCACAGCGTTTGAGTGGTATCATAGAGCTTAACTGGTAATTAAAACACACACAAAAAAAAGAGGCTCATTCACAACTTGTGCGTGAATGAGGAAAAATGGGTGTGATATCAGCTCAACCAATCAGGAGAAAGGAGGACAGTCATTGGCTGAATTTGGATCACATGCCGGTTGCTCGGCAATTAGCGAATACTCAAACTATGGGTACAAAACCGCAAATAGTCAAGGGTCTAATGTATACAATTAAATCTAAAGTCTAATACAACCACAGTGTAATAGCATAAACTATACACAGAAACATCACAATGAACCTGGAATACTAAGAAAAGCAACACTATCAGGATTTTGAAAATAACAACAACAAAAAAGCAAGATGGAAGCATGCAAGAAGAGAGTACAATACTCTAATTTTCAAGTGTTTATTTGTAAGAGCCCTTACAAGAGGTGGAACCAATCCTGTAACTATGAGTTGTCCATATACTGTCATAGTCCGAGTCTTCTGATTGGTCAGATGACAGTTCCAGGCGAAAAACACTGGCATGGCACCCGACAGCCTCCATACGCGACTGACCCACTTCAGCCAGCACATGATTGTGCATCAAATCAGTGCCCTGCCATGCTAATGGTTTTTCGGGCGGGTCAAAAGGTTAAACCAATCAAACAGAAGTGGAGGGAGAGTTTGGGTGGAGTAAAACCAACCAAGCAGTAAAAATAATGTTATGATGGAACAAAAAGGGGGGAAAAAAATAATTGTTTTATCGGTGAATGAAAAAATTAACGCATGTTTAAATCAACCAAAAATAATGAAAGTGAGCAATGGAGCACAGGAAAACAGGAGGAGGAAGGGAATATGGAGGGAATAGAAGGAGACAGAAAACAGACAAACTGGTTAAAACAAGTGTGACGAAGTGTTACAGAGAAGTGCATGTCCTAATTAACAACAGCTACATAACAGTTAATTCAAGCACGAGGCAAGTTTAGACCAATTAGTGGAAAGAAGATTATATGATTTAAATCAAACAGATGTTGTTCCGCAACGATGTTCCATGTAAACCCTGTAGAAAAATGTAAAACGAGGTAAAGGGCTGGTAAGAGACCAACTAGTAACATCTCCACAAAATCATCATTAATCATAAAATCCCTTTAACACACTGGCTGATGAATTCTTGAATCTGATTGGACAGAAGGGATTGTTGAATTTTCTGAAACAATAAGTCTTCCTGTAGTGTCCATCACAAGACTATTGGTTGTTATGAATTAATTTGTTCGTTACGCTTAAAGAAACAGTGTTAGTAGCAAGGCAGGCCGATTTTCAACAACATTTCGTGAATACAAAGCACAAAGGGTTGTTCATTCAAGGAAATCCTTCACCTTAACCTTGCATGATCGCTGAACACATCATTCTACACTGAGTCTTGGAAAAACACTCAATGTTACCCTTTTCATTCATTCATTGTAATGGAAGACAAAATTCTGTAAATCATCATCATCATCATCATCTTCCTCTTAATCCAGGGTCGGGCTGTAGAGGCAATGAGGTGTAGACATCCCTCTCTCCAGCCACTTCCTCCAGCTCTTTGGAGGGGACACCGAGGGGTTCCCAGACCAGCCGAGAGACATAGTCCCTCTTGCTTGCTCTGGGTCGACCCCGGTGTCTCTACCCAGTTGAACATGCCTGAAACACCACATCAACGAGGCGTTCGGGAGGTATTCTAACCAGAGCCCCGAGCCACCTCAACTGGCTCCTCCCACCCGGTCAAGGAAGCTTATTTCAGACACTTGTATCCGCGATCTTGTTCTTTCAGTCACTACCCAAAGCTCGTGACCATAGGTGAGGGTTGGAACGTAGATCGGCTGGAAAATTGAGAGCTTTGCCTCACAGCTCAGCCCCTTATTCACCATGACTGACAAGCACTAGCTCCAATTTAATGCAGAGGCTCCAGTGATCCACATGTCAATCTCCCACTGAATCCTTCCCTCACTCTGAGATACTTAAACTCATCCACTTGGGACAAGACCTCCTTCCAGACCCGGGAATACATTCCACCCTTTTCCGGCTGAGGCACTACACTCACTATCCGAGTTATGACGTACGTGAGTTACGACCACCCGTACTTACAATCACGTCTAACAGATGCCGATTATGAGTTTACTGTATATGTCCGGCAGCCCAGCGCGTAAGATAGTTGTGGCAGCACAGCATTCCGGCATGTCACACTCACAGCATTCTACCACTACACTCAATGATTTGATACCGTCGCAGTAACATCTCTTTTACAATACAATTTTACATTCATTTACTGTACACCGTTACCATGGCCTCCAAGAGGAAGTCCGACTCATCAGATGCCAATTCTACCAAGAAAGCAAGGAAGGCACTGTCGTCGGAGACAAAGATGAAAGCGCGATATCCATCTCTCCCGCTCCACGGTGTCTACAATTTTGAAGGACAAGGACCGCATTAAAGAAGCAGTGAAAGCAGCGGCCCCAATTAAGTCAACTATCATCACACAACAGCGTGAAGGACTGATTGCAGAAATGGAAAAGTCGCTATACACGTACGTGGTTGGAAGATAATGCGCAAAGAAATGTGAAAGTGATGTTGCGAGCAGTGCAAAGTAAGGCTACAAGTTTATTTTGCATGTTGAAAGAGCGTGCAGGTGAAGAAGACGCTTCACAGGAATTCATAGCGAGTGCTGGGTGGTTTCGGTTTCGTTGTGTTAAATATCCGACTGACGACCAATCCGACTTACGGTTGGTTGGAACCGATCTAGGTCGTAACTCGAATAGTGACTGTAATTCACACATAGCTGTCAATTGTTCCAATGAGAGCCGGCTTTATGAAGCCAAAAGGACATAAATCATCTCCAAAAAGCAGGGACAAGATCCTATGCCTCCAAACCAAAACATTTTATGAATTTTACAAGTGATTTCGTTTAATTCAGTTTGAAAACTGTATGAAAAAAACTATGGGCAATGAATAAGCAGTCAAGGATATTTTGTAAAACTATTGTTAAATAACAGATTCTGCCATTCATTTCTACATTTCTCAGTGTAATGTCCTCGACAATGCTGAACACTGAAAGAACTAGTGAAAGAGGCATTATTCACCATGTCCACTGGATTTCCCAACAAAGAAAAAAAGTCATTGTGATGTCAATCAATGTTCATTTCCTGTCATATATTGTCACATCGAGTGGTATTGTGCATGCTTATGCTTCATCGGGAGGGGGACAAAAAAACAAACAAAAAAAAAACAAACCAACCCCTGACGTGGATTATGTGTTCTAACAAAAACTAAAAGGAAACGGGAAGTTAAAATTGAAGCAACTCACTCAAAATACTGCAAACCTGAGACTAAAATCAACTCATTTACAGTGTGCTCTTACTTGAATTGAGCGTTTGTCTAGTCTTGGCACTTGTGCAGTATGCCTCTATTACTTTCAGGATCTGCGCATCCTCCTCCAGGGCTGCTGTGCCTGAAAGAGAAATAAGACGCTCAATGTGAGTGAAACAAAACAGTATCCATATGCAATGTATAATACTGAATAGGTCTAGAAAAGAAAAAAAAAAAACAAGTTCAGCATCAACATACTTTTCCTCATAGAATAGTCTTCGTCTGAGGGCTTCCGCTCCTTCCGTTTGTGAAGAAGCTTCTTCATGCTTTTGGGGCTTTTGTTGAGATCCTGTTTAAGCAACAAAGAGTATTAAAGAAATTCTATTTATAAACTACATGTAAAAATTTCACAAACACTGAATTACAGTTAATATGAGCATAAGACCAAATCAAGAACTGAACTGATAGCTTTTAAAAAAAAAAAAAAAAAAAAATGTACCTGCAGCCACATCACAGATGCACTGCAACATGACCAAGTTTATATATCATACAGGAATCATGAGGAAGGGGGAGCTTATCTCAGCCATCTCTGGGCAAAGGCAGTGTATACCCTGATAGGCTTGCCAGTCCATCAATTAATCCTATTTAGGTTGAGGGCAAGTTTGAGCCTCTTTCAACCGACCCTGGGTGAAGTTAAATGGCTTTCATGATTGACCAGCACACACACGCGCGCACACACACACACAACCCAGGTTCACATCTAGGGAGATATCTTGTCGACTGAGATCATAAAAGCATGGTGGTTGTATGGTCTTTATGACACTCTTTGCTCGTGCTTGCTCTCAGGGATGAGAACAGGCTTTTATGGAAAAGGAGGAAAAATTGGCAGGGGTCAAGGGGGTCGCCTAGGCCCCCTGCGGGGGTGTGGGGGCAGTGACCTTGCTGGGGGATTCAGGGGTCGAAGCCCCCCAAAAGGTTTGGGGTTATACTTACAAAAAGGAGCTTAATTGATGTCTCCTGGAAGGAATATTTTTAAAGAGTACCTTATGAAAATTAATTATTTAAAAAAAAATATTTTCAGTTATAGGCCTAGGTCAGGGGTCGGCAACCTTTGCCATTCAAAGAGCCATTTGGACCCGTTTTCCACATTAAAGAAAACACTGGGAGCTACAAATCCTTTTTTGACGTTTTAAATCAAATCACACTGCATATAATGTTTTTCCCCTTTTTCCTTCATGTTAATATAAAATAACAATATGTTACATTGATTTAAACGACTGCAGAGACCATTACATTACAATTCTGTTTGCAACAAAAACATTTACATTAAAAAAAAATCGCCAGCCTCCCCGCGACCCGAATTAGAATTAAGCGGTTCAGAAAATGAATGAATGTGTTCGAATGCTTCTTGTGTTTTTAGAAAGAAAAAGAATATCCATCCCACGAAGCGCGGGACGGGCTGCAGCCAGATGTGTAACGGGTTGGGTTGCCAACCTCACCAATCACGTCCTTCGTGGGATCTTCTTTTCTTTATTCGTTATATTAATGTTGTTTTGTCATAGTTTTAATTTACAAAAATGACAACAACACAGAAAAGTATTTGAAGACTTATTTTAAGAAGGAGCCTGCTCAACATTCTTTTAAATAAATATTAATGCTTAATGCTGCACTGACCGACCCATTCTCAGAGTGGAGACTGAACCACACCCAGTCTTTTATTTTGTCACTATGAGGACAGTTATTTAATCTGGAGATTGCTGTGTATAAACAAATCTCATCCACATCTCCTTCCTTCAGCTGTGATTTCCGTTCCTGAATTACAAACCCCGGTGGCAGAAAAAAGCGCCCTTTTCGGGCTCTTTTATATTTCTTTGGTGTGGGCGGGGTGATTTTGTGTGTGTTCTTGTGTTCTTGTGGACACACACAAAATCACCCCGCCCACACCAAATAAATATCCGCCCACATCTGTGACTCTTAATTTTCATCTATGTAATTTTCAACCCGAAAAGAGCATTGGAAGGGTACCCAGATCATTCAGGTGAAAAAAAAAACCTAGATTGGACATCACTGTTTCAATTCTGAAGTGGGGCCATTTTGGTGGGATCACATGACTGTTTAAGACTTAAAGCAAGGTGGCTCACGAAGATGGCTCCAATTCAGAATTGAAATAGTAATGTCCACTCTAGGTTTTTTTTCTTTTCTTTTGATGATCAGTGATTGGTGGGAACAGGTGGAAGGTGTGGCTATTGTTTGGTTGAAGTAAAAACCTGCACCCACACCGGCCCTTTGCTGTGTGAGTAACTCAGCACTTTGTGGTGCACCAGTCAGCCACCGTAAAGCACAACTTTATTTTGAAAAGCCATGGAGCCGCACCAGAAAGGTGAAAGAGCCGCACGCGGCTCCGGAGCCGCGGGTTGCCGACCCCTGGCCTAGGTGGACCTAGTTTTAATTTCAAATACTTTAAACCAGGGGTTGGGAACCGTTTTGACTAAGATAGCAAAAAAAAAAAAAAGACATACAGACGCTCCCCGACTTACATTCATCTGTTTTATGCCCCCCCCCCAAAAAAAAGTCAAATTTTGAGTTTAGACGTACCTACGCAGTACGCTGACGTAATGGTAATGACGCTGCGTCCATTGTTTACAAAAGACAGACTGAGTGCCCCTCCTTCCCAGTTCAGTTATATATCAGTTATATAGCGTGTTACCCTTGTGTTAAGACGTCGTCTCTGTGATCTGTGTTTACAGTACACTCACTGTCTTGTGGACTTTTGTAACCCTAAGCAAATATGGTTGGTCAGAAGCATAAGCCTACTTGCATGGGTGCAAGTTTCATTCACAGAGATGAATCAACTGTCTGCTCGGATCGGCGCAGTCTATCATGTATGTTGAGTTTAAGCAAAGAGAGTTGTAAAATGAATGAAAATCCAAATCCAGGAAAGAGCTCCCCGCTCTGCTGGCTCCACATCAGTGCAGGCTGTGTTCTAAACGAGTTCAATGGCACCCTTGAAAGACCGGAAGTCCATATAACCCACAGCACGTACACTACTTTCAGTATTGAGCGTTTCACATATTGTAAGTTTGATTGGCTGTTTTAAGCTTAATGTAAAGTGACTCGGTTTCAATAAGTGACTTATTTGAAATTAATGTTGATATTATTTTACAATGTTATATTTATAATAATTGATTTAGGGTTGTTTTATGAGATACAGTAATGGTATTTATGGATGTATAGCACAGTATGAGCGTCATATGTCACACATCACTGTAACAACTTACGTTCACTTTGAACTTGCGTTCGACCGTCCAGAACCAATTAAAAACGTAAGTCGGGGAGCGTCTGTATTTTAAAATCTAATCCTCTGAGAGCCATATTATATATATTTATTTATTAATACTGAATACAACTAAATTGAAAAAGAAGACCAACAATTTTAGAGTAATAGGACTCTGAATTTATTTTAAACGACATTGTCATAATGAAGTTATTTATTAATAAGAAAAGTACTTCTTACTATCAGTGCTGTAGTGGTCAAAAAATAAGTGAGTACACGATGACAGCGAAGCGACCAAGGCGCGCAGCAGCAGGTGCACGGAGCATGGGGAGGGTGCGGCTTGGGCTTTGAAACTATTTAGCACTTCATCTCCGATTTTTATTTACACAGTTGCGGAAATTTACATTGATCAACTATAAAGTAGACCAAATTAAGTCAATACACGCAACTCAGCCACTAAAACAAGTGGACACACAGCGTGTAAAGACCACTACAGTACTACTTACTATTAATGCGACTTCTGGTGCTGCATGGTTTCACTGCAGTGTTTGTGACAGGGAGCGCGTCCCAAGTTTTGGCAATCAGCTGGTCTGCGGGTTGAAGTTTTCCATGTCTGTCCATTTGTGTTTGCTTGCCAGTTGTGCTTGGCTTAGTGCAAATGAGCTGATCAAAAACAACAGAAATTTGTGTGTCTGTGGCTGTTGTTATAATCCAATAAAATTAGAGTTTCAAGGTATCGGACCCGCCCACATACAGAAAAGATTGGCTCTCCGCGTCGCGCCACAGTGACATGGCATTGAGAATAGATTAATAGATTTAAATGCGCGAGATTTATTCATCTGCTTTTGTTTTACTTGATGGCTTTTTTGTATTTTTATTTAAATGACAGTGAAATTATGTATTCGTTATTCTGTTAAGAAGCTGATTTATCTGAGAGCCAGATACGGTCATCAAAAGAGCCACATCTGGCTCGCGTGCCATAGGTTCCCGACCCCTGCTTTAAACTGTGTACCGGTAGGCCTATTCATAGCATACCGAGTTTAATAATATCAGTAGAATTTATTAATGTACACGAAGCTTTATAATTTAATACCATAATAAGACTTAAATAATTCATAGTCATATTTATACATAATGCTGCTCGATCACTTCTGTTGATGATCTGATATTTGCTCTCACTGCCACGGGCCCACGGCAAGATGACCAGACTGGCATATCATATTACGATGCCTGACACGTGCAATAAATCAGAACCAGCTGTGTTTCACTCCACTATGCGATAACAACAACCACACAAATGAACAACACGAGGGTAGCACCTCGCGTATTTGGATATATGACCAAATGACCAGTAATTACGGCACTACTCCCCCCCCAGATTTTTACACCGGATTTGCACCAATCTCAAAAATGACCAATGTGACTTACAAAAAGGCGGAAATCCGCCGATTGGCGGAAAATTAACTGTAACACAGTAACTGTACATAGATATATCTTCATTTTAACACTGCAGTAGAAATCATTCAGGTATCCAAACCTCTTTATAACAGAGAGCTGCTGATGCTTTTAGTGGTGGTGCTGGTCGCAGGCAGCTCAGGCTCCAAGGCTTCTGGGTTTTTGGTGGCTCCAATGGGCCCCACATTATGGTGCTGTGTGGGGTGCAGTGGGAGGAGAGGTGAGGAAGGGTATGGTAGGCCCCCCGGCTCTCAGAGTGTCTTGAAGGAGTTGGTGGGTGAGCAGGGAGCTGGGGGAGGCATACAAACATAATATTTGCAAACAGAAAATATCTATATTGTGTACACCATCTAATCTCCACACTACACAAAAAAAGTATTAAAATAACTGTGTCGCATTTTTGTTACATTATAGTTACACATAGGGCTGTGACATGACAACACAAGATGATGGGATTCGTTCATCAACTTTGGATTCAGCATCAAGCCCCTAGAAACAACTGTCGGCCGCCAAATCATTCCCCAATAGTAACGAAACACCCTCTATTGCGAGGTGTGGCATAATGGCAACAACTATAGGACCTGATACCAAACCTGACGCCAACTCAATATTATGTAAGGGGACTCTAAAGCAACCACCCTCAAGACCTCACAACATTGAGAATTTACCTGTGGCTGAAACCAAATCCAAAAGCTAATACACTTTAATAGTACGGGTTGAGTTTCCCCATATCTCGCAAGATCTTAATCGGTACGCGTTTGGTACCCTTTGATACGTAAGGAACGTTTCCCTGTCTTTTATCCTTTTTGGAGCAGAACATTCCGGCACTATGGGACCTTGTTTTCTGTAATGTTGGCATATAGGGCCTGAACTGATCGCTCTTGGTTCCTTTTCTTGGACATTGGACTCCTTATAGCGACTGGGAAGCTCAGGCTTTTGACTGAAGTAGAGCTTTGGCTTTTCATAGTCATCAGTTTTACTTTTTATTTTTTTTTACAAAGACTTTCTTTCAAGTGAGGATGTAGTTGTTGGCAAGGGTGATGGCATCTTGAAGCGTGTTGACTTTGTGTTGACCCAGGTGGGTTTCGAAGTCGTCGTGGACATACTTTTTTCAATCTTTGAGTAGTAATAGTATCATTTGCATAAGTTTGGCTTTTGATTTTGGTGAACCTGCACTACGCCTTGAGTAGCATTTCTTTTTCACGACCAAACTGCATAGAAGTGTCACGGTCTGTCTGAGGATAGTTCCTAAACTGGCGGTGAGCCTCTGGCACCAGCTTGTAGACTTTGAGGATATCAGGTTTGAGCACTCTGTAGTCAATCCTTTCTTCTTGTTGTCAACAGCCTTCTTATTAGGGATGGCCATACCTGATGGGGCCAGCTTTAATTGGCGGTTGTGTTTTCGAACTCCACGGTCAACTGCATTTCCATTCATTTTTTGATTGTTTTTATTCTGGATCTGCTTGCCAATATTACATTTTTGCTATGACTTGTTCTTGCTGGATTGAGTTTCATCTCCATATAGGCCCAGCCCCATGTTCTTCATCTCCATGTCTATCATTTTCTGCTTGCATTCGGCAGCTTTCGGCCTCCATCCCTATTTGCCTTTTTTTTCCCCATTTTCTGCTTTGTTTATATTCGGCATCTCTGTCCCTAATTGTATTTCTTTGAGCTGAAGTTTTCTATCGCCACCCTTTACCATCTTTGAGATATTTTAGGGACCACTATATAGTAGTCTTGCCCTGCTTCACCTTCCTCCTCTGAGTCTCTGAGGTGCCTTGGAGATCATCACGGTCTTAGGCCAATCCCCAGACAGAAAATCTCTCAATTAAGGTCTTTTGTATTGCTTCCCTAATTTTTTTTTCCTTCATTGAAGCCTTTACGTCCTATTTCAAGGGCTTTGATGTCCTTCAACTGTTTCAGTTTGACAAGACTAAGGCCCGAAGAGAGGGATGTTTTAAAAAGACTGCAAGCTCAGACAGTGTGCCATGTTCAACAGCTCGGTGCAAGTAGAAAATTGTTTAATCAATTTGGTCGATCACTCTGTTCAATCCCAGACGAGCCCTCAATTTATATGATGGACTGGTGAGAATTCCAGAAACGTCTGGAATAACCCGGGTCATGTAAAGGAAGTCAGTATGACGATTTATTGAAGTCGAGTCACTGATGTAGCAATTACAAAAATATGGACCAGAGTTGGGTAGCTTAGCCAAGTCTTGATTCAGGGTGGTGGTCGTAGCCTGGACGTAGTGAGGATCAGAGATGGTAGGTCGGCGTTGACCAGTGATGGGTAGAGTCTTGTATTCCAGCAGTATTCTCGGTTGTCCAGGTTTCAGTGCAGTTAGTTATAACAAACAATAAGAGTATTCTTCATATTTATAGCCACTGTATCTCGCAGACATGTCAAAGTAAAATACATATAGGCAATAAGTATTAGTACTGGTTTATAACTGTAACACGATTCTGTGTGTGTGAATCACCACAAGCACAAAGGACTGATTGCTTCATCACACAGAGAACAAATCAAAACATCACATGTTCTCAAATATTTTTTCCACCTACTATGGACAAAAAAAGCAGTGAGGAACCTCCATATTTATTGTGGCCCTTCTATCTTCAGGTCTGTGTTTGCTTTCAGTTTCAGTATTGTGTAACAAGGACCGAAGTTTGGACACAGGACAGTAATCCATGTTTCATGCTCATGGTGCTTCTGCTATAATTTTTTTGCCCGAAATTTATTACCCAGCCTAATTATATATTATTGTGGGAACTTCAAGTTTTAGAACAGCCATTCCACAAAACTGAGCTGTATGTGATCTACAGTGAGCGGTTATCTGTTCATGAACATATCTACTGTGCACGACGAGACCGAGTGAAATATCAGTTTTATCAACATCCACTGGACTGGAAGAGATATACAATTTTTATTATTTTATCACATTAAGTTATACAAATATCAATTTTATATTAAATATCCAGTCCAGGGATACTTCACGCTTCAATTCATGCAGCTGCAGTGCATCGCGGTTTTTTTTTTTGTTTTTTTTTTTTTAAATATTCATCGAATTAAAAAAAATAAGGAAACTAAAGACGATTAGGGGAAAAAGTTAAGGAAAATTCCACAAAAACAAGGCCAATTATGAAAAAAAAAAAAAAAAAAAAAAAAACCCTAAACACAAAACAACCCAAAACCTCCCATCGAAACTACTTACATTTTTGTGAGGTGTGCATCGGCGTGTGTGCGTGCACATGTCTATATGTGTGTGCATTTATATTTTATTTACATCTTATGCATGCTTTTTTAATGTTTAATTGTTATTATAAACATTTATAGAATTGAATATGTATTTATTGATATTATATACACATATACATGTACGTATACGTCATTCGGGGGGGGGGGGTATGGGGGGGTCCTACTTCGTGGAATTCAGTGGTCGCAGGGGATCTCGGTCCCAATTAACCATGGAAAGTGAGGGATCCTTGTACTATTAATGACAATACAAGTACAGTGGTACCTCACTTTACAAAAGTCTCACCAAAACGAAAAATGCAGGTTACGAAACGCTTTTTCCTAAAATTTTTGTCTCTGTATACGACAAGTTCACGTTACGAAAGTGCCTCTTAAAAATTCAAACTCGCCATTCAAATATTAAAACGGGCCATTCAAACAATGCATGAGCTGCTATCCCATCAATGACGTTCAAACATCCCACCCCGCTGGCCTCCCATTGACTAACAACTGAGCTGTCGTTCATGTTGCCTTCACTCGAACGGCATCTTGGACAGGTTCACCTGACGCCATCTTGTACAGAGATCACATTGGCTAGGAGGGATGACACAGCTCCCTCCCATTGCCTATCTCCCAACATACCACCCCGCTGCCCTCCCATTGGCTAGGAGGGATGACGCAGCTCCCTCTTATTGGCTATCTCCTAACATCCCGCCCCGCTGGCCTCCTATTGTCGAGGAGGGTTGACGCAGCTTCCTCCCATTGCCTATTATGGAGCCAAATCCACCATCATGCTTTTTGGGTAAAGGACAGAGTTACTGTTGTTTTGTGCTTTATTTCTTGACTCAGGTTTTTAACCTTCCAGAAACATTTGTAAGATTATAACTCTGCTAAGACATGGTCAACACACACGCGCACACGCACGCGCGCACACACACGTGTGATTTCCGGTGCGAGTGAGAAGAAGAAACGAGCTCGAGTGATATCACAAAGGAATATGGCCAAACCCGCCGACCATCGGTAAAACATTGAAGCAGAAAGAGGCCTTAAAAGGTATGCTTTTATAATTTTTAAAGGGTTTAGGGGGTAGTATTGGGAGCCTTGGAACGAATCATGTTTTACATGTAAAATGCGGTTCAATTTACGAAAATGCAGGTTACGAAAAAGGCTCTGTAACGGACTAATTTCATAAAGTGAGGTACCACTGTAATTACATTACATTTGCCAACAATATTCCCAATCTGCATAGATGGACAGGAAAGCCAATATAAAGGTAATTTATTTGGTGAAAAATTCAAAAATCATTTTTGAATTTTTTTCCATATTTAGCTTTTTTTATTTTTACAATTTTTGGAGTTTTGTTGTCGATTAGAATAGGTTCGGTACATAGCTTCAGGGATTTTTTTTTTTTTGTACTTGTAGTAGAAAAGCTGATGGAAGCAGAGAGGCCAATCAGAGTGCACAGTTGCAAATATCCAAAGGATATACCATAATAATCCTGATATTCCATCTTCAAATTCTCTCCTCTTTTTCCAAAGTATTAACAGACATTACATCAGAACGAAACCACAAGGCCCACAGTCCTCAACGGTGGAAAAACTTTCCTTCAGTTAAAAAAAAAAAAAAAAAAAAAAAAAAAAAAAAAATCACTCACACCCGAGACCCCTCACACAAATTACAGAAAACATCATAATTAGGTTTTGTATTTCTTTAGCTACTTTAACACAACACTAGACTTAATATGTTGTATAATGTTTGAGCTGGGTGTGCTGACCGTATGGCATGGTTTTAAACTGGAAATGTTGGCCGACGTGCGTTTGGTGTGGCGATGAAGATGCTCCACCCACTCCTGTAAATCCTGAGGGTTATTACAGATCACCTGGATTCTATCAATCATACTCCCTACAGAAGAAAAATACATCACTCCATATATTACAGCACTGAATTATTAATGAACAACGTGTACTTATTAATTGTATGAATGCTGTTGAAGAATTAGATTTCACAACTCACCGGATATTTCAAATGCATTCCTAGTTTCTTCACTCTTGATAACGGCCATCCCAGTTAGAGGAAGTTTCCCCTATGAACCAACAATATTCCATGACCACCTTGCAGGGATTATTCCAAAAGAAAACTAATGGAAGCATTAATGATAACACAATCGTGTCCCGGTTGTTACCTGGTATATAAAGCAGCTCATCCGAGGGCTGGCAGAAAGCACCAGCAGCACATGGGGGAAGAGCAGCATGTAACGCTCATTCTTCTCCTGAAAAGTGGATGGAAGGGTCAAAACAAAATCATACGCTGCTAGCATAACAGTGAGAAACGGAATAAAATTATTTACTTGATGTCGGTTACCAGGAGGACTATGTGTGACCCTATTAATGCTGCTAACCATCTTTATACACTGAACAGTAAAAATAAAGTCGCAAACAAACGTCGCTGTTCGACCTTCCGTCTTGCTTACAGAATGTAATTGTGTCAACAAGCTTAAGCACCATAGCATTTATCTCCATCATTATCATCTTTTCCTTTCGGCTTTTCCCTTCAGGGGTCGCCACAGCAAACCATCCACCTCCATCTCACTCTATCCTCTGTATCTTCTACTCTTACTCCAACTACCTTCATGTCCTCCTTCACCACATCCATAAATCTTCTCTTTGGTCTTCCTCTGGGCCTTCTGCCTGGTAGTTCCAACCTCAGCATCCTACTACCAATATACTCACTATCCCTCCTCTTTACATGTCCAAACCATCTCAATCTAGCCTCTCTGGGAGTAAGGATTGGATAGGATCAGGATGAGTACATCAGAGGGACAGCACATGTTAGAGGTTTTGGAGAAAAAGTCAGAGAACCTCAACATTTTCATCTCTGTTACCTCCAGCTCTGCCTCCTGTCTTTCCCCCGTCCATTCCAAACTGCCTGCACACGCTTCTTCACCTCTTTTCCACACTCTCCATTGCTCTGGATTGTTGAGCCTAAGTACTTAAAATCCTCCACCTTCTTTATCTCTGCTCCCTGTAACCTCACCGTTCGTCTTGGGTCCTTGTCGTTCACACACATGTATTCTGTTTTACTGAGGCTAACCTTCATTCCCCTCCTTTCCAGGGCATACCTCCACCTCTCTAGATTTTCCTGCACTTGTTCTCTGCTCTCATTACAGATCACAATGTCATCTGCAAACATCAAAGTCCATGGAGATTCTTGTCTCACCTCGTCTGTCAGCCTGTCCATCACCATAGCAAACAAGAAGGGGCTCAGAGCTGACTCTTGATGCAGTCCCACCTCCACCTTGAACTCTTCTGTCACACCAACAGCACACCTCACCACTGTCTTACATCTCTCATACATGTCCTGCACCACTCTAACATACTTCTCTGACACTCCAATACCATCGTTACTCTCTCGGCACCCCGTCATATGCTTTCTCCAGATCCACAAAGGCACAATGCAGCTCCTTCTGACCATCTCTGGACTTCTCTATTAACATCCTCAAAGCAAACACTGCATCTGTGGTGCTCTTTCATGGCATGAAGCCAAACTGTTGTTCACAAATGCTGACCTCTGCCATTAGTCTAGCTTCCACTATTCTTTCCCATAACTTCATTGTATGGCTTTATTCTTTGTAGTTGCCACAACTCTGCACATCTCCCTTGTTCTTAAAAATGGGCACAAGCACACTTCTCTTCCATTCCTCAGGCATCCTATCACTCTCTAAGACCTTGTTGAATGTTCTTGTCAGAAAATCTACTGCTACCTCTCCTAAACACTTCCATACCTCCACCGGTATGTCATCAGGACCAACTGCCTTTCCACTCTTCATCCTCTTCAATGCCTTCCTCACTTCTCCATTACTAATCTTTGCTACTTCCTGGTTCTCAACAGTCACCTCTTCTACTCTTTTTTCTCTCTCATTTTTCTCATTCATCAGCTCTTCAAAGTACTCTTTCCATCTTCCCAGCACATTTCTGTCATCAGTCAATACATTTCCCTCTCTGTCCTTAATCACTCTAACTTGCTGCACGTCCTTCACGTTCCATCTCTATTTCTCTGCTGTGCCAACCTGTATAAATCATTTTCTCCCTCCTTACTGTCCAACCTATCATACAAGTCATCATACACCCTCTGTTTGGCCTTTGACACCGCTACCTTCGCCTTACACTGCATCTCCCCGTACTTCTGTTTACTCTAGCATTTATCTCCATCCAGTGGTGGATTCAATTTTCACCAGCATCTTGAATTGATGAGGGAAAAACTGAACCACTCCATAAAGTCTTCTCCAACAAATCCTGAAAACTTTTAAATAGGGTTAAGCTCAGGATTCTGGGTTGCCGATACATATGTGGAAATCATTCCTCATACTTCTTGAACCACTCTTAAATTAGGTGAATCCCCATTTTATATCCGTGCCATCAGGGATGAAAAGGTCCACTGATGTGATAAACCTGTTCATCAGCTAAATCCACTCCATGAAAATACAGTATTAGTGTGTGACTTTTTTTTTGGCCGGCAGTGTATTATATAAGTGAATCTAAACATTTTTAATTACATGGGAGATTCAAACTGATGTCACACGATCAAGTTCGTGTTTGGTGAACCAAATTTAATTTATGCTCTCAGTCTTGTTGATGGACAAATCAGGATGAGCTTGAGGGTTGTGGTGTGTATAGACGCACCTCACTGCCATGGTTCTGCATGAAAACCTGAGACATATAGATGACGGTCCCCAGGGTCTTAATGCCCTCTCCTTCCCAACCACGGACTGACTCGGTCAGAATCTGTAGCTCCAGTTCCTTCCGCTTCCTCACCTCTTGGCACTGTGACTGAGGCCAGCCACACACACACACACACACACACACACACACACACAATAAACAACCTATAGTACAGGATGCACTGCATGCCTTTACATTACTATGACTGATATTCCAGGTCCTATAATCCACTTGGCTCCAGCATAGCACGGGCTTTTCCCCAGTATTCATTTTAAGCAAGGGGGCGAGACAAAGACTTATTCAAACTACTCTGACAAGTCATCGTTCGACAATAACGTACGAGACGTCACTGAGTGCAAAATAAAAATCGAGCACAATAGTGGACCACATGTGGACAGTCCTAATAAAATAGCACACTGTGTCCACTTCCTCTCTTCATCTCTGTGCTCCTCTATTCACTGTAACTGAATGATAAGAGGTGTTTTGGGGGATAAGCCGAGCTGTGATAGACAGCCTCAGAACAATGGGGAAAAGAAAAACTGTGAAAGGGACAGACGATTTTTATACATTCATGCCAAGGAAAGGATTTTGCAAGCGTGCAAACCTTTTAACACAATCAATGTACCAAACAAACCATCCTATAGTCACGGTTTATTCCAACGTACACTGAACACCCAGAGCTGCAGCTCATACTTTCAGTTTGGATTAGGGATTAAATAGAGAATACAGATGGGAAAACACGTTTTAAGAAAATCCACAAACTTTGTACTGTTTAAATGTTTTATTATTTTATTGTTGTTGTTGGCACCGTCGATCTCGAAAGATCATGGGGGGGGTTTTGTGCCGTGGGTCTTCGGTCAGGGAGCTGCAGCGTCAGGCGTGGCTGTAGAAGCCGATACAGGATCTGCAGATCCTGCCGCAGACGCTGTAGATGAAGTCCTCGCAGTGTGGTGGGGGTGGGGCCAGTCTCCGCTAATTGCGGAGTCTCTTTTCCCCCCCAGCAGGGGTCTCTTCTCTCCTCTGCTGTTCTGATGACATCCTGGGTGGTGGTCCGCCAGTTGGAGCGGTCGGAGGCGGCTGACTCCAAGTCGGAGGGGTTGAAGCCTCCATCCTTGAGGTCGTGCTTGCAGACATCCTTGAACCTGAGAGTTGGGCATCCCTTTGGCCTGGTTTCAGTAACCAGCTCCCCGTACAGTAAGTCTTTGGGGATGCGGCCGTCATCCATTCAGGTGACGTGGCCAAGCCATCGCAAACTTATCTGGGTCAGGATGGCAAACATACTGGGCACATCTGCTCTGGCCAGGACGTCGACGTTGGAGGCACGGTCCTGACAAGTAATGCCCAGTAGTCTGCGAAGGCAGCATTGGTGGAAGGCGTTCAGCCGGCATTCCTGGCAGTAGTAGAGGGTCCATGCTTCACTGCCATAAAGGAGAGTACTCAGTACACAGGCCTTGTAGACTCTTATCTTGGTGTTGTTGGTTAGCATGGAGTTGTCCCAGACTCGCTTCGCCAGACGAGCCATCACTGTCAAACGCTTGCCAATAACGTTCAGTTCGGCGACTAGAGAGGTAGATGAACTTTTCCACCATTTCAAGGATGTGGTCGCCGATGTTGATACTAGGAGCACTGCTGACATCCTGTCCCATAACCTTGGTCTTATTAAGGCTGATGGTGAGGCCAAATTCAGAGCAGGCACCAGCAAATCAGTTGATGAGACACTGGAGCACTTCCTCAGTGTGGGCTCCGCATTTAAAACTGTTTAAATGTTTTATTATTATTACTACAATAATAATAAGAAGAAGAAAAAAATAATATGAAGTGCAAAAAAACTATTAATCACTTATTTAGAAGGCCCAAATTTCATTCTCAACAATTCAAAACCAGAAGAAACCAAGCTTTTGGGTGAGCGACCCATACACGCCAGAATGCATTGTTCATGTAAAAAAAGAAATCCATGAAATTCAGAGCACAAAATAGCTCTTAAACTATTATGCTAAAAAAATTGTTTTTCTACAGGATTCTTAATCAGAAGCAAATCCTACAATCCAAATTAAACTGAGGAAACTTACAGCAAGATTCTTGAAGGCGATCAAGCTTTTCTGAATGTCTGGACGATCCGGGTGAAAATCCTGAAAAGAGCAAAACACAAAATGAGCTATCAGTAATCTCACTTAATCCCTCACACACAGACACGTTCTCTCTCTCTCTCACACACACACACATACACACCTCCATGTGTCTTTCCAGCTCTTTGAGCAGTGTGGGGTATTTGTCTAGTCTCATGAAGGGTTTACTCAGATTGGTGGTGAGAGACAGAATCCCAGGACTGCTTGCACCTTTACTCTCCATAAACTCACCCAGCTCGTCGCTGTACACACACACATGCAGTTTAAGAAAAGGTGTGTTTGCTTTCCAAATCTTCTCACAGGTTAAATACAAACATAGAAATGCACAATTTAGACACACACTCATTCATTCTAGTTACTAAACACAACTATTAACCAACGTATTTGACCACACATAGCAGGGGGTGTTTAAACTCATTTTCACTGAGGGCCACATCACTAAATTTAAAGGTGGTCAAGGGCTGAATATTTACTGAACGTCTATTCTAAAAGGGCAACCATGAAATCTACTTTGCAAAATGATTAGTTGGGGCATCAGTCTTATTTTTCTTTATTCACTTACATATTCTATCAACATTTAACTGCAACAAGCTAGTGTGCAATCTGAGTCATGAACTGTTTATTTGAAATAGTCTGCTGCCACCTAGTGGAAGGACGATGAATTAGGTTTCATTGTGATGGTCGAAACAAAGAATGTACAAAAGGGCTCCCAAGTGGCACCTCGATAAAGTGCATGACTATTGACCCACAGAATGCAAGTTCGGCTACCACAGCCATTCGTCACCTGGAGTCCATGGGAGCTAATTGGCTGAGCTCTCGTGGGAGGGTTGGACAGCATACGCTCACCTCCCGTGACTCACTCACAGCAATTAGCAGCCAATCATGGGCATCTGTGTGCTCATTCGTACAAATGGGCAGATCGCGCTTTCCCTCCAAGCGTGCTAGACTGCCCCAAATACGCATGCGGAGCAGTTCAAAAAGAGGTGGGTGTGCATGCTTTCGCCCCTGGTTGGTGGTGGTTGTGTGATGAGGAATACTTGATGGGTGGAAATTGGATACAACTAAATTATGAAAAAGACGAGACAGAATTTTTAAAATTATTTTATTCTTTGAAAGCTCTTGCTGGCCACAGGACGGGCGCTGATCGAAAGGATTTGGCCTGCAAGCTCGAATTTGACACCCGTGTCTGAGGCATGTTTTGTACACTTGTATGACTGCAAGGGATAAGACTGTGAGTACTCTGTCCAAGCTTCAGAAGCAAAGACTATGGACCACCAACGACATAGTAATGACATAATCAGACATTAAATTATATATTATTTATGACATCATTATACTACATCCTATGTGGTCAGCACATACAATAGTAATTACGGTAGTTATTCTGGATTGGTCTGACGGAGTTGGAGAACGTAAATTGTCAATTCAAAATACTAAAATTATTAAATTCTATTAGCATACGAAGCAATCCAATCTATAAAGTGACTATTTTTATATACTTCTATAATTTGTGATGCAGAGAATAGAGATCTTCATTTTAGACAGAAATGTGTTTAAATAGAAATTTTTGAAGTAGTTCAAGGTTAAAGGGTACCTGTAGTGAAAGCGCTCATATACCTAATTTGATGTATTGTGAAAAGCTAGTGACAAAACACCTATAAGGCGTTTATTATATTCTCTCACAAAGCAGCTTTAAGTGATTTAAGGGCTTCACTAACGTCAAGCTTCAGAGCACAGGAGTTTTAAAACGGCGCATTTTCCGTGACGTCATATCGTTGACAAAGCCTCGACCGGAACTGCGAGATTGCAATGGCTATATAACGGACATATACAACACAAGCTCACGGAAACTTGAAAAAAAAACGGACATTATATAGTAGGTTGTTTTTAAAACCATGGACAAAGACAATTTCGTAGAAGGATTAGAAGATTATTTATATTAGCTACTGAAGAAAGACTATCCACATTTAGTGAAATTGGACCAGAAAAGTGACGACTCAGCGGACGATACTGGAGAAACTACTCTTACACGGGAAAATCATAGCAAACAACCAGCAAATATTTGGTGCTCTTGTGGAAAATGCGTGCGTCAAAAACCGATCAGGAGTGCTATTGTTGTAAAGAACATGAATCGCTTGAGGAAAATATACAGTGATACCTCAGCTCACGAACATAATTGGTTCCCAGAAAGTGTGTGTGAGGCGAAAAGTTCATCTTCCGAACATTTATTTCCCATAAGAAACCATTAAAATGAGAATAATCTGTTCCCAGGTCCCCATAAAACATAATTTTCTACTAAATAAGCCTTAAAACTACACAAAAATATACCTTATTTTATGTATAATAAATGTCTATTGTATTGTAATTAAAGAAATAAACTGTACTGTATAATAAAGTGGTTTTATTTACCTTTGTGATGGTAGTTGATGGCTTGATGGAATGGAGTGGGAGGAGGAGGGAGGGAGGGACTTACTGTTTGGAAGGAGAGTTTGGAAACGCCTACTGTTTGGAAACACCCTTAGCCACACACGCACCCTTAATAGCTTCCTTGTTCTTAAGGATGGGAGCAATGGTAGACTTAGCGTACTGGTACTGGGACGCTGAGTCACACAAACGCACACCTCGTTCGTGTTTTTCAATGATCTCCGCCTGTGGTGGGGTCTTTTTCGGTCCCATAATAGCAAAAGTACACTCAATATGGTCCAAAATGTCTATCAAACACAAACCACTTCCGCACTCAAAGAAAGGGGTGTGACGAACTGTGACGCCGTGAGCGTGCGTCAGCTTCTCGTGGCCGCCACTGTGGCGCTGTTCGACCGCGTGGTTTGATTCGTCCGCCGAAAACTAGTTCGTCAGCAGAGACAATATGCTCGCAAATTTAATGTTCTTGAGGCGAAAAGTTCGTGAGCTTAAGCGTTCGTCAGCGGAGGTTTTACTGTACTGACATTCTGCAATTGGCTATACGACCGTCAACGATGTTACGTCACAATGACCTTTAACCCCGGTGAAAAGAAGCCAACATGTCCGCGCGCTCAACCTTCGTGAGCAAGGAATTTCATACAGAAGAAAAGGAAATGTGGACTTATAAATAAACTACCGACATCACGCGATGTTTAAAAGTTAATAATAAAGTATAGTGGATATTTTTTGAATGCTGTAAATTTTGGGTTCAGGTCCCCTTTAAGATGCATTATTGTTTACCATTCTGAGGTTTGAATCTGTAGAACTGTGCTGCATGTGTATAATTATAGACATTAAGGTGTAACCATGTATAATACCCATGCTGTGTGAGGACATTAACAGCAGAAGGGTGGTTGGAGCAATAAGCTGCATAGAGGCTCTTCATCTGAGGTATAAGGGACAGGAAGAAGCTTCCGACCCTCTGCTGGTTTTCTGGTAATCTATTCACACAGCACATGGACACATAGAAAAGTTAATATAATACATTTAATTTGGACCAATATAGTCAGTGAACAAAATAATAAAACAAGATGGTGTCAGTTACTCAAGAGAAAGGAAGATGTATTGGATGTTCAGGTGTAAAGTGAAGCCATGAAAGTCACCAGTAGATGGCGTCAGACACTGACTGGAAGACTTTCATGTGTCACACTTCATTTCCTTGAAACACACTGGTTTAGGTCTCTCAGGCAAAAAAATGTCCAGTGATAACTGAATTACAGGAAATGGCACAATATCAACAATGCTCATATCATCGTAGGCTTACTTGGTGCATTCCTCCAGTGACTGTACCAGCGTCTGCTGGAAGGAGTTGATCTCTTCGAGATTTCCCAGAATGTGAGCAATATCTGTCACGGTGAGACTGAGAAAGAGAGAACAGAGAGACATTTGTGGAAAAAAAATTCATGAAGAAGATGTTTGCTGATGACATTTTCTTTTATTTAGCCGTTGTGTCAAGCCAATGTTGTGTAAATCATTTCTACTATCCAGATGTTAAACACCCCATAATCCCCATTCTCTCTGCCAAGCTTTGATGTGTGTGTGTGTGTGTGTGTGTGTGTGTGTGTGTGTGTGTGTGTGTGTGTGAAATTAAACAGTACAAGTAATTCTGTACATCATACTTGTCTGAACTTTGCATTTGGTTGTGAAAAAATGCATTTCAAGCCTAATATCATGTACTATAAAAATTTAGGCACAGCCTAAAAGCAGAGCTCCGAAAAAAAAAAAAAATTCTGGCAAAAGGTTTTGATGTGATGACGCCGTTGATGATGTAATGTCGTGTAACCATCATGGTATATTGTCTGAAAGTGTTGCGCTATTGAGAAAAAATTTCTTGAATGGAAACCCACTAGTGTTCCCTCGCTACTTCATGCTTCAGTTTCTGCGGCTTCAGTGCATCGTGGATTTTTCAAAAATATCCATCAAAAAATAAAACAATTAAGGAAAAATAGGGGGAAAGTTAAGGAAAATGCCATAAAACAAGGCCAATTATGCAAAAAAAAAACTTCCAAACAACTAAAAAACAGCCCAAAACCCCCCAACAAAACTACTTACATTGTCATGTGAGGTGTGCATCTGAGTGCGTGCGTCTGTGTGTGTGTGTATTTATATTCATTTACATCTTATGCATTATTTTTTAATGTTTGTTATTATAAGCATTGAATATGTATTGATTGATATTATATACCTATACATGCACGTATATGTCAGTCAGGGGAGGTTTGATCCTACTTCGTGGAATTCGGCGGTCAAGGGGGGATCTCGGTCCCAATTAAAAGTTTAGTGAAAAGTGGGGGATCACTACCAAGTAGAGAGAGGCCATTCTGCTGGATTGATTCTGCAGTGGTGGTTTAGCGGTTAGTGCGTTCTGCAGTTCCTGATTTGAAGGTCAGCAGCGGTTCAATCCCCACTATCACCACTGTTGGGCCCTTGACCAAGGCCCTTAACCCTCAATTTCTCAGTTGTATAAAAATGATAACTGAGTCGCTCTGAATAAGAGTGTCAGCCAAATTCTGGAAATGTAAATACTGGATAAGTTCTTCAGTAAGCACGTCATACTCACCAGAAACATCATGGGATTCCTCAGTGTGATTGAAGTAAAAGCTTTTCTATTCAAATTAGTAAAATGCATCATGGGAGCAACCATTTATTTTGCCAGCTAAAAAAATGCAGATACCAACTGCATATGGCACACAAGATTATGTTTACCTAGTTAATAAAACAAGTCGATTTTATTTTATGGCTCGAAACAAGTAACATTTTGGAGGGGAGGACATACTTGTAGAAAGATATGCTGAGGGTGAGTATGGAGTGAAGTGAATCCTGGTCCTGCTCGCTGTCCTTACAGTAACCATTAAGTGAAACAATGACTCTATAGAGATAAAAGCCAACTAGAACATCTGAACACCTGCATAAATCTGTCCAGTAGAATTTTTTGAATGACCTGTGTCTCTGAAGAGGGAGTTAAAATTTAATATGAATGGTGCTGTAAAATACATGAAATTCCTTTCGTCACTCTATTTTTGCCCTCTGATGGCCTGGCAAGCCATCCAAGTGTACTCTGGCCTCGCCCGGAGTCGGCTGGGATGGGCGCCAGCCTCCCCGTGACCCTAATTAGGATTAAGCGGTTACAGAAAATAAACGAAGGTGTTCTGTATGTATTCTTGAGGATGAGCCACTACCTGTCAGTAGGTTGCAGTAGTCTCAAGTATGTTGAAAGCAATGTTTGGAGGTCTTTGGCATACTCAGTTTCCGTCTGCAGGATATTCTGGATCACCTAAAAGACACACAAATGGAACATTTAAAAAATATGTATGCAGACTCAAAATACCACTACAGAACGAAAAAAAACAATCAACAGCATTTAAATCCAAATTGTGAGAAGCACGGTCATCCAGGAGGAGCTCAGAGTAGAACCACTACTCCTCCGTGTGAAGAGGAGACAGTTGAGGTGCCTGGGGCATCTGGTTTGAATGCCTCCCCAAATGACTCCTTGGTGTGGTGTTTAAGGGCATGTCCAACTGGGAAGAGACCCCGGGGTCGACTCAGAACACACTGAAGTGAGTATGTCTCTAGGCTTGTCTCGAAAATGCCTCAATTTCCCTTTGGAAGAGCTGGGGTAGAGGCTGGGGAAAGGGACACCTGAAGCTCACTGTGGAGGCTGCTGCCTCCGCAACCGACTCCGGAACTAGCATGAACAAGATGACTGACTGGCTAAATTCAAATGATGAAGCAAAGCAAAAGTACTATGATGGTCCCTGAAATGCATGAAGTCATTAGCTTTTAATACGGTCACTTATTTACAGGGATCCCAGCAAGGTTTAGAAAAATAATAGAGGAAACAGGTTCAGAAATAGAGGAAATAAAATATTTCAGCTGGGGGTCAAAGGGGACGCAGGGCCCCTGAAGCTGAAAAAAATAGCAGAATTCCACTAAATAGGTGAGTAAAAATAGCAGAATTCCACTAAAAATTCTGCACGGTGCTGAAGGCTTGGTTGGATCATCACTTGAAAATAATGAAAAACAGCACTAAGTAGTTCAAATTGAGCTGCAAGAGAACATAAGAGAGCAGAGATCGCGTCCTTAATTCATTTATTTTGGCTTGACAATAACATTATCCGGTTCAGTGCCTCAAGCAATTTAATTAATTAGTCTAGCAGCTTGAATACTCACCTACATGCTACTTCACGTAAAACATCACACATACTTTACAACCAAAGCTTCCATACTGACAGCCGATGGCTTTGATGGATGGTTTAATACAGCATTAGACTCATGTCCTATATCGGAGTGCACAGAGGCCACTATCTCTAAAGCAATTACGACACAGATAGAGAACGAACTCATCCTTTTCTTTAGCATGACAGACAAACTGAGAGATACGTGCAGCTTGATCACAGTGGAAAGAAGTCTGAAAGTCATGTTCTCGAATAAACATGCTGTGGTAGGAGGAGTCCACGTCGCTTTCATCTCAAAGAGACAACCACAACACCATGGAGTACCAATGACTACAGAAGTAGTGGGACACTTGAAAATGTTCAAGAACAACATGTTCCTATTGTATAAATATTATTACTATTCAAATACATTATATAACAAGTGCATGTTTTGCACTCTTGAACGTGATATTTGCTCTACGCTGAGTGCACCATGAGCCTCTTTCTGTAAAGTCTACCAAAGATGTAAAATGTGCATGAAGCCTTTACTTCATACTGAACAAGATGTTCTGCATGTTGTGCAAGTCCCTATAAGGTTCCCAAACCTCCAAAAACTAATGTCCTCCACAACAGGGGTCCCCAACCTTTTTAATCACCGCAGACTGGTCAACGCTTGACAATTTTACCGCGGACCCCGGGGGGGGGGGGGGGGGGGTAAATTGATTGCCTATACTCTATATATAATTTATTTATATAAATTATTATTATATTAATAATAAGCACTCCATGAATGTTATTTTTCAACAGCCGAAATAAAGTTGGGGGAAGTCGGTCTTGAACCTTTCTTTTAAAAAAAAAAAAAAAAAAAAAAAAACAGAGGTGATGGTGCACAAACTGGGAGAATGAAGGCTCAGGCTCACTCAAAATCCCCACTATTGTTTGAAACATGTCCAACTTGCCTCTGTTCATGTGCCGTCCCCTCGTGGGTTACATTTTAGCGCTCAAATGACCGACATGTAACCGAGAGAATCTGGTCATTTTTCAAAATAAAAGATTTTTCAAAAATAAAGATCGTTCAGAATCAGATAATGAATAAAACGGAAATAAAGAATTATTTGAGACGCTCCCCGACTTGCGTTCATCCGTTTTACGTTTTTTACGGGGGTGTTCCAAAAAAAAAAAAAAGGCAAATTTTGAATTTAGATGTAGCTACGTAGTCGGTCTTCCTTTCGGCTTTTTCCCTTTTACTTGGGAGTCGCCACAGCGAATCATCTTGATTCGCACGTTTGATTTGGCAGAGGTTTTTACATCGGATGCCCTTCCTGTCACAACCATTTTTAGCAAGGGACAGAAACACACTGACGACTTTGCAGCCTACTCTTTACGAAAGTCAGCAATGGTTCTTTTACATGCCTCTCACCATAGACAGTGAAAGACATGGCCCGCCTTTGATAACCCAGTTAGCCGCACTGGGGGGGGGGGGGGGGGGGGGAGGGGCAACCTTGTGGAGAGTGGGACTTGAACCCCCAACCTTTGGATCCAGCGCCCTATACCACTAGACCACCACTGCCCCTTAGACGTAGCTACGTAGTATGCTGACGTAATGATGCAATGACACTGCACTCATTGTTTACAAACTACAGACTGAGTGTGTGTGCGCATATCTGTCATCCTTTCGGCTTTTTCCCTTTTTACTCAGGAGTCGCCATAGCGAATCATTTGATTCGCACATTTGATTTTGGCAGAGGTTTTTACGTCGGATGCCCTTCCTGTCACAACCCTTTTAGCAAGGGACAGAAACACGCTGACGACTTTGCAGCCTACTCTTTACAAATGTCAGCAATGGTTCTTTTACATGCCTCTCACCATAGACAGTGAGAGACATGGCCCGCCTTTGATAACCCAGTTAGCTGTGTGCGCATATATATCAGCAATATAGCGTGTTACCCTTATGTTAAGACGTCGCTGTGATCTTTGTGTTTACACTGTTTTGCGGACTTTTGTAACCCGAAGCAAATATGGTTGGTCAGAAGTGTTAGCTTACTAGCATGGGTGCAAGTCTCATACACGGAGATGAATTAACTATCTGCTCAGATCGGCACAATCTTTATATTTATTATCTTTTAGCAGAATCCTAAGAGTGTATATTTATTTTTATATTAATATCCGTTATGATTTGTACTTGTTCTTTGTATGCATCTCTTGAATAAAGTCTACTTACTTACACAAAAGAAAGAACTCTCCGCTTTGCTGACTTTGCTCCACTTTGAATCAGTGCAGGCTGTGTTCTAAACGAGTTCAACGGCACCCTTGTGCACTTGAAAGACCGGAAGTCCCTATAACCCACAGCAAGGACACTACTTTTGCAAGTACACTACTTTCAGTATTGAGCGCTTCACATATTGTAAGCGTTGATTGACTGTTTTAAGCTTCGTGTAAAGTAACTATGTATAAATAAGTGACTTATTTGAAATTAATGTTTATATTATTTGATGTATTTGATATTATTTTACAATGTTATGTTTATAATAATTCATTTAGGGGTTTTTTATGAGATATGGTAATGAATTTATGGATGTATAGTACAGTATGAGCGTCACACGTCACTGTAACAACTTACGTTCACCCATCCGGAACCAATTAAAAACGTAAGTTGGGGAGCGTCTGTATATTATATAAAAATAAATAAAAGTTATATAGCATGTTACCCTTGTCTTAAGACGTCTCTGTGATCTTTGTTTACACACTGTTTTGCGGACTTTTGTAACCCTAAGCAAATAAGCGTACGCCTACTAGTATGGGTGCAAGTCTCATAAACAGAGATGAATTAACTATCTGCTCGGATCGGCGCAATCTACCATGCATACTCGGTTAAGCAAAGAGAGTTGTAAAATGAATGAAAACTCGAATCCAGAAAAGAGAACTCTTTGCTCTGCTGGTGATTCACATCAGTGCAGGCTGAGTACTAAACGAGTTCAAAGGCGCCCTTGCTCACTTGAAAGACCGGAAGTCTGCATAACCCGCCTTCAAGCACAGCAAGTACACTACTTTTGGTATTGAGCACCTCACACAAGCGTTGATTGGCTGTTTTAAGCTTCATGTAAATCGAGTCGACTCAGCTTCATGTAATGTGTGACTCAGCTCAGCTTCATGTAAAGTGACCATCCGTCGACCATCGGAACCATTTACAAGCAGAAAGATCGCATCATAGAGAATGTTATAGGTTATATTTGACACTGTATTTGATATTTGATGAGTGAATTGGATTAAAATTTATCCATTTGAAATTGTTTGTGCTTGAATCTAATATATTTGAAATTAATGTTGATATTTGATATTATTTTACAACGTTATGTTTATAATAATTGATTTAGGGGTGTTTGAGATATAGTAATGGTATTTATGGTTGTATAGTACAGTATGAGCGTTACACGTCATACGTCACTGTAACAACTTACATTTACTTTCAACTTATGTTCGGTCGCCCGGAACCAATTAAAAACAAGTCGGGGAGCGTCTGTACAGTCGGCTCCCTTCTTATGAAAACCCCTGAATACAAAAATCCAGTATACGAAAAACATTTTCCTAAATTTTTGTCCTCTGTATATGAAACGAGTTTTTCTTACGAAAAGCGCCAAACTTGCCATTCAAACATCCAAACGCGCCATTCAAACAATGCGTGAGTTGCTCTCTCATTGGCTGTCTCCCAAAATCCCACCCCGCTGGCCTCCCATTGGCCAGGAGGGAGCTGAATCTCCATAGTACTGTACCTATAATGCTTGTTTATCACACGCGTAAAGGAGAGTTTTACTATTGATTCATGAGTTTCATGAGGTTTTTTGAGAGTGCTCATTGCAGCTTATTTTTCGTTTTTTAAGTTGTTTAATTCATTAAATGTTTCATAAATGTGGCGCGTTCCGCCGAATGTGGACAAAACGCGGCTTATCCAGACCTCCAATCCCTCAAGCAAACAGGTGAATATTGAATACTAAACAAGTATTCAAAGAGCACTTACCTGCTTGACAGATCGGAGGTCCAAACTCAATATTTACTCGTTTTCTTGAGGTATCGGAGGTCTGGATTAGCCGCACCGCGCCTCAAAAGCTCCAGGGTCGGCTGCGATGCTGCCCGCATTTGGCAGAGCGCGCCACGAAGCGCGCCACAGATGTGGCACGCTCCGCCGAGTGTGGGCGGCGCCCGCATTCAGCGGAGCATGCTACAGAGCACACCACAAATTTTAATGAATGTAAAAATTAATTTAAAAATGTTTAATAATGGTTTAATTAATAAATATGTTAATAAAATGGATTAATCTGTTAATAAAATGTTTAAATGGTTTAATAAATAATTCTTTTTTTTTTACTTTTAACACATTTCATACAAAATTGGTGTACTTTTATCATTTTTAAAAGGTTTATGGGGTATTCTTGGGAGCCTTGGAATGAATCACGTGTTTCACATGTAAAATGTGCCTCTACTTGCGAAAACGGCTCTGGAACGGATTAATTTCGTAAGAAGGGGGCCGACTGTAAATGATTCGCATGTTTGACTTGGCATAGGTTTTTACGTCGGATGCCCTTCCTGACACAACCCTTAGCAAGAGGCAGAAACACGCTGATGGCTATGCAGTTACTCTTTACAAAAGTCACCAATGGTTCCTTTACATCAGTGCTTCTCAAATAGTGGGGCGCGCCCCCCTGGGGGGGCGCGATGGGATGCTGAGGGGGGCGCGTGTGACCCAGGAGAACATGCTTTTTTTCCGCCGTACTACAAGAAAGTGTAATTGCACATCCACTCCAGTAGTTGGCAGTGGCGCCCTCATTGCCCATTGTGCGCAGCGAGTATTAACTCTACGGTGTAGGTTTGTTTTGCTACGAGCTGGCGATGTGTAGTGCAGTACACACACCCTCACAACATGAAGAAATTTTTAACAGGGATGAAAAGAAAGGTGTGCGCTGCAAAACGTGCTCATTGTAGCCATTAATCTTGGCTTCCTCATTTTGAGAAAAAAAAATCAGCACAAATTGTTCTATTTGTTCTTGTTTTGTAGGTTAAAGTGTTTATATATTGTGCTCCTGAGTTAATGTTTCTGAAGTCAATTTGAATTAATTATTTATTGATTTTATTTTCAGCAGCAAATGGTGTGGTAAGTTTGTCAAAAATGTAACAAGGATATTATTATTTTTAAATTTAAGGCAAATTGATGCACTTTATTTTACAGACTAATAAAAAATGTTAAAAAAGTTATTCTTGTGAGTTGAACTATATCTCTTTCTTTTTGTTTTATTTATGTTAACAAGGATACGATATAATGAAGAGATATACCTGTAACTATATTATAGAAAAAAGTTATAATTTATAGTTGCGGCGGAAAGTGGGTGGTGGGGGGGCGCAAATTGTTTTCTTCTTGCTAGAATTGAGAAGCACTGCTTTACATGAACCTCTCACCATAGACAGTGAGAGACATGACTGGCCTTTGATAACCCAGTCAGCTGCACTGGAGGGACAGTGACAACCTTGTGGAGAGTGGGACTCGAACCCCCAACCTTAGGATCTGCAATCCAGCATCTTTTACCACCAGGCCACCATTGCCACTGGAGATGGTATATTCAGGGTGATGTGCAGTTAAAACAAGTGTTTGGTATTTAGGCCAAAAAGTTACATTTTGGTCTCATATGACCTTCTTCCACATGCTTTCTCTGTCCCCTTGTGGCAAACTGTACATGGACGTCTTGTGTTTTTCTTCTTCCCAATCTTGCATAAAGGTGAGATGTGTGAAGTGCATGACTAAGCAGTGAGGTAGATAGGCTTCTCTTGGTATGTTTGCAGTTGTGCCATACATCTTCCATTTTCAGGTAATAGACGGTGCTCGATGAGATGTTGGGATATTTTTTTATAACCGAACGCTGCTTTAAACTTCTCTACAAACTTATTCTCGACCTGTATGATTTATTCCTTGGGCTTCGTGATGCTGTCTGTTCACTAATGTTTAACAAATATCTGTATTTATACTAAGATTAGACTACACACAGGTGGACTCTATTTACCGATTATGTGACTTCTGGGGCTAATTGGATGCAATGGAATTTATTAAGCGGGATCAGAGTAAAGTGGGCTGAGTAAATGCATGTCACACTTTTCGGATTTTTATTTGTAAAAAAGTGTTACACCATGTATAATGTTCATCCCACTTCTCAATTATGCGCCACTTTGTGTTGGTCTACCAGAGAAAATGGCATCAACACACGTTTATATTTGTGGTTATAGCATAGAAAAAATTGTTGAACGGTTCAAGGGATAGGAGCACTTCTGCAAGCCACTGTATACCAAGAGAAACATTTCCTTCAAATATTAATTTTTCCAGAAATGTTAATAATTGAAAGCATGTACTATTTGCAAAGTGTTCACATGGGCTTTTTCCAGGATTTTGATTTGTACGCATTTAATATTGTTATATGCTGCCCAATCTCTCACTTGGTGCCAATAAATCGACAGTAACCCCAAATCTGACATCTTAACATAAATGTAATTCAAAACCATGCACACATGACTAAATCAAATTTCCCTTAAACCTCTGAACTCTAACAATGAAACACGACCTGATTCATTCAAAAAAAAAAAAAAAAAAAAAAATCACACACAACAAAAGGCCCCAGGCACAGCTGTCCCAAAGATCAGTGAGAAGGAACAATCTCTATTAGTCTCTCTCTTGCTCTCATTTAAACTTGGAGTGGTTGACAGACAGATATCACTGACCTGACAGTGCAACAGTTTAACCGCAGGAGGTGAGAGCTCACCCAGCCCTAAAATCTCATGACCTCAATTTCACTCAAACACACAAAACACTTCAACGTCCTGACATAAGGCTCTACATTAACTGTAATGATAAATTAACCCTCGACATAAATCCTATCATATATCTTAAGTGACGTAATACCTGCACTATTCCTGAAAAATTAGCTCTGCATTCAGTCTCACAAAAAAGCAGCTACAACACAACCAAAGCAAGCATGTGGTTCGACTAGCGCACCTTCTACCACACCCACACCTGTTCTACATTTGCTGTGTCTCCAGAGTCAGATATGGATTAAATCCAGTGAATTAATACTGCTAGAAACTGTTACAATATACAATTCAAACAGCAGTTCTTCAACAAAACAGAAAGAGAGAAAACAAAAGGGAGAAAGGAAAAACGAAAGAATAGAAGAAAACTTCAGAAACCTGAAATTGTGTGTGTGTGTGTGGGCATATGATAGCTATATATACATATATACGCATGTATAATACATACACACCCACACACACAGAGGCGCAAACACACAAGCACGCACACACGCACGCACATACACACACACACACGCACACGCACACACGCACACACAGTCTTTTGGCAAACCGATTAATCCTCCTTGGTTCATGAGAAAGCTGGCGCCTATCTCAGCTAAGACTGGGCAAAAGTAGGATACAGCTCACTAGTCCATCACTGGGTCAGCACATACACAACCATTCACATTCACACCTAGGGGCAATTTGGAACAGCCAATGATTCTAACAAGCATGTCTTTAGGCGATGAGAGGTAATCAGAGTACTCTGAGTAAACCTGCGTCAACACAAGAACATGCAAATATCACACAGAAACGTTCAAGCGTGTCACTCGAACCCTGGACCTTCTTGCTGTAAGGCGGACATGCTATAATACACTATCCCAATGTGCCGCTTAATATGTTTGTGTATGGATGGATGGATGGATAAATACAGAGAGAGAGAGAGAGAGAGAGAGAGAGAGAGAGATACAGACAGAGACAGAGAGAGAGCAAGAGAGAGTGAGAGAGAGAAAGAGAGAGAGACAGAGAGCAGTAATATTCAGCTCACTGTGATTGATAATGATCTGCTGTCAGCATTACAACAGTCGTACCAGGTTATAGTAGGTCTTTGTGACTGTGCTGGTTTCGAATGCTTTAGGAGAACTCTTCAGCGTACCAGGCTTGGGGGAGATAGGCTTGTCTACAAAACAGAGAGCAGAGAGAAAAAAATATATAGGTCACATTATCCAGACAGCATGGGAGACGTTTTGTTTGTGTTCGATTGAATATTAGAGGTGAGCTGCTCCTGAAGGGTGAGATGAAGGAGATAAAACATTAACCCTCGAGGCAGAGCAGTTCACAGCTCTCTGTTTATCTTTCAGCTCAGTGAGAAAGATACCAGGAAAAATATGCGTGCCTGTCTCAGGCACTGTGGGGCGCAGTATTAAACACTTCACATGAGAAGAGGAAAGGAGGGCGTGTAGGGAAAAAAAAAAGATGAACAGAAAGGCAAAGGCCTAAAAACAAAGGAATGAACAAAGACAAAGGAAAAAGAAATAAAGATGAAACGAGATGGAACAGAAGATAGACACACAAGAAAAGGAAAGAAGGAACAAACAAAGAAAGAAATACAAACACACAAACAAGCAAAGACCAGGACTAAAGAAAGAAATACAGTCAGATAGAGAGAGGCACACAGACAAATAAAGAAAGACAAACAGCCAGAAATGAACAAGGGCCAGAGGAGGGAGAGAGAGAAAGAAGAACAATTGCAGAAAGAACGGAGACAATGATTGATAAAGAAAACTGATAGAAACGGAACGATGGAAGTGAAATGAAAAAATGTATAAAATAGCAAAAAAGAAGATGGAGAAAGAAAGAAAGAAAAAGGAGAGAAAAAGAAAGAAAGGGAGAGAGAAAGAAAGAAGCAAGACAAACAAGAACGAAAAAAAAAACTAACACCAGAGGGAGAGAAGGAAGAACAATTGCACAAAGAACGGAGAGAATGATTGATAAAGAAAACTGATAGAAAAGGAAGTTAAATGAAAAACATGCATAAAACAGCAAAAAAAGAAGAGGGAGAAAGAAAGAAAGAAGAAAAAAGAAAGGGAGAAAGAAAAAGAAGGAAATAAGCATGACAAACAAAAATGAAAAAAACACCAGAGGGAGAGAAGGAAGAACAATTGCACAAAGAACGGAGACAATGATTGATAACAAAAAAGAAAACTGATAGAAATGGAACGATGGAAGTTAAATGAAAAAAAGTATAAAATAGCGAAACAATCAAAAATTAGGAAAATGGCAATGTTTACAGAAATATACATCTCAGAATTAAGACATGAAAAAGGCAGCATGTGTCAAGACTTCCTCTCTCACACACTCACAGACAGAGAGAGAGAGAGAGATACAAAGCTCGATATGTTCATGTGTATACAGGTGAGCACAGAGTCAGGCGGTTGAGAGAACAGAGGCAACAGCAGCAGGATTATACTGCTCTGTTTTTAAACTGAAGGGAAACGGGACTCGCTGCCTGTACCACTTCCTGCCTTTGTCCAAGGACGCCGGTTTCCTTCCTGATTGGGGTGTTAGTGCTTGCTGTGATGTCATCCTAAACAATCCCGATTCATCCGAATTATGCAGTGATTTGAAATCACATGGGCATGGGGAGCACTGAGGTTAACTAAGCTAGCAGTATGTGGGCGTAAAGGGAAAGAACTGAACATTTCTGGGCCATAAACGTGAAAATGATTTCTAAATCCAGTCAGTGTCATAGTAACGACACGCAATCATTGTGATTCCAAGCAGTGCAGAAGATCCCGACAATGGCACAGGGAGCATAATACGGGAACACAAACAGGAAAACCTCACCCCAAAATATATATATATATATATATATATATATATATATATATATAGATATATATATATATATATATATATATATATAGCTAATAATAGTCAGTCAGCTCATTTAGCTTTTATTCAAACTGGTGGGTTTAGATAACACGTCAATTTAAGTTTTTACGAAACCTAATTGGGAGACACATCGCTTTCTACAATCTACTCCAGAGTCTAATTAGCTCCATGTCCTCTGTTGTTCTCTCAATCAGCACAAAAGCCTTAATCCATGTAAAGGATAACCGTCCTTTTAGTAGTCTATCCTCTGTGCTACAAGATTAAGTAGTTTATATCAACAGTATAAGGTTCTGTTTTCAGGAATGAACACATAATGCTTATTATAACATTATTATAGATTATTTTTCCTGCAACAGTAGTCATAAAATAATAAATAAAAGAAAGCTCCACCCCACAAGCTCCTTCAACTACTTTTCTGCTGGCCCGGTTATGAAATCATGGTTAGTCATGCTGTATAACGAGACTAAACTGCATTTTATAAGTACAGGGATCCCTCATTTTCCGCAGTTAATGGGGGCCGAGAACACCCACAACAGCCGATTTCAACGAAGTAGGATCAACCACCACCACCACCTGACATGTACGTACATGTATATGTGTATATAATATCAATAAATACATATTCAATGCTATAACTGCTTATATTAATAATTAAACATTCAAAAGTAATGCATAAGATGTAAATAAAATATAAATACTGTACACACATACAGACCCGCGCACGCACACACAGATGCGCACCTCACAAAAATGTAAGCAGTTTTGTTGGGGGGTTTGGGATTGTTTTTTTGTTTGTTTTTGCATAATTGGCCATGTTTTGTGGCATTTTCCTTCACTTTCCCCCTATTTTTCAATGAATATTTTTGAAAAACCCGTGATGCACTGAAGCCGCAGAAACTGAAGCACGAAGTAGCGAGGGATCACTGTACTTCCTTTAATTTGCAAACCTGGCTTGTGCGGGATTAGTTCTATAATATTTTCATATATGGGTATTGCCTGGTCATTTTTTTACCAACACATTTATCATATTTTATTCCAACCCTACAGAGAGAACTACAAAAGGAAAACGGACTTCATGTATTTGATGACAAAACTGTGTGTAAACCAAAGAAGAAGAAAAAAAAAAACCCTCACCACTTCCTTTGATCTCTTTGACATAGTTACTAGGGAACCAGCCAGTCTTGCCGTTAAATGTGCCTTCCCACCAACCGCCATCCTCCTGCCTGGTCACCTGAATGATGTCACCTTTGTTGAAGCATAACTCGTCCTCATTTGTCTGCTGGAAATTAAACCGCGCCTTCGCCAACAGCTGAGCTGAACTGTTCTCAGACATGTCCTGATTAGTTGGGGGTGGAGGGGTGTGAACAGGAAAGATGAGATGTATGAATGTTAATTCCAACCAAAATCTAATTTTCTAACACACACACACACACACACACACACACACACACACCTCCTGAAACAGACCAACACACTTGTATAGCAACACTTTTAATCTTTTATAAACAAATAATTTTAACAATCATTTTTAATTAAACAGGTATTAACTTTATTAATAGTTTTTAATCTGTTTCTAATTTCAGTAATATTTCCCACAGTCCTAGCTTTTGTAAACGTGATTTTTAGCTCTGTAAGTTTTTTAACCTGGCACTTGGATACACAATAGCTTTAATCCTTCCAGCAGTGAACACACTGTGATGCTGCTTTTTTCTGTAATAGTTTTATACTTACCAGACTGCAGTACTGGCTGCGCACTCGTTTGGATGGTCTCCTGCGGGAAGGCTGACAGTTCAGTGAGTCAAAGGATTTGATTCGCTGTGAGGGGTGTTGAACACATATGAAGTCACTGCCAGATCCAGTATCTGTAATGTACAGAAAAATATCCAACCTATATTATATAATATACTGTATCTGAGTTTTATATATATATATATATATATATATATATTAATTACAGCAGACATGCTTAAGGAGTGAAAATGTGAACAGACAATGGCAGTAGTTCAAACAATGTCTGGACATGCTACAATTCCCCCTTCCCTGCACACAAGGGGGGCTTTTAATGCGGCCATATAATACATGATGCACACACACACACACACACATATATATATATATACACTCAGATTTATGGTTTGTCAAAAAATATACAGAAGGTCCTTTTATTTAGGAAGACCAAACATTTATTTCTTGCTCTCTCCTTTTCCTGTCCCATACACACATACAAGGAGGCTTTTAGTGGCATTTTATTATATGTAGTGCACATACACTATATACTGGGTTTTATGGTTTTACAGAAATATAAATTAAGTGGCATTTCATTTATGGAAAACCAAACATCCATCCATCCCCCCTCGCTCTCTCGCTCTCTCTCTCTCTTTCTGTCACAAACAAGGGAGCTTTTACTGCTACCATGCAGTGTGTCTTGCAAATGTATACAGGTTTTCACAGTTTTAAAAGAAATATATAGTAGATTACATCTCATTTATGGGACACAAACCATTTCTCTCGCTCTCACACACACACCTTACCTTCTGTTGCTTTGTTGAGAGCAACCAAGGAATTCAGCACCTTCGTGAAGTTCTGGCCATGAAACAGGTCATCAACCTCAAATATCTGCACACAGTGGGGGGATGGAGGGAGACAGCAAATCTCACTCAACACCATCACAAATCAAATATGTGACAAAAGCCACACTTCAGTCAGAGAAACCTCTTTTCCATTATCAGATGAAGACTTTAGTACAGAGATGATATCAAATGGTTTTGAATGTAGAGCTCATTACTTCAGTGAGTTTTGTAGTCAGTTAAATCTCAACTCCTGGTGAACCCTGGGTATGTAATACAATACTATTCCAATTCATCTGGGCAGATCATCTATCAATTGGTCAACAGCTTTCTCTTCACTCTTATCATAATTACACATACATGTTTGGGTTTCATTTCATCTTCAGTAAAAGCAGGACTTCTATTTCAAATAACTAGCTGCCAAACTTCCTACAAGCAAAACAGCCCACATTTATCACAGATATGTACATGGTTTTAATACTCAAATCATCATTCGCATACTCCATTATTTGTTGACCAACAACCAAAATTGTCAAAATACACCCTAAAAACTACTCCATTTCCTCTCTAGCTTAGCATGAAGTATCAATTGCTAAGAGGTGTGTAGATTGTCACCCTGAAACCATCTGCATTTCTGACGTGACCTTTAAACAGTGGGACGTGTTTTATGACATCACAAATTGACCACAAAAAGATCATTTTCCAAATCAGTTATATATCAAAGTATCCTCAGCATGACACAGCAAACAGAATCTCCATAAGAACTGCTACACTCGATTGTATGTGGACATGACCAGAAAAAAATCTGTTTCATTTGAAGGATTTACGGCAGAGTTTTTAAATTTAAGATCAAATGTAACTGTCTCATTTGAAAGTACAGTAGGCCCTCAACTATTCGTGGCTTTGCACTCGCAATTTGCATATTCATGTATTGCCGAGCAATAGTCACGTGATTCAAATTCAGCCAATGGCTGTCCTCCTTCCTGCTGATTGGTTGAGATGTGACGCCCATTTTTCCTCAGGTCACGCGCAAGTTGTCAATGAGTCGCTCTATGACGCCACTCAAACGCTGTGCATCTTCTCTGGCTAAGCGATAGAAAAGGTAATGACGTTGGATGTCTCTTCTGAAGAAACGACAGTTTCCTCTGAAGTGCCTGAAGAGGAATAATTATCTTGACTATTGTAAAGCACTATTGTATTAAAGTCATTTTTAATTATTATTCCAGTACAGTACCCAAGTTAATGTTTATAATGTTTGTGTGCGCGCTTTTATGTTCTGTAGCATGTTTAACAAACGACACCAAAAGGATAAAATTGAATAATTACACTTCATGTCCTTTTACATTGAACATGACGTCTCCAAGATGGCGCTGCCTAGAGAGCGACGTCGCAGAGTTCTCAGTCAAATTGTTTCTTTGTTCGTTTTAATTTGTTTTGTATGTTGTTGTTTGTTTTTTGCACTATGCTCGTATATGACCGAGCAACCCTACTACAGCTATGAGAGCGGAGTCTTTTTGGAGGTTTCGAACTGAGCACGCTCAACTCTCATCCTGAGCTAATATGCTACGGTAACTCAATGCTAGCCGCACCCAGGCTAACAATAAGCCCAGGCGGAATTCTCAGAGTCATGTTGTTTCTTTGTTACAAATTAGTTCAGAAAATACGGTAAGTAATTTCTATTTTAAAATGGTAACTGTCCATATCCAAAATATTGTGGCCTTGCTTTGACCTTCACCCTTGATCTTGACATTCAAAAATCAAATCAGCTTGGCAGCTCAGGTACAGTAGTGTCCCCACCAAGTCTGATTAAAATCCTTCTCTAGATGTGGTCAAGATTTTGTTTGCAGACAAACAAATGTCACCAAATTTCTGTTTAGTACCCCAAGTATCTGAAGCAGATGACAACAATGACAGTTTCTGGCATATGGTTTTAGTTCAAAAGGTATATCACATAAATGCATTATGTTTGTTGAGTGCATTAACACAGAATTACAGTGACTGAGTTGCACTAAGAATCTAATTTTGAGCGATAAGAGAGCCCTAAAGTGGCAGCCCAGCGGCTTGGTACCGGACCTTAAGCTGCTGACTTTCTGATCATTCACCCAGAGTTTTAACCAATAAGTCACCACCAACTTGACCAACATTTGTTCCAACACATTTTGGTGGATGTCCCAGGCATTTCAATAGAACCATCATCATCTTAGCAGTCTTTACTGGACTCCTGGATATCCCATCAGAAACAAATATAGCTGAACAGGCTATGGATCAGATTTAACTTAATATACTTCTGTATATAAAATAATAGGATATTTTTTGACATAGCATTCAATTTTGTTCACTGCAACCCCATCAAACAGTCTTCTGCTGAGTAGACCTGACTGCCCTGACTCATGCAAAGGCGAGCAGGCATTTGGTTGCTACTAGCTGACAAAAACTTGAGTTTGTCAGTTCACAGGTCAAAGTTTACCTTGATGAAGTCAGTGGAAAGTGAAAGTAGCTTCAACTAGAAAGGACTGCATGCCTATTACACATCCCGTACACTTTCCACTTCCCTTTTTACGGCAGGTAAAATTTGAGTTTATTCTGATTGCTGTTCAGCTGAATCAAATATAGCATGATGGCACCTTCAGCTGCCATCGTATTACCATGGTAGGGGATGATAAATTATAAACGCTACAGCTAAATAAAGATGGGTTAGTATTTTCACAGTATTTGGATAGATATTAATACATTAGATTAGATACATAATCATAATAGTTATGAGTGAACCTTGGGAAGGCCTGTCAGATGGTTCCAGTCACTATTGAACAGCATTTTGTCTTTGACTGTTGTGTGTTTGCATGTTAGCACCTCAGAACAATGCTCAGAATAGCTTATGCAAACACAGCAATGGCATGCAAAATATCACACAGAGTCTGTTATTCACTAGTTTTGCCATGAACCTCTCACACAATCCCACACAGAAGACAGACACTTCTAAATTGGGATGCCTGAACACCTCTGATGATTGAGGACTACAGCTATAATGGAAAACAAGCAGCATTCGTAACTACGCTTTACAACAGTAAAATTAGTCACAAATACATTCCCTTTTCTTCTCACACATTTTCAGTCACCTGTGTGTACTAGTGAGGAATGTGTGGGTCCCAATCTGTCTGTTTTTTTCAGTTTCCAGACTCCCTGTGGTTCTTGGAGTTCTTCAGAGCCCTCACACTGTCTCGATAAGCCCAGATCACTCCAGCTCTCTGTGTCCCATCTGAGCCACAGATTTCGAGCCAGGTATTCTTGAAATGTACGATAATCATCAAAAGTAAACATCAAAGTTGTCAAACATGGGTTTTCTTATTAATCCCCAACCCCTCCATTATCCCTATGAATCAAGAAGTCTGTCATTTTGAATTTGGTGTATTTTGACAGGTACTAACCTTTCAAATATTTCTCCTAGGAGTTTCGCCAGATTTCGACCGAATGTAAGCAGAACAATATCAGGATGTTCATGATATGAATTACAAAACAATCATTGATATTGTTAATGGTTTTGATGCATAACATACCACATAACCAAGAAGTGTAGTACAATTCCCTTGTACATACCCTGTCATGGCACAATCATATTTGCATTTGCTGATGTCTGATAAGGAGTCTGACAAAGACACCAACAGAAATTCATTGTCATAGCGCCTTCAAGTGTAAAAAGAACGGACACGTAGATAAAGCTCATTGTAAAGGTTCGTGGCATCCATACCAAAATTGACCTAGATATCCCTGAGCCAAACTGTTGAGGAATTTTTCGTATCTTGGATGGTATTGGTATTACCAAAGTTGAGGCGATAATTTAATAGAGTTAAACAGGAAGTATGACATTATCTCACATCATATTGCTCAAATTGCCAAGTCCATCCTAAAGAATTCTTTCACACATTCATACATGTTCAGAAAGTGTTGCATCACGAACAAGTCTAGCGTTGCCTTGTCATCCTAACAAGTCACGGGATATAGTGCAATGTTAATATAATCAGTGACGTGAGGACCAACTATATACCAACACTTGCTCATAAAACAGACCAGTGCTCCACAATCATTGCTTGGCCCCACTAATCGCTAATGCTGCCCCACTAACGCTACTTACAGCTGTATCCTGCTGTTGTGTTTTCTTATTTATTGTAGTATTTTATAGGCTAGAGACTTTAACAAATTATTAATGTGTCTCTGGCTTGAATCAATAAAACCTTGCTTTTCTCATGAGCTCAAGTCAAACCCCACTGGCAACTATACAGACATTAAGAATGATTGTCAAAGTGGCTAAAAATCACACTCGGAGGCACCGAGACATGCTTACATGATATGATGACAGATTTTTGGCATGAGATACTATAATCAGGAAAAGGCTTTAACCTGGAAAGTTCAAAAAATCAGTTTTGGATATGGAACAAGAGAATAGAAATTAATCAGTAGGTTTTTTTCAACTATTGTTTATCTCATGGATTTCTTTCCTGTTCCCCCTCCAATGTAGCTGCTTCTAGAATGGTGTTTCAAGTCAACAAAGAGAAACGTACCACCACATGATGTGTACTTTAATCCACATTCTGTTATTGAAGAACAGAAATAAATATATTCATCCAAAATCGCCAAATAAGTGTCCTAGTATTACACAATAATCGGCAACTACGATCCGCAGAGTCACCGATGAATTTAGGCAGTGTGTGAAGTGGCGCTTGAGTGAAACCGTCATATTTACAGAATTTTCATACAAAAGTCTTCTTTTCCTTTTGGCTTTTCCCTTCAGGGGTCGCCACAGCAAATCTTTTGCCTCCATCTCACCCTATCCTCTGCATCTTCTACTCTTACTCCAACTACCTTCATGTCCTCCTTCACCACATCCATAAATCTTCTCTTTGGTCTTCCTCTGGGCCTTCTACCTGGTAGTTCCAACCTCAGCATCCTACTACCAATATACTCACTATCCCTCCTCTGTACATGTCCAAACCATCTCAATCTAGCCTCTCTGACTTTGTCTGCAAAACCTCGTGTTGTCCCTCTGATGTACTCATTCCAGATCCTATCCATCCTCGTTACTCCCAAAGAGAACCTCAACATTTTCATCGCTGCTACCTCCAGCTCTGCCTCCTGTCTTTTCCTCAGCGCCACTGCTTCTAAACCGTCTTGTACACTTTTCCTTTCGTTCTTGCCGATACCTTCCTATCACACATCACACCGGACACTTTTCTCCAACCATTCCAACCTGCCTGCACACACTTCACCTCTTTTCCACACTCTCCATTGCTCTGGATTGTTGAGCCTAAGTACTTAAAATCCTCCACCTTCTTTATCTCTGCTCCCTGTAACCTCACCGTTCCTCTTGGGTCCTTGTCGTTCACACACATGTATTCTGTTTAACTGAGGCCAACCTTCATTCCTCTCTTTTCCAGGGCATACCTCCACCTTTCTAGATTTTCCTCCACTTGTTCTCTGCTTTCACTACAGATCACGATGTCATCTGCAAACATCATAGTCCATGGAGATTCTTGTCTAACCTCATCTGTCAGCCTGTCATTCACCATAACAAACAAGAAGGGACTCAGCGCTGACTCTTGATGCAGTCCCACCTCCACCTTGAACTCTTGTGTCACACCGACAGCACACCTCACCACTGTCTTACATCTCTCATACATGCCCTGCACCACTCTAACATACTTCTCTACCACTCCAGACTTCCTCATACAATACCACAGTTCTTCTCTCGGCACCCTGTCATATGCTTTCTCCAGATCCACAAAGGCACAATGCAGATCCATCTGACCTTCTCTGTACTTCTCTATTAACATCCTCAAAGCAAACACTGCATCTGTGGTGCTCTTTCTTGGCATGAAACCATTTGTATGGCATTTTTATACAAAAGTAAGGTAAGGTAAAGTCTGTTGGGCTTTTTACACTCAAGCCTAGTGGCTCATCAGGCCGGTGCTTATTCCCGGTTTCTGTAGCGTGAAGCAACGAGGAGTTCAACTCCTCCTGGATGGGATGCTAGTCCATCGCAGGTTACCTTCCCAGGATATTTTTACTGGTACCCATTTATACTGCTGGGTGAACAGAGGCACACTTGTGGTTAAGACCTTGTCCAGGGGTTTTAGCACAGTGGAAGTCTAACTGGGATTTGAACACAACACAACCTCCCGATCATGAGCGCAATACCCTAACCACTAAGCCACCGGCCCCACATAAAATATGGGCAAAAAATATACATCCAGCCATAAACCTTTAATTTCCTTTAAACTGATGCATAATTCACTTTCAGAAGAATCTGAACTATAGCCCCAAAGCTGTTCCAAAATAGAAGATGGCCCTTGGAAGTACAATCTCTACCCAGCTCTCACACTTCATCAATTATCTTAAGAATAGGAAACGGGGAATCTTGGCCAACACAAAATAAACTCTTTCGCATGATTGTCAGCAAATCCAGATGTTGCATCATCCATGCATTGCCTGCGGTCACATGAGCAATACTGGGGTTAGCGGAATGGTATAGTTTTGTCATTCAGACCAACACTAGCCAGTCATGGCTGCCCGTGAGCACATGTATGCAGAAGTGGTCGGAAAACTCTTTCCTTGAAGCGTGTTACTCTACAATGATGCATCATGAGCAGCAGAAATGATTGGTTGGTTTCACCCTGTCTCACATAACATGGCAGTCATAATTCACTCCTCCTGATTAGTAGTACTAATAGTCATGTAGCAGGGAGAGATGATGGGGGGGGGGGGGGGGGTCCAGTCCCACAAAAGGAAGCACTTTGGTGCACAACAAATAAATCTTGTTTTGTAACTGAAAATATTAAAAGCCGTGTTACAGCACCACTTCATTAATGTTCTGCTTGTAATTGTTTTGTAGTTAAATAACTTTATTTAGTTTGTTTATTTCTTGACATCAGTAATATTGTGGGTTCCTACAGTGACCATAAAATATTGCGACTTAAATTACAACTGGAGCATCTGTTCGAGCTCTGACGAGATCTGTTAACCAATCATATTTGAATAATGGCAATAGCTCTGTGGTACACTGGCAGTATATGTTGAACTTCAGGAACAGATGGCACTTCAGACTCCATTATGTTTGTTCCCAGTTGAATAGGAGCACGTTTCTTCCTCCTCCACTGGTGACGCTATGACGTTATACTTCTCGGACTGTAAAACTGCACTGACTCACTCAAAAATCTGCAATATATTATACTCTACTAAGTGTTTGTAATATGACACACGCCTATATGAACTGTGTAATCAATGCCTTGTCACTATCTAACCCTTTATTTTCCTCCGAAAAGAGGAACTATTTTGCTTTCTATGGGTTCCCCTCCTTTCTTATTCTCTGGAGAGCCTCTCAGTAGGTTGGAGTGTGCCTGTCCCTGAAAGCCATTAATGAACTGCTAGACAGGCCCATTCAGACACACAGCTCCATTCATTACAATAGAAGGCTTGTCTTGAGTCTCACCATAAGCCAGTGCTACAGATAAAAAAAAATGTAGAGAACTGGTGATGCAAGTCATTGGGTCATTGCTTCCACCAAATAACAATCAACTACAACTGTGTAAAACGAAATATACAACAAATACCTAAAATTACGCTAAAGACATCAAAACCCAAGTTCTGTTATAAGACTTATGTCCATATGCAGATTATTTCTCCAGTAAAACCTCAAACAAACGTAAAGACTCCTTATCTAACACGGGAAATTTTGAAGAAAACTCACTTCACACAAAAATGGACAAAAACGACACAGCTACACATGATGTGCATTACAACGTAATAAAGAAACAATTAAATGTAGCATTGATAACGCAGTTTAAAAATAAAAATCTTTTGCAACCGATTAAATCAATCCCAATGGGGCAGTGGTGGTCTAGTGGAATAGGGCACTGGATCACCGATCTAAAGGTTGGGGGTTCGAGTCCCACTCTCCACAAGGTCGTCACTGCCGAGTGCAGCTAACTGGGTTATCAAAGGCGGGCCATGTCTCTCACTGTCTATGGTGAGAGGCATGTAAAAGAACTATTGCTGACTTTCGTAAAGAGTAGCTGCAAAGTCGTCACCATGTTTCTGTCCCTTGCTAAAAAGGGTTGTGACAGGAAGGGCATCCGACGTAAAAACCTTTGCCAAACCAAATGTGCGAATCAGATGATTCGCTGTGGCGACTCCCAGGTAAAAGGGAAAAAGCCGAAAGGAAGACAGACAGACAATTAAAATAATTGACCACAGGAGGCTAGATGCTCGAACCAGAACCCACCCTATTTGCCTCTGAATGGGAGCAATCCACCAAATTTGATGATTCTGTGATTTTCTTCCAAAGTTATTGCACTAACAAGTCATACAGACTGACTAAGAGATGCACAAACAGAACCGAGAACATTTTCACAATGAGAAACAGAGCCACTTGGTAAAGTGATCAGATCCAAATTTCGAGCTTATACAACTTCAGTATGGAGAAACACTTGGGATGCAGCATAATGCAGGTCAGATGATGATGTTCCTTTGTAAAGCCAAAACATCTACATGGTCTCCTCATACATGCTTTTAGTATCCTGAAGAGTATTTGTACCAAATTTCATACAAATATAAGCATCCAACTACACAAAGTTACATGCGAAAACTTTCAGCTTTTATGTACAAGTCCAGCATAAGTGTTAGAAGAAACTTCTGAAAACTGTCCGAGTCCGTTGTACTATACACACGATAAATTAACAGTTAAAAGTGTCAAATCAAAATGAATCCTGGGTGAATATTTTTTGAACTTCAGAACATGGGATTATTTGAAAGATAATAAATTGGGGTGATGACAGTGACACCACTTTTTACACTAACCTGCATTACACTAACTGAATCACTGATTATTTTCCTGTGAATGCATTCTTGACAGCATTCAATTGCAAATAGCAAGTTTTCATTTTTTTTACTTATGTAACTATCTGTCCTGGTGGCCAGCTTGTGTCATTTTTTTTTATTATTTATTTGTATCTAGACTATTTGTATGACATCTTTGCTGTCAGTTATACTGTTTTCTTTTCAGGGACCATGACCGAAATAAATCTGTATTTTGTCCTTCCGTCTTAAGTAATAATCTGTCTGTATTTTATGACAAATGTATTCCACATATTTACTTCCCAATAAATTATTAGTCAGTAAAGGTCTTTGCATGTATTCAATGAGGTCAAAGGACATACAATGACATTTAGGTGTACAATCAAAAAATAAGAATACAGTATACATAAATGTGTGTATATATACACACACGTACATGGGCATTAAAATAAACATATCTACATAAACTCTTTATATTGCATATTATGCTATATTTTTTAGTAGCATGGCGACATAATGCTTAACATGTCCGATGGCATAGTGGTTAGGGTGCTGTGCTCATGATCAGGAGGTTGTGTGTTCAAATCCCACTGAGACCCCCACCATGCTAAGACCCCTGGGCAAGGTCTCAACCACAAGTGTGCTTCTGTTCACATAGCAGTATAAATGGGTACCAGTAAAATATATTGGGAAGGTAACCTGCGAAGGATGAGTCACTAGGCTTGGGTGTAAAAAGCCCATATATGTATATGTGTGTGTATATATATATATATATATATATATATATATATATATATATACACAAACACACATTAAAACAAATAAATATATATTTGTTTTAATGTATATATAGTACCTATATAATATATAGTATCTATATAAACTAGTTACATTGCACATTACACTATATTTTAGAGTAGCATGGTGCCATAATGGTCAGCATGTCCACCCCACAGCAATAAGGTCCTGGTCCAATTGCTGGGGTTTCTATGTGGAGTTTGCATGTTATTTGTGGGTTCATTTGTGAATGGGTTTCCTCAGGGTTGTTGGATTTCCTGTCACAGTCCAAATCTGTGAATATTAGGCGAACTGACTGTTCCAAATTGATACCAGTTGTGAATGGTTGTGTGTGTGTGTGTGTGCGTGTGTGTGGGTGGGTGGGTCCTGCAATGCTCTGGCAAGCTGTTCAGGGTGTACTGTGCCTTCGCCCAGTGTCAACTGAGATCAGGATTAGGATCTCCTTGACCCAAATATAATTAAACTGTTTGGATGATGGTGGTGATGATATTTTAAAAGTAGCAAGCAGTTACTGGCATAATAATCAGGAAAAGCAATAATCTACTGTATATTACAGGAATCATCAATCAAAATGATCAGTAATGATTTATTAGTTATACTGAATCGATTTATATTCAAATCAGGAGTCATTTAGAGACTCTACTGTTTCTTGGAGTGAATTAATAAAGTTTGTATTGTAATATTGCTTGGTGGTGCACTCTGAAGTTCTACCCAGAGATGTTTTTCTTTCATATTAATGAAATCCTAACTTACTGGAGAGCAAGTCCCAGCGTGCACTGCGGTTTGATTCAGTTGAAAAAGAATGAATCCAATGTAATTCCCAGATTGGGTTGTGCCAGGCTGCTTTACCTGATCACCTTCAAATGCTACAAGCTCAAAACAGAGGTGCATTTACGAATATAACCCTAGAAAACACCAAGAGTAAACATAAACAAGTCAAGAGAAAGCTGCTCACCTCCACTCGATATGAAGCACAGCCCCTGAGGAACTCCCTGATGTTGCTCAAACACTCTCCGTCGCTCTTCGGCTCCTGAAAAACCTGCGAGTACCAGAGGAAAAAACGCCTGAGTCTCTCTGCTCCGTGGTTTTAAACTGATAAAAGCTATTCACTTCGCATTCCACAGCTCTACCATGCAAACTGGACGAGCAACGCTTATTAACATCTCCACACTGGAGCTGAACGCGCTACCTATGCACCGAGTAGGCGTTGAAGAAGCGGAAGTGACGCAAGTTGACGGCGACACGCAGTGAGTGAGTGAATGGAGTAGTGTTTACAAACGAATGTATTGCAGTTATAGACTAATAAACTTATTACAGTTGACAAAAATTGTGTTGATGCTTTCAGTTTTTTAATTTTGTTACGTTTCTTATTGATTGATAATTGAGGATATTCATATTTTAGTCCTTTTAAGACTAAAACTGGCATTTTAGACTCAACATGAAAAGGGCTTTTATTTTATCTATTTATGCATTTTATTTATTTTAATTTAACATATTAATACCACAAGGGAAATTTAGCTCTGCATTTAATCCATCCAATGGCCATGTTGCGGCACCTGGAAATCAGTTGGGGGGTTCGGTGTCCTGTTCAAGAGTGCAAAAGTTGAGGATAAGAAGGGTTCTGCTCACTCCCCCAATTGTCATACGGGTTTCCTGCTGGGTCAGGAATCAGACCAACAACCTTTCAGTCACATAATCCACTTCTCTAACTATTAGGCCACAGCAGCCTTATCTTCCTCTACATCTGTCATTTTCCTGAACATTTCCATGCTTAACTTGTTCTCAGACAACTCGTAATAGTCCAGTTCATTTTCTGTAACCGCTTAATCCTAATTAGGGTCGCGAGGAGGCTGGGGCCCATCCCAGCCGACTCCGGGCGATGGCAGAGTACGCCCTGGACAGCTCACCAGGCCATCGCAGGGCGGAAACACGCTGACGGCTCTGCAGCTACTCTTGTCGAAAGTCAGCAATGGTTCTTTTACATGAACCTATCACCATAGACAGTGAGAGACATGGCTGGCCTTTGATAACCCAGTTAGCTGCACTGAGGGGACTCATAATAGTATTAAAAGCAAAAGTTCACATGGACTGTACATGTTGTACCAATGTGTACAAAAATATTTAATTTTTCTCACACTGGCCAAAAACATATGCTAATACTGAGTACACGCATGACGGACTGTCTTCCCAGCCAGGATGTATACCTGTCTCATGGTAAGTATTCCTGGAGTCTGACGCTCTGGATCCTTAAGCAGAGAGGATTTTGGATATCAGCCTCTTTCAACATGATTTCACAAGAATGTGTCAGACAGAGATTACTCTTAATACATTCATCCATTCTTCACGCTATGGAAATCGGGGATAAGCACCGGCCTGATGAGCCACGAGGCTCGGGTGTAAAAACCCAACAGACTTTACCTATCTACCTACATTCATCCATTCATTCATTTTCTGTAACCGCTTCATCCTAATTAGGGTCGCGGGGAGGCTGGAACCCATCCCAGCCGACTCCGGCCGAGGGCAGAGTACCCACTGGATAATTGCCAGGCCATCACAGGGCAGAAATCCACTGATGGCTATACAGCCTACTCTTGACAAAAGTCAGCAATAGTTCTTTTACATGAACCTCACACCATAGACAGTGAGAGACATGGCCGGCATTTGATAACCCAGTTCGCCGCACTGGGGTGCTTTTAATAACTTTACGTCATTTCTGCATACCATCTGAATCATTCTAAACTAGTAGCCCTAACATTTCTTACTTGTTAGTAATACAGGGATCCCTCACTTTCCGCAGTTAATTGGGACCGAGAGCCCCCTGCGACCGTCGAATTCCGCGAAGTAGGATCGACCTCCCTGACTGACGTATATGTACATGTATATGTGTATATGGTCAGTGAAAGGTAAAGACTGTTGGGCTTTTTTACACCCGAGCTGAGTGGCTCATCAGGTCAGTGCTTATCCCTGGTTTCCATAGCGTGAAGCAACCAGGAGTTCAACTCCTCCTGGATGGGATGCTAGTCCATCGCAGGTTACCTTACCAGTATATTTTACTCGTACCCATTTATACTGCTGGGTCAACAGAGGCACACTTGTGGTTAAGACCTTGCCCAGGGGTCCTAGTACAGTGGGGGTCTAACGGGGATTTGAACCCACAACCTTCCGATCATGAGCCCAGCACCCTAACCACTACACCACTGGCCCCACATATGTGTATATAATATCAATAAATACATATTCAATGCTATAAATGCTTATAATAACAATTAAACATTAAAAAAATAATTCATAAGATGTAAATAAAATATAAATACACACAGATGCGCACCTCACATAAAAATGTAAGCAGTTTGATGGGGAGGTTTGGGATGTTGTTTTTTTTGTTTGTTTGGGTTTTTTGCATAATTGGTCTTGTTTTGTAGCATTTTCCTTAACTTTTTTCCCCTATTCTTCCTTAATTTCTAATTAGGTGAATATTTAAAAAAAAAAAAAAAAACACCACGATGCATTGAAGCCACATTAATTGAAGCATGAAGTAGCGAGAGATCCCTGTATTATAGTCATTGATGAAATTGGAAAAAAAGTCACTTAGTGGACTCTCTGTGCCTTTTATGAATTATTAAGTTTTTCTAAAGGGTACATTATGTACACTTAATTCCAAACTTTACATTTTCTTGAACACAATTATTGTAATTATCATAAAATAGATGAAAACCAGTCAGTATGAAGTTGAAGCCAAGTAGAACTTACCGATCCACGTTACTTCTTTAACATAAGCCTAATAATTAATAGGTGTAAGTGTACAAATTAAATGATTTAAATGTTTCCCTGTCCAAATATTGTCTTATGAAGAAGTTATTATTATTATTTAGGAATACTGTACGTGAGTTGGACTTTTTATGTGATGTATAAGTTCTGTAAAATACCATCATGAATGCAATTGATTTAGAAACAAAAAAGTGGACTATGTTTCTATATGAGGTATGACAGGAAGCTACAAATGTTGGGGTCTGGAGCAGACATAGGGTGAGAGCGTCATACTCATCCGTTTTAGATAAAATGATTAATATATCTCTGAAATGTTTGCTTGAAGACTTTCTTATTAATCAATGCATGTTGCAAGGGCATATGATATTTTATATGTCTATGAGAACAGTTGTTTTGTATAAGTTTGCTCAGTGAGAATGTAAACATAGAACAGACGCTCCCCAACTTATGTTCATCCGTTTTACGCTTTTACTTTTTTTAAGTAAAATTTTGAGTTTAGACGTACCTACGTAGTACGCTGACGTAATGACGTAATGATGCTGTGTCCATTGTTTACAAACGACAGACTGAACGTGCCCCTCCTTCTTCCCAGTTCAGTTTTATATCTCAGTTATACAGTGTGTTACCCTTGTGTTAAGACGTCGTCTCTGTGATCTTTGTGTTTACACTGTTTTTGCGGACTTTTGTAACCCTAAGCAAATATAGTTGGTCTGAAGCGTAAGCCTACTAGCATTGGTGCAAGTCTCATACACAGATGAATTAACTATCTGCTCAGATCGGCGCAATCTACCATGCATACTCAGTTAAGTAAAGAGAGTTGTAAAATGAATGAAAACCCGATTCCAGAAAAGAAAGAGAACTCTCTGCTCTGCTGGTGATTCACATCAGTGCAGGCTGAGTACTAAACGAGGTCAACCGCACATTTTCTCACTTGGAAGTCCGTATAACCCGTGCTTTGTTTCAAGCACAAAAAAGTAAACTACTTTCGGTATTGAGCGCCTCACATATTGTAAGCGTTGATTGGCTGTTTTAAGCTTCATGTAAAGTGACTCAGCTCAGCTTCATGCAAAGGGATCATCTGTTGACCATCGGAACCATTTACAAGCAGAAAGATCGCATCATAGAGAATGTTAAAGGTTATATTTGATACTGTATTTGACATTTAGGCGGCACGGTGGCGTAGTGGTTAGCACGTCCGCCTCACAGCAAGAAGGCCCGGGTTCGATTCCCGGCCTGGGCGTTTCTGTGTGGAGTTTGCATGTTCTCCCTGTGCTTGTGTGGGTTTCCTCCGGGTGCTCCGGTTTCCTCCCGCAATCCAAAGACATGCACTGTAGGTTAATTTGCTGTTCTAAATTGACCGTAGATTCTCTCCTGCAGCGGCACCGGAACCCAGTTGTATCGGCACTTGCCTTTCCATTGGATCCTTCCGGTGGCGCCGAGACGGGGGACTTGCTGCTTGGGTAACAGCCTGTCCCTCATTACTCTCCCTACCCGGGCTCTGCGCACTGGGGAGTATCACCAGCCGGGATACCAGCCAGAGCGCAGCCATAGTCCTTCGGGACTGACGGAGGCCGACCATTTGACATTTGATGAGTGAATTTGATTAAAATGTATCTATTTTAAATTATTTTGCTTGAATTTAATTGATATTATTTGTTGATATTATTAATTTATAATGTTGATATTAGTTGATATTATTTTACAATGTTATGTTTATAATAATTGATTTAGGGGTGTTTTATGAAATACGGGAATGGTATTTATGGATTTATAGTACAGTATGAGCGTCATACGTCACACGTCATACGTCACTGTAACAACTTACGTTCACTTCCAACTTGCGTTCGGTCGTCTGGAACCAATTAAAAACCTAAGTCGGGGAGCGTCTGTACACAAAATAATATCTCAGATTTATTATTTAGATCTACAATAACTACATAGATGTGTATTAGGGCAAGACAACCATGCATGTGCCTGGAAGTCATTTTATTGTAACAGAAAATACTTTTTTTTATGTACAGTACATTCTCATCAGAATATAATGAAGTTAGACAAGCAGAACAAAAAAACCCCATTATTTCATATCAAACAGTCAAACTAAAAAAATTCAATTACAATCAGCAAGAAGACGTGTTTGGCTCTGAACACTGCATGAGTCCTCAGAAGATAATCAGCCAAAGCTTTCATATTGAAGCTTCATGAAACGCCTTCCTCTCTCTCTCGCACTCATTTGCCAAATAGCTTATTCAAGCTATTTATACACAACTATTCATTCGCTCATGCCGAGGGCCGATACGGAAGAGCGAATTCGCATAATGTGCATGTCTCTGGACTGTTGGAGGAAACCAGAGTATCCTGAGAATACTCGTGCATGCAAAGGGAGAACATGAAAACTTCACTTAGAAAGGCCCAGGACTCAACACCAGGACCTTAATGCTGTGAGATGGCTGTGGTAACCACTACACCATCATGCCATCCATGAAGCCTTCCTGATAAAATGAAATGACTTCTGGCCTCAGTGGGTTTTTTGTTTGTTTTTGATTACTCATATACATACAAGCATTCTGTATGTGTACAAGTATGATGATAAGAAAGAGGATGTGCTGTATTTGACAGTCTTTTATAAGTATATATTTAAGTTGAGTGTGTGTGTCTGTGTGTTTATAATTATATACAATGGCAGACTGGTCTAAGTAGAGCGCAAGGGTACGGTAACGTAAATAACCTTTCATTACAAATGTGATGAGCAGAAAAGCATCTTCAAAATGCACAACACCTAAAAGGTTAAGGTGGATGATCTACAACACAGGTGTCAAATTCAAGGCGAAATCCGGCCCACCAACTCATTTCATGTGGCCCGTATAAGTTTCCAAAGATTATGATTATCGTACATCCTTTGCATCAAGCATTACCATGAAACTTAATTAATCATCCTTGCACTAGGTGGCAGCAGCAGCTTTTTTCAAGTAAAAAGCTAGTCATTCATCTTAATCACCTTTAAATTTAGTGTAGTGGCCCTCAGTAAAAATGAGTTTGACACCCGTGAGATACAACATGCAAAAAATAAATAAATACCTAGCTGTCAGTCAAGAATAGGAATCTGACAGTATAGTAGATATAAACTCATTCAACTGTATAGCACAGTGGTTCTAAAATAGTGGGGTGCACCCCCTGGGGAGGGCATGGTGCGATGCCAGGGGGCGCGTGTGACCCCAGGGAACATGCTTTTTTTTTTTGCCGTATTAGGATAAAGTGTAATTCCTCATCTACTACAGCAGGTGGCAGTAGCTTCCTTACTGTCAGAGTCTGCCCAGAGGTAAAAATAAGAAGTGAAGTTAATAAGCCCACTACAGACATTTTTAAGAGGGACGGAAAGAGAGGCGGAGTTAGTGAGAGAAACGAAAGTCTCCCGAAAGCTAAGTTGAGGAGGTATGATGAAGCAGATGTAGCACTCGGCTTCACTGTGCTGCGGTGAGAAACGAGAAAAGGCCAGTGTGTTTACTGTGTCTGAAAACATTGGCAGCGGACAGTATGAACCCAAATAAATTCAAGGCGTCACTTAAAGACATCACAACCCCGATCACGTGATGAGCCGCGTGAGTTTTTTTCAGCGAAAACGTGCCGAGCATTGCGAACAACCATCCCGCTTTATGAATTCTACTCCAGCAAACCAGCGAGTTCTGTTAGCATTGGATAAGGTGGCGTACCAAACTGCTCAGTGCAGAAAACCCAATAGTGGAGCAGAGGAACTGATCCTACCTGTAGCACACACGGTCTCGGTCATGGTGGATGACGTCACTGCTACGAAAATAAGTGCAGGTCCCAGTTCAGCATTGAGCAGGAGCTGAGAGTTCAGTATCATGCTTTAAACCCGGCTTCAAAAAGCTGTGCACTGCGAAATGTGCTCATTGTACCATTAATCTGGACATAATCATTTTGACAATAATAATAATAATAATACAAATTTTTTTTTGTTTGTTTGTTTTGTAGGTTAAAGTGTTTTATATATTGTGCTCCTGAGTTAATATTGCTGATCAATTTTAATTTATTATTATTTATTGATTTGATTTAATTGTATTTTTCAGTATAAAATAGTTCAAATCGTTGGTCAAAAAATGTTTACAGTTTAAATAGAGATACTTTTTTATTTCAGGCAAATTGATGCACTTTAAATCTTTTTGTTTAAAGACTAAAAAATTGTTAATAAAGTTATTCTTTGTTGGAAGTTGATCCATATTTCATCATTTTTTTTGTATTCCATAATGATAAGGATTTATTATGTTAATAAGGATACAGTGTATGCAGAAGATTACTTATAACAATTTTTAAACAAATAACACTATTTATATTGGGGGGGGGTGTTTTCCTCTTCCTGGGGGGGGCGCAACAGAAAATAATTGAGAAGCACTGCTATAGCGGCAAAAATATTAAAATGTACCAAGTATTTTTTTTCCCATTTAAATATTCACTCACTCACTCGCTGAACTGCTTAATCCAACTAGGGTCACAGGGAGGCAGGAGTCTATCTCAGCCAACACAATGTGAAGAAGGTACACCCTGAACAGTTCGACACACAATCACATTGCAACACACTCAAACATTCATCCAGTGGAATGATTCTTTGGTCGAACAAATCGGATATCAATCAAAAAATATGAGGAAAATATGCCTTGGTGTTCGAACAAATTATCAGAGTTCGAACGGAGCAGAGCTGAGTGTGTTGAACTCATGCACAGTGCACAGTACTTTGAACAGCCATCGAGAGGGAGTCTCGTACTGTGTGTTGTGTTTATTCATTACATTACGGCTGCTTTATCCCTTAACTCTGGGTCATAAGAAAAGCAGCAGTAATTCTACTGGGGGGAAAAAAGAGAAAAGTCATGAGAACGTGAAGAATCAACTACGATCAAGAGACAGAGAAAGGAAAAAGCACCACGTCCCCACAAAGCAATAACCCGTCCCCCATCCCTCCCTAGGCCAACACCAGAAATGTATGTATTGTAAACAAATACAGTACATAATTAGGTTAATTAATACTATTATTATGTTTTACGCTTGTACATTAAATGTATGTATTATAATATTAAAAAGTTTCTTAAATACACCTCGTTTTCAAAGTATATACACAACCGTATTGACGGAAGTAGACATTCATCTGAACGCATTAATCGACTTTTAACTATTTCTTATGGGAATTATTGTTTCACTTTTCGAACAAATCGGAATCAACTATATCTTTGGAACAAATTGTGTTCGACCAACAAGGTTCCGCTGTACTCACCCTCACACCTGATGGCGATTTTAAAAAAGCCAATTAGCTCGATGTGGAGGGCAGTGGTGGCCTGGTGGTAAAGGGCGCTGGATCACTGATCCTAAGGTTGGGGGTTCGAGCCCCACTCTTCACAAGCTTGTCACTGTCCCCCCCCCCCCCCCTTCCCAGTGCAGCTAACTGGGTTATCAAAGACCGGCCATGTCTCTCGCTGTCTATGGTGAGATAAGGTAAGTTTGTTTGGTTTTTACACCCGAGCCTCGTGGCTCATCAGGCCGGTGCTTATCCCCGGTTTCCGTAGCGTGAAGCGACCAGGAGTTCAACTCCTCCTGGATGGGACGCTAGTCCATCGCAGATTACCTTCTTATATTTTTACTGGTACCCAATTATACTGCTGAACAGAGGCACAGGGCAGTGGTGGTCTAGTGGTATAGGGCGCTGGATCGCTGATCCAAAAGGTTGGGGGTTCGATTCCCACTCTCCACAAGGTTGTCACTGTCCTCCCCAGTGCAGCTAACTGGGTTATCAAAGGCGGGCCATGTCTCTCACTGTCTATGGTGAGAGGCATGTAAAAGAACCATTGCTGACTTTCGACAAGAGTAGGCTGCAAAGCCGTCAGCGTGTTTCCGCCCTGCGATGGCCTGGCGAGCTGTCCAGGGTGTACTCTGCCCTCGCCCGAAGTTGGCTGGGATGGGCGCCAGCCTCCCCGCGACCCTAATTCGGATTAAGCGGTTACAGAAAATGAACTGAACTGAACAGAGGCACACTTGTGGTTGAGACCTGGGTCTGAGCCCAGGGGTCTTAGCACAGTGAGGGTCCCAGTGGGATTTGAACTCACAACCTCCCGGTCAACGTCCCAATCATGAGCCCAGCACTCTAACCACTACACCACCGGCCCCACACTGTCTATGGTTCATGTAAAAGAACCATTGCTGACTTTCGACAAGAGTAGCTGCATAGCCGTCAGCGTGCTTTTGTCCCTTGTCAGGAAGGACATCCGACATAAAAACCTAGGCCAAACTAAACGTGCGAATCAAATGATATTTCGCTGTGGCGACCCCTGAAAAAGGGAGAAAAAAACGAAAGCAAAAGAAGAAGAATTCATCTGATGTGCATGCCTTTATACTTGCGGGCGGAAACTCTCCATCAGGGGTGTCAAACTCGTCCCACAAAGGGCCATGTGGCTGCAGGTTTTTGTATCAACCGAGCAGCAGCACACCTGACTTTGCTCATTTATTCAACTGATCTGAGTGTTCAGGCAGTTGATTGGTCAGTCTCTGTACAGAGCACACAGATTGACCAATCAGCTACCTGAAGACCCAGACAGGTGATTAAATGAGCCATATCAGGTGTGCTGCTGCTCGGGTGATACAAAAACCTGCAGCCACATGGCCCTTTGTGGGACGAGTTTGACACCCCTGCTCTACATAGAAACGCTCTTACTGAGCCCAAGACTCGAACCCTGGATGGTCTTTCTGCAGGGCAGACATACCATACAATTCACCGGCACCATTTAAATTTTTAGTTTTGATCACTATGGGTTCAGTTTTCTGTTCTGTGAGTGAAATCTTGTGTGAAAATGGTGCTCAGATGCTGGCCTATCCGCTTTTGGCTTCGAGGTTGTGCCTGCTGTGATGCTTTTCTGTGCAGCATGGATGTAAAAAGCAGTTATTTGAATTACCGTAATGTTGCGATTATTATCTGAAGTCTGATTAACTCGGTTTTATTGTTCACACACCTACTGTTTCTGTTGTATTTCCCCTTTCCCACGCTGTGTAAACATAGTCTGTGTTTACTAGAGTGGTTTGGGTTCGCATATAACATGCAATATGTGTGTCAGTGTGAAATGTTTCACCTCCCATAAATAAAGCGTAATCTACTGAAGGCGACTCCGCAGCCGTAAATCTCTGTATATACGCGCACTTACGCGCGCGCAACCCCATCTGCGCGCGCACACTCTTCACTGGATTTGACAAAAAAAAAACAACTCCCAAAAGCTCGTGAAGCCAACTTGTTCCCAGTTAAAGCACGTGCACCTTCCCAAAGTTCTGACGCGTTGGAGGACACGCGAGTTGTGAAGGGAAAAGCGGTTGTTGAAGGGTGTGTGTTTGTTTGTTTTTACCGTGAGGAGCGAGCCGGGACGCAGTCGCTCGACCAGCCTGCACAGCACCACACCGTCTCTCAGCGAGCTCTGGAGAAAACCCTCGGGATCCGACACGCGCTTTTTCGGCGACTGCAGCACCCCGAGCGCAATGAGCCACGTGACCGTCTGCTCGGCCGGGTTCATGATGAGAAATGCGCGTCCTGGAAATTTCCCTGAGGGGGGCGCGGTGAAGACGGAGCGCGCGCGGGTCGCTTCAGACCGTATACATCCCGTTGCTTTGATCTCCAGCACGAGACAGTTGAGGGCTCGATGTGATCTTTCTTCTATCTGGCTGCGGTGGGCATGCTCTGCCTCGATTTGTCTCGTGGAGGGGTTTGGCTTCCCAATTGTTTGGCAGGATGTCAGAGTAACCCCCCCCCCCTTCCTCCCCTCCCCTCCTCTCACCCCCCCCCCCCCCTCTCTCGCTCCTTCCCTCTCCTCTCATTTCCTGTTGTCTTTTCCTCTCCTGTCCTGTCCTCTCCTTCCTTTCCTGTCCTCTCCGTTCATCATCAGTTCAGTTCATTTTCTGTAACTGCTTAATCCTAAATTGAGGTCAGAGGGAGGCTGGAGCCCATCCCAGCCGACTCTTGGTGAGGGCAGAGTACACCCTGGATAACTCGCCAGGCCATCACCGGGCAGAAACCTGCTGTCAGCTATGTCCTATCTCCTCTTGTCAAAAGTCAGCACTGGTTCTTTTACATGAACCTCACACCATAGACAGTGAGAGACATGGCCGGCCTATGATAACCCAGTTAACTGCACTGGTGGGGGACGGTGATAATCCGTTGCGAGTGGGGCTCGAACCCCCAACCTTAGGATCAGTGATCCAGCACCTTGATCACCAGGCCAGCACTGCCCCCTCTCTGTTCATGTCCTCTCTTTCCTCTTGTTGTCTTTTCTGTAACCAAAATTCTTCTTGTTTTCCTTTCATTTTCCCCCTTTTTCAGGGGTCTCCACAGTGACTGATCTGATTCGCATGTTTAACTTGGCGTAGGTTTTTACATCGGATGCCCTTCCTGACACAACCATTTTTTTTTATCAAGGGGCAGAAACACGCTGACGGCTTTGCGGCTACTCTTGCCGAAAGTCAGCAATGGTTCTTTTATATGAACCTCTCAACATAGACAGTGAGAGACATGGCTGGCCTTTGATAACCCAGTTAGCTGCACTGGGGGGGGGACCAGTGACAACCCTGTGGAGTGGGACTCGAACCCCCAACCTTAGGATCGGTGATCCGGTGCCCTATTCCACTAGGCTACCACTGGACCCTTTTCTGTAACCAAAATTAACAGCTGAAAAGATGCTTATGGACAGACTGTCAGCTTATGCAAATACTGTATCTGTTTCACCTGCAGCTGATAACAAGTGGGTGGAGTTAACAACAACAACAATAATAACAGGGAAACTCAGCACCAATTGAATACATCTATCTATCTATTTAGTGCCTGAGACGTAGGACCCAACAGCCCAGCTTTATACATATACTACAGCAGTGCTTCACAATTACTTTCTGTGGCGCCCCCTCTAGGAAGAAAAAAAAAACGTTTTACACCCGCCCCCCTCGAGCAACTATAAATAGTATTGTTTGTCTATAAAATTATTAGTACACCTCTGCATAACATTGTATCTTTATTAACATTAAAAAAAAAAGAAATATAGTTCAACTTACAATAAAGAAAAATTTCATGAACATTGTTTTTTTAATCTGTAATAGAAAAGATTTAAAGTTCATCAATGTGCCTGAAATTAAAAAAGAAATCCTTCTTTAAACTCATTTGACTTATTTATGTCTTAATATTTCCGTCCCCCGGTGCAGCTAACTGGGTTATCAAAGGCGGACCATGTCTCTCACTGTCTATGGTGTGAGGCATGTAAAAGAACCATTGCTGACTTTCGTAAAGAGTAGCTGCAAAGCCGTCAGCGTGTTTCCGCCCTGCAATGGCCTGGCGAGCTGTCCAGGGTGTACTCGGCCCTCGCCCGAAGTTGGCTGGGAAGGGCACCAGCCTCCCCGCGACCCAAGTTAAGATTAAGCGGGTACAGAAAATGATGATTATGAATATCTCAGTCTCGTTTCGCACTGCCAACTAGTGGAGTGGAGGTGCAATTAAACTTATTCTCCTACACTACTGTATTCCAGAAAAGCATGTTCCCCAGGACCATACGCTCACCCCCGGCCTCACCCCCCCACCACCATCATACCACCCCACTATTTGAGAAGCACGGAGATACAGAGATCCCTCACTTTCCGTGGTTAATTGGAACCGAGATCCCCCTGCGACCACCGAATTCCGTGAAGTAGGATTGACCGCCCTGACTGACATACTATACATACAGTACATGTATGTGTATATAATATCAATAAATACATATTCAATGCTATAAATGCTTATAACAATTAAACATTCAAAAATAATGCATCAGCTGTAAATAAAATATAAATACACACACAAATACAGACACACAAGCAGATGTGCACCTCAAATAAAAATGTAAGTAGTTTGGATGGGGGTTTGCATAATTGGCCTTGCTTTGAGGCATTTTCCTTAACTTTTCCCCTGTTACCTTAATTTCCTTATTTTTTAATTTTTCGATGAAAAACCACGATGCACCTTTTAAAAACGAGGAAAAAAGGAGGGTGTGCTTCAATTATCAGGAATCACACTTCTCAGCCGACCTGGGAAGGTCTATGCCGGGGTACTGGAGAGGAGGAGCCGACCGATAGTCGAACCTCAGATTCAGGAGGAACAATGTGGTTTTCGTCCTGGCCGTAGGACTCTTGACAAATTCTATACGCTCCTTGGGATCTTGGAGAAGACATGGGAGTTTGCCCAATCTGTCCACATGTGTTTTGTGGATTTGGAGAAGGCTTTCAACCGTGTCCCTCGAGCTATCTGGTAGGGCATGCTCCGGGAGTACGGTGTTCCGGACCTGTTGCTATGGGCCATCCAATTGCTGTATCACTGGAGCCAGAGTTTGGTCCGTATTGGTAACAACAGGTCAAATTCATTTCCAGTGAGGGTTGGAGTCTGCCAAGGCTGTCATTTGTCACCGGTTCTGTTCAGAATTTTTATGGACAGAATTTCAAGGCGCATCTGAGGCATTGAGGGGTTCTGGATTGGTGGCCATCAGATTTCATCTCTGCTTTTTGCGAATGACGTTGTCCTTTTGGCTTCCCCAGGCCGGGACCTCCAGCTCTCATTGGAACGATTCGCAGTCGAGTGCGCAGATGCCGCACTGGGAATCACGCGTGTGGCGCATGTGTTGACCATGTCTTCTTAGCAGAGTTATAATCTTACAAATGTTTATGCAAGGTTAAAAGCCTGAGCCAAATGATAAAGTTTCAGTGAGCACACTCGAAAAACTTCAGTAATTCTGTCCTTTACACGAAAAGCATTATGGGTGCTCCACTATAGCCAATGGGAGGGAGCTGTGTCATCCCTCCTAGCCAACGTGACGGTAGCAGGGCGGGAAGTTGGGAGATAGCCAATGGGAGGCCAATGGGAGGGAGCTGCGTCATCCCTGCTAGCCAATGGGAGGCCAGCGGGGGCGGGAGGGTGGAAGATAGTCAATGGGAGAGCAGCTCGTGCATTGTTTGAATGGCACGTTTGGTGAGAACTTGTTTTGTATACAGAGACAAAAAAATGTGGAAAATGTTTTTCGTAACCTGGATTTTTCGTTTGCTGTGACTATCGTAAGGTGATTAATTAAATCTAGGTGAACCATGTCACAGAAATTTAGACTTTACAGCCATCAGCATGTTTCCGCCCTGCAATGGCCTGGTGAGCTGTCCAGGGTGTACTCACCCGGAGTCAGCTGGGATGGGAGCCAGCCTCCCCGTGACCCTAATTAGGTGGGATACACCATGAACAACTCACCAGACCATCGCACACACTGGAATGTCCAATTAACCTAATGGACATGTCTTTGGACTGTGTGAGGAAACCAGAGTACCCAAAGGAAACCCACACAAGCACAGGTTGAACATTCAAACTCCACACAGAAACATCTGAGCTTTGGACTTGAACCCAGGACCTTCTTTCTAAACACCTGCTACCAAATCTTGCATGCTGCCAACTAAAAACAACAATCAGTGTTTAAACTCCGCAGGTGGGAGGTCCATCAGAAGGCGGAGATGTCAGAGTGTTAAGTCATGTGAACTCCTGCAACTTGAGCATCAGTAGGTAATGTACCCTTTACATAATATACCAGACTATTACTTTAATAAACAAGAATCGTATGTAGGATAAAGGATAACATTTTAAACCCATACCCTCCATCTTGGAGCTGATGCAGTGTTTCAGGAGTTTTCCTTCAGCAGGTGAAGATGAACACACACAAAAAAAAAAAAAAATCTCACATTTCAGACACCTCTTATAAATATTTATCTCTTTATTGGAACTTCATTCTAATAATAATGATTTCCTTTCACTCAGGGAATTAATTTTTTTTCCAACTGAACACAATCTTAGTATATACAAGCAGAAGGCAGCATCAAGTTGTAGTGGCGAAAGATGGCCTTGCAGCAGACACCGCACATTGTAGAATGAATTCACCAAAAAGCATAAAAGATTTGCATTCCAGAGCAATAAAGGGGGAAAAAAAGAACAAAACACTGACCAAGCAGAATGACATAACACTTAAAATCCATGTTTAATTATTATTATTATTCAAGTCTTCACAAGAGAAATCCTCTCTTGCCTTTATGTCCCCCTCTCTGATACTATATGTTGTAATGATCACACGTACAGTGAGTGAGTTTTAATGGTGTATCATCACCATTAACACTACGGTACCCACAGAGACCACCTGAAAGTGAGCCTGCGGAACTGGCACTACATCATATAACCTGAACATGCTAACATTGCTGCTAATTCACCAAAGCCAGCCGGAGCTGAAAAGCACTCAGTCAGAAGCATGCTAACAGCTTTGTATTCACTTTCCTACATCATTATCCATGGAATCGTTTTTGGGTGATGCATTAAGATAAACCTTTCTTAAAAACAGCTCCGCACTACATTGAAACTAAAAGGTCGATCAGAAATAACAGGCACATTCGGAATAATAGTGTGTAAATGTTTCTCTAACGGTCACTGTTAAAAAACAGTGGTAATAGTTTCAGTTTCTCACAGAAAAACACTTTTGTCACTTATTCTTTTTCTGTCGTCTCCACCACTCAAAGGAGGAGATGGAGGGACAACGGAGGGTCATGTCTCGACCCTGCCCACACACCCACACTTACTCTCTGAATGTATCAGCATCTGTGTGCAAACCTGTGTGTGTGTGTGTGTGTGTGTGGGGAGGGAAGGAAGAAAAAAAAAAACCAAAACACCACAGACCGACGTCACCAGACCCCGGAAGTGTGCAAAAAATGTGTGTATGTGTGTGTGTGTGGTCTCAGTATGTAGGTCAGTTTGAAAGTCATTGTGTGTACTCAGATGATTTCAAAAGTTTTCTTAAGCTCCATGATCAGCTGCCAGTCTGACTTCTGCATCTCGTCTCTGAACCAGTTCTTCAGAGCATCGATGGACTGACGGGTAATCTGTCAGAGAAATGAAACACGAGTCAATGGCACAGTCTCTAGTTTTTCCACTGCACACTGACTTGGGTTCACTATCAGTACTACTGCACTCCTGCACTTGGCAGAACTCATAACCCATAATTTTCAACCTCGAAGTACGAAAGAAAGGGGCAAAAAAACAACACACCCCTTAATAAACGACCCATTAATCCTACTCATTACAGCAAGTGATATCAAAACAAGACAATTCATCAATGCAATAAAATCCTTTTATATGCAATGATGTTATACCAGTGCTTCTCAAATAGTGGGGTGCCCCCCCCCCCCCCCCCGGGGGGGGGGGGTCATGGTATGGTGCCGGATTGGGGGGGGGGGGGGGGGGTTTTCGACCCAGGGGAAATGCCTTTCGAGAATTAATGTAAGTGCACCTCCACTCCACTAGTTGGCAGTGGCGCTCTCATTGTCATGCTATGGTGTCACGATTTCTTCTGAGAGGGGGCGCCCTCTTTTTGTATCTTTGCTTACTAGACATAAATTGTGCATTGTGATTGGTTTATCTACAACTAGGATATCAACTCATATCTGACTTCCTAAGACATCACTACAGAGGAAAAAAAACCAAACAATTCTGGCAGGTTCAAAGTGAAAAGCTAACAGCAGTCAGCATCCCCCCAATCCATTCAAGACTTATTCCATAAAATGGAACATTTAAATGAAAGTATTTATGGCAAAAGCACCTTTTTTTCTTTTCGGCTATTCCCTTTCTTCAGGGGTCGCCACAGCGAATCATCTTCCTCCATCCTCATGAAAGTCATATTAATGATTCGCATATTAAGCATTTTTTTTTTAAATCTTAAAGAATTACAGTTTTTCCTCACGAAACATGATTATCGACTTATTGTGAGGTCATCAAGCTTTGCTGTGACATAATATGTTAGTATTATGGCTACAGCATCCAGAGAAAAGCGCATTGGTACCCACACTGAGCAAGCTAGAAGTGCTGCAAGCTAGTTAGAATGGCCTGCTGTAGGAATAGGCCTCTGTGCTAACCAGCTCAATGTGTGCAAACCAGTTCAGTAAAGTAATTTATGCAATAAAAGTTTAAAGAACATGAATACCGTAACGAAAGCAGATAAAATATATATATTTTATAATAAACACGAAATACTTTTTCCATACCCTGTGATCAGTCATGTCCAATATGCTAAGTATGTAATATTAATTATGTCTGCTATGAGATCATATCTGCCCAGAGATCATGGGACCTCTGCAATAGGGGCAGCAGTGGCTTACTAGTTAAAGCGACGGGTTGCCGATGTGAAGGTCAGCGGTTCAACCCCCACCGTGACCACTGTTGGGCTATTGAGCAAAGCCCTTAACCCTCAATTGCTCAATTGTACAAAAATGATAATTGTAAATCCCTTTGTATAAAAGAAACTTGCCAAATGCTGTAAATGTAGGTCATGGATTAGAGGGGAAGGAAAAAAAAAATACATGCACACACACAGATACATACATACATATACAGGGATCCCTCGCTACTTCGCGCTTCAATTCATGCGGCTTCAGTGCATCACATTTTAAAAAAAAAAAATTAATTGAATTAAAAAATAAGGAAATTAAAGAAGAATAGGGGAAAAGTTAAAGAAAATGCCACAAAAACAAGGCCAATTATGCAAAAAACCTTAAAAAAACAAAAACAAAAAACCCAAAATTTCATAAAAAATTCAAAATTCGCCCTGAAACTCGCATGTAAGCCAGCAGAAGGCAGGGACCCAAGGCAGGCTGCATCCATTGCTTACAGACTGAAGTGCCCCTCCTCCCCAGTTCAGGCAGGGACCGCCCATTCAAATTCAATCTCACAAGCTGGTTGGCTTAGACACGTGCCGCAGTTGCCTCGCACATTCCGGCAGGATTTATTTGTGATTTTGCGATCTTATAGTGTTTGTGAACATCCTGCACCGCGGAGCAGCACTATCGTCAGAGGTGAGTACAGTACTTAAAGTATTTACATATAAACTCTATTTAAATATTAATACATTACAGTATTTACATATGCATATAACTGTGTAATGTTAATATACATTTCTTGATATTGTATAGACGCGAAAATATACAGAAATGAGACAACATGGTAAAAACGAGAGGGGCTTTCCTACTTCGCGGTTTTTCGAATATCACGGCCAGGTCTGGTCTACATTAGCCGCGATGTTCAAGGGATGACTGTGTGTGTGTGTGTGTGTGTGTGTATATATATATATATATATTTTTTTATATATATACTACACAACATTAGCATTTCAAGAATGTAAACAAACAATATCGCAGTTAGCTAGTTGCGAACAAACAATGGGGTTCCCTTCTCCTAACTCTTAACTTCTACTTCCTTGTTGCAGTTGATTCCTGTTTATTATCTGATGATCGGAAACGGAAGAGAAACCAGTCGGTATGGCTCTACCTTACATGCTAATATCGTACATGGCATTTGAGTAAATGTCCATTGAGCCATTGCAAGAAAACAAACCTTTCTAATTCAGTAACAGCGTATATCGTGTCATGCTGCACATTATATAAAAACCGTCGCACCTTGCTAACGATGATATCTACAGCCTCGAAATGTCGGCCGTACATCTTGGGGGACTCTCCAGAAATCGGTTCGATCTTCACGCAGATCTCTTGGCCTTTCTTTGCCGTATCCACTGACTTGTGGTTCACTTCGATACTGGTTATGATGCCAATCTCCACAAACTAAGGAAAAATGGTAAAAGTTAAAGGCGCCTCTGAGGGCGGGGGAATAGAATAATGTATTAACCTAACACCCCCTCACACACACACACACACACACACACACACACAGACACACTTACCCCTTTGCTAGGTACACACAATGGAGTTCCTGTCCTCAATACACCTGCCTCCACAGTCACACCCATGACTATTGGGTCTCTAGAGTTAAAGATGAACTGAGGCAGGACGCGCAGCTTACAGGGGAATACTGCAACATGCCTAACGGAGAGAGAAAAGTGAACAAGTGAATCTTTAACTCAAACAACATCTGTTAGTGAGTCATTCTTTCAAATAACACACAAACCAAACAGCTAGACAAACTAAATTCTACAAAGCTATCCTCACACATACGCATCAGTTTAACAACATACACGATGTACAGCATATGAAAGGCACACGGAGCATGTCATTTTAGACACTGATAAGTCAGACATAGACGGGAAGTCCACATACTTGAACTCCTCCTGCTTCTGTTTCTTGTAGTCTTCCCTATATTTAGTGAAGGCGTCGAATAGATGATAAATGATCTCGGCGCTAAAGATTCGCACACCAAGACTGTCTGCCATCTCCTGAGAGTCTCTTTCGATTTTCACATCGAAGGCCAGTATCACTGCATACCTGCATCAGACAAGAGGAAAGTACAAAAGAGGAAAATATGATTAAAGAGGAGAATCCATTAAATTCTACCTGTGGTGAACTTGTATTTTTTAAGCTTTTTAAAATGATCACAAGACAACAATAGTTCCATCAGGCAACGTCGGCCCTTGCGAGTGCTGCCACACTACCACTACTACTGGGTAGGCGCAGCTATATGTTGCCTTCTATATTGACGGTTGCAGCCCTGGTAGTGACACAAATTCATTGTGTTATCCTACTGGTTGGGCCGTGATTGACTGGTCACTGACCCTATGCAAGAGACAAAAGTCTAAAATAACACATTATTTGCCCACACTGAGCTGTGTCAACCAGAAAAATGGCAGAGTGCAAAGCATACTGCTGCACAAACAACAAGCGCAGAAATTCACGGAAAACATATAACATATATACATAACATATCAGCACAGGCCGTACCCAGACAATGATTTTCAGTGCATCGCGGTTTTTTTTTTAATATACATCGATTTAAAAAAATAAGGAAATTAAGGAAGAATAGTGGAAAATGCCACAAAACATGGCCAATTATGCAAAAAAAAACCCCAAAACAAACAAAAAACAACCCAAAACCCCCCCAACAAAGCTACTTAGATTTTTATGTGAGGCGCGCATTAGTATGCGCACACGCACATCTGTATTTATATTTTATTAACATCTTATGCATTATTATTGAATGTTTAATTGTTATTTTAAGCATTTATAGAGTTGAATATGTATTTCTTGATATTATATACATGTATGTATACGTCAGTCGGATAGGGAGGGGGGTGTTGATCCTACTTCGTGGAAATCAACCCTAATTAACTGCGGAAAGTGAGGGATCCCTGTAATTCAGTAGTCTGCAAAGACCACTTCAAGCTAACTTGCTATAGACGTGACCTCTAGGCAGAACTATAGGACACGATGCCCAAGCTTTTACGTCCAACTGGACGCTGTTCCTATGGAATTCCTTCATTAAAAAAAGGAGCCTCTTCAAAATGAACCAGTAAAAGGTAAGAGCCTTTAGTTTACTTGCACTGGTTAACCCGGCCCAATGAGTTCACGTGAATGCAGGATAGAAAACGGTTGTTCCACATTGGTTCATTGCCCAGTATACTATGGCCAGTTATATTAAAATGAGCTCTATATCACAAAATATTACATATACAGTAGGCCCTTGACTATTTGCAGATTGCCGAGCAACTGTCACGTAATTCAAATTCAGTCAATGGCTGTCCTCCTTCCTGCTGATTGGTTGAGATGATGTATACGCACCTTTTCCCTCATTCACATACAATTTGTCAATGAGCCTTTTTTTAGTGTTTTAATTACCAATTAAGCTGTATGATGCCACTCAAACGCTGACTAAGCGGCAGAAAAAAGTAATGACATGAGGTGTTTGACGCCAGTGACACAGAGAGCTTGTGAGACAAAGTGCGGCTTATCCGGACTTCCAAAGTGAGCAAGTGCGCATTGAGTACTAAGCAAGTATAACAACAAGCAACAAACACCTCACATTCAAAGGGGAAGGACTTAAGCAGCGCGCTTTAATTGAGGTGCGAGTGCGGTTTGTGTTTATAGGGAGTTGGTGAGCGGACTTAATTCAGGTGTGAACTGCATTCAGCCCGAGCAGCTCAGCCACGCCCCTCAGTGGGAGCAGGGTGAAAACAGACACACGTGTTTAAGAAGCATATTTTAGCGCATGTAATAGATGCATAGTATTTTTCTTCTGGTTGATCATCCGTGCATGTAATATGATACATGGGGTTTTACTTCCGGGTACAGAACCGAACCCCCGCGAATAACGAGGGCCTACTGAATTACACACTAATTATACTGTAAGGATGACAACAACACCAGTACTCTTGGTAGGAGGAAAAAGACAATTTCAGAGAGAGGTGCGTAATAAATACATACTGTGGGTCATGTTCCAGCATTGTAGATGCCTTCATTACGTCTTTTTTGTGAACAGGGCCAATATTAATGCCAGCGTACTGAAATAAAATCAAACAAAAAGAAATAAATCCAATTACTGGACGGGATTTTTTTTAGTTCAGAACATTGATAGAGTACACTAAACACATTTTCCTAACTTCAGACACATATGTCAATCAAGTATACAAGAGGTTAAGAAATCTGTTACAGAAAACTGCATATATTCATTTCACCCGATAACTTCAATTTAAATGGACCCTGTATTCTTCCTTATTAATAATAACAATGACTATATTTAAAATTAAGAAACAGTGAATGCAAATGGTTTGCGGTTCAATTCAAGTTTAAATTTTTTGTACTTACAGGCACTTTGGATGTGCGCAAAAATTCCAGCAGCGCTTCCAGTGAGCCCAGCGTTGACGCCTGTACATACACACCCTTCTCCTCTAGCTTTATTGCATTCAGCGTCTGTTTCAGCTCCCTGATCAGGTCATCCTATGCGAACATAGAAACAAGCATGTTGTGAAAATTGTTCATGCTCACATTTAATTTTGTGGTATCTCATGACTGTTTTTTTTTTTTTTTTTTTTTTTTTAGTTGTTGAGGCAGAAATTTTTATTTGTGTCAAAATGACTGAGATGGGTCAACATGCAATCTCATCCCCCCACACACACACACACACCCCATGTTTCTCATTCTGTAAGCACTTCATGCCGTCATCTCATGAACTATGGACTCTGGAGGGTCTTTCTAGTCCTGTTAAACATGCAGCAGCTTTCAAACGCCACAGGTGCTCAAGCTCATCCACAGCTGGCTGAGCTCTACTGGAGAGAGGGACATTATGCTCGCCATCACTTAAAGTGATCACTAACCCACAGGTGTCTGGGAGCTGATGCATACAAGGGGGTGGATGACGCTTCCTCTGAGTGTTACATTGCTCCTGAATATCTATCTGCAGCACTACAATTGAAAAGCAGTCAGTTGGAGCGCATCACATGACTTGGAGGAAGCATGTCCTAGTCCGGCACTAACCTCGGCTGGTTGGTGATTGTATTATAGGGAAGTGTTGCATAACAGGTGAAGAGTGGGAGAAAATAAAGGAGTGACCAAATTGGGTGAAGGAAGAAGGGGTGGGGGAATAAAATAGTGAAACTATATCAGAGCACAATGAGTGAGTGATACATATATATATATTTTTTTGTGTGTGTGTGTGTGTATAGGCGGGGTACACCCTGATCAGCTTGTCAGTATGTCACAGGTGTACATACAAATGTTAAGCACAGCAGCATGTTGACGTAAGGGTTAGCATATCCGCCTCAGAGCAACAAGGTCCTGGCTTCAAATCCTGGGCTTGTCAAGGACGATTCTGCACAGAGTTTGTTCCGCCTGTGCCCGCACAGGTTTCCTTCGGATACTCTAACGTTTCTTCCCACGATTCAAAGATATACACATTTTACCAACTGGCTGTTCCAGACGTGTCACCAGACGTGGGCGTGAATGGGTGTGCGAGTTGGCTCTGTGATGAACAGAGTTAGCCGAGATCAGCTCCAGCCTCTCTGTTATTTAAGTCGGACAACGCAGCTCAGCAAATGAATGAAGCAAGAGCGCACGCGCGCGCGCGCGCGCGCACACACACACACACACACACACACACACACACACACACGACCCGAAAGAACACACTCACCTTCAGAACAGGAATCTCATCCTCTTTATGAGCCACCAGCAGCGGCAGACCTGCCAGAGTCTTCTCCAGATCCTTCCCTAGGATCTTCACTCCCTGAGATGTGTTCACCTCCTTATGCTTCTCATACTGATTCTGCACAATAGATTTTCAACAGGAAACTGTCACACATCTGTACGAAGAATTTGACACTGTTTATCAAGTCAGCTTGCAGATGTGGAAAGCGGGAGCCAAACCTTGACACGCAGCTCTTTGAGAGGTGGGGGCAAAAGCAGTCCTCTGATCTGAGTGACAATAGGGCCCTCAACACCTGGGACGATGATAGTTTCGCCCTCTCGCAAGCGTCCATTGATCAGGATCACGTCTATCGTTGTGCCCATACCAGGCAGAGCTTTTACCTTTGGCCGAGAAATAACACTTATAATTCTGCAAAAGGTTTCCCTTTCTGTATTTATCCTCTTACTGCATGACTACGCCATCCATTATTTTGTGATTCAATCAATACCTTTACTTTTACTCAGATCATTATTACTCACTGTCATACTACTGTATCACACATATGATCATTTTATGTTCATAAATCATATTTAAAAGGTACAGAGATAATCTAGTGCCATCTAGTGCTGAGGTTACAGACTGCAACCAACTGAAATCTGATTCCTGATTCCTGCCCTTCAAAGCCTGTTGGGTTCTGAGCCACTTTCGAAACGTGGCATTGCAAGATGGCAACCTCCATGAGAGGGGATGCCGCTGTCCATGTAACTCAACATTTTTGAAAATAATTTCAGATTCATTAAGCCATATTTTATAATAATGTGTACAGTTTCTGCTTCTTGATCCTCCAAAACGTTGCACACTGTACCTTTAAAACATCCTCCTCCCAAATTTACAAAAATTAGATTTGTATTTGCCAGAAGTAAACTTCACCTCACCTCCATGACCTGAGCTCGGAGCTCATCACAGTGGGCCAGTCTGCGTGCCAGCATGGTCTGGGTGAGCTCGACCAGCAGGGCAATCAGGTTCCCCATACCATCACCCGAATGGGCAGAAGTGGGTACCAGAGACACAAAAGTGCGTGGGTCTTTATTCTCAAAGAACAGAGATGCATTCAAACCCTGTGCATGCACACCCACACACACACACACACACACACACGCACACACACAAAAACACATTTGGACACAGGAAGCCAAAAGAACATGTAGGGCAGTGGTGGCTCTCGTGGTTCAAGTTCTGGGTTACTGATAGTTGTATAAAAATGATAAATGTAAGTTACACTGAAAAGAGTCAATAGATGTAAATTTAAACATGACAATAGATAGTAGTGATGGGTCTTCTCAGAACCATTTGCTGGATCAGTAAGGTACAGTTACATTTACATTAAAGTATAAAAGTACAAAGTCAGAAGGACAGTGTTTGCATTTACAGTACAGTTCTGAAGAGAAAATCAGGTGACTGTGCTGTGTATGTGAGGAAGGGGAGTGTGCACAAACCTGCTGGGCAAACTCAAGCATGACAACCTTGGCTCGCTCATCAAACTCATCCTTAGTGTTCTTCTTCTGCTTCTTAAGTGTGGCCACCACATCTGTGTCTGGACTCTTCTTCCAGTCGTAGAGACGGTCAATCTGTGTGTGTGTGCGAGGTGGGGGGTTAAGAACTAAAGCACTAAAAGAACACGATGAGAGCTCACTGAGGACAACAGCAGACTCCACCATGACAGGCAAATCTGCAACTTTAACCACTTCATATATTTGAATATATTTCCAAAAATACAGGGATCCTTCGGTAGTTCGCACTTCAATTCATCAATTCATGCGGCTTCAGAGCATTGCGTTTTTTTTTTTAATATTCATCGAATTAAAAAAATAAGGAAATTAAGGAAGAATAGGGGGAAAAGTTAAGGAAATGCCACAAAAACAAGGCCAATTATGCAAAAAAAAAAAAAAAAAAAAAAAACAACAAAAAAAAACCCCCAAAACAAACAAAAAACCAAAAAACAACCCAACCCCCCCCCAACAAAACTGCAGTATTTACATTTTTATGTGAGTGCGCATCTGAGTGCGCGCGCGTGTCTGTATTTATATTTTATTTACATCTTATGCATTATTTTTGAATGTTTTATTGTTATTATAAAAATGTATAGCACTGAATATGTATTAATTGATATCATATACGTATGTGTCAGTCAGGGGGAGTCCGACTTTGTGGAATTCTGCGATCACGAGGGGGTGGGGTTCTTGGTCCCAGTTAACCGCGGAAAGTGAGGGACCCCTGTACTACATATCATATACAAAAACAAATCAGCGAGTATAAAGTAACATGGGGGAAACAAGACATCTACTTACACACACACACACACACACACACACACACACACACGAATTTACATCTTCTGCATTATCTTTGAATGTTTCATTCTTATTATGAGCATTTTCGCATTGAATATGTATTTATTGATATTATATAAACATATATATGTACGTATACGGTAGTCAGGGGGTGGGGTGGGGGGTGGTCGATCCTACTTCGCGGAAACTGGCGGTCCTCGGTCCCAATTAACCGCGGAAAGTGAGGGTTCCCTGTAATTAGGAGTTAAATGTCTCCAGTACATAAATAGAGTATTCTTGCTCCTCGGCAGTGTGGTCAGGAGCCATTGTAGTTCTACATGTTTTGCTACACTAACATAACTACTCACTCCTGAGGTACATGCATCGCCAACAGTGTTCAGTCTGCACACAAATGGAAGAACCTCAGCACAATCTGATCACAACTCATACTGAATTGTACTGCCATCCACTGGATTGTAAGACACATGGCAAGTGCCATGCATATAATCTCACTGGTAGAAAAAGTGAAAATAAACTTGTTGATTTGGCCTGTGACTCTGATCCATTCTGACATTTAATGTGTTATACACATCAACCGATTTTCACCTAAGTCAACTGGGTAGATTTTTCACAATCATTCTTCTAGAAAGAAAAAAACCACCCCAAAAACTAAAACTTTCCTGGTTGTCATAAAAATAGTCCAAAAAAAATCGCAAGTAAAGGAGATAATGCCTGACCATCTCTCAGGGATACTAAATAGTTCATAACATGATTTAATCATTGCATATTTCAGTGTTCCTGCACATCAATCAATGCAATGTAAGGTAATTAAGTACTATTTTTATATAAATGACAAATGAGCCTCACCAGGTATGCATAATGACCAAGCTAAAAATTCCATGCACAACTTCATCCATTTAATATAAACAGATTTTTGATTATTTATTGATTTGTGGTTTCAAATTGAAATCTTTAGTAGATCACATGACTGTCGGTTGCAACTGTGAGTTCTTTGAAAAATATCTATAATCTGTTGCTCTCCAAAAAATGGCTTGGTTTGTGTTCTGGTGGAGAAACCAAAGGACAGAGTGAGCGCCTCCGGAAGGTACTTTGTACTCAGAAAAACCTCTTTCTGCGTCGGATAAAACAATCCATACGAATACAGGGTCAGGGCTTATTTCTGCTGGTAAAAGTTAGTCTATGATCACCTGACCTCACCTTATTAAGAGCCACAATAAAGGGACACTTCTTTTCCTTCAGCAGGTTGATGGACTCGAGTGTTTGTGGTTCCAGTCCGTGCATTATGTCCACCACCAGGATAGCGATGTCGCACAGGGAACTGCCCCTATTTCTCAGATTACTGCAAAAATGGACAGAAGCCAATTAGGAAAAGAATCCAGAATGACACAACGAAATGGATAGAAAGAGGAAAGACAAAAGACAGAGACAAAGAAAACAAACAAACAAATAAATAAATAAGAAAATACGCCACGGGGGTCCAGATGTTAGACCTGGCAGAACCATTGACAAATCCAATATAAAATATCACCTTATACCAAGGTCAAAGTCACCTATATCCAATCCCACCCTATTGGATAGTGAGAGGGACCCACACACCAAAATTTATGATCCGGTGTCATTTCCTTCCAAAGTTATCGCACCAACAAGTTGTACTAACAATGGAACCTATTTCTATTGCTCCCGTTATGTCCACCTCAAGGGATGGCGGAAACTAAAGAAAATTCACCAAGAAGACTGCAGTGACCTTGAAACAACGTCAAGGTGACCCATATACAATCCCATCCAAGACATTCCTGAGGGCAACAAAAAGCGCTATACAAATTAAACTGAGCCTTGCGTGGGGAAAGCAGCCACCAAAATTTGGTGATTCTGTGTTTTCTTTTTCCAAAGGTAAAGTCTGTGGGCTTTTTACACCCACGCCATAGCATAGTCATCAGGCCGGTGCTTATCCCCGGTTTCTGTAGCATGAAGCAACTATGAGTTCAGCTCCTCCTGGATGGGACGCTCGTCCATCGCCATTTACCTTCCCAGTATATTTTTACTGGTACCCAGTTATTACTGCTGGGTGAACAGAGGCACACTTGAGGTTAAGTCCTTGCCCAAGGATCTGAGCACAGTGGGGGTCTAACTGGGATTTGAACTCACAACTTCCTGATCATGAGCCCAGCACTCTAACCACTAAGCCACCGGCCCCACCTCTTTTTCCAAAGGTATCAGGTTAACAGGACTTGACAAGCTCAAGTTTTATTCCTCGCAATTTCTAAACCACAGTTTTACAGCTCCCGCTCCACTCACCTTCTGGAGCTAAAAAGCAAATAAGAGGCACCCTAACCACATATAAACAACAAATTATCACAACCATCAAGATTCTACACAGCTTTCGACTGGTGCTCACCTGAAAGATTCATGTCCTGGAGTGTCAATAATCAGCATTCCTGGAATTTTTATAGTATCCCTTTCAAACTGTAGGAAAGAAAAATCACAAGACAGACGCCACACTTATGGAAACATTCAAAATATTATTGTAGAAAGTGTGCACACAGTACAGATGTCCCTCAGCACTGCCTGTAACTGTGGAATGAGGTACTTACATTTTTCACCATCTTGGTTTGCTCAATGATGGTTTCCAAGGGAACATTGGTAGCGCCAATTTGTTGGGTGATTCCACCTGCCTCACCATCTTGTACGTGTGTGTGTCGCAGCTGGAGGCATTAAACAGAAGAACTGATTTGCACTGATAAACACACACCTTACACTGTGTGAGACAAAACAAAAACAACAACAATAACAACAACCACCAACATGTTACGCCCACCCTTACCTTGTCAAGAATTTTTGTCTTCCCTGTATCTACGTGCCCCAAGACACAGACAACGGGAGCTCTTAATTTGTCTAAGTTTATGTTCTTCAGGTTCTCCTGTCGGCGTTTCTGCAATACAAATAAAATAATAGCATTTAGACAGCAGACAAAGAAAGAGTAATAATTCAAAATACTTAAATCGTTTAAATAAAACGATACCAATTCCAATAAAAATATAAAACTCAAAAAAAAAAAAAAAAAAAAAAAAAAAAACAGTAAAATTTGCTAAGAGCCTCCAAACTGGTTTTCATTCCTCTCTGGCCTTGTGTGAGGTCATTAGAGGAACCTCCCCCCTTCCCCCCATAAGTACCACCACATATATTGTCTTGTATTTGCGGTAATTAGAAAATACACCACCACATAATTCACTTGTACTTATATTTTTATAAATACAGGGATCCCTCACTTTTCGCGGTTAATTGGGACTGAGATCCCCCCAACGACCACCAAATTCCGCGAAGTAGGATCACCCCCCCCCCGACTGACATATATATATATATATATGTGTATACTGTCTTCCTTTCGGCTTTTTCCCTTTTACTCGGGAGTCGCCACAGTGAATCATCTGATTCGCACATTTGATTTGGCAGAGGTTTTTACGTCGGATGCCCTTCCTGTCACAACCCTTTTAGCAAGGGACAGAAACACGCTGACGACTTTGCAGCTACTCTTTACGAAAGTCAGCAATGGTTCTTTTACATGCCTCTCACCATAGACAGTGAGAGACATGGCCTGCCTTTGATAACCCAGTTAGCTGCACTGGGGGACACATATATATGCTTATAATAACAATTAAACATTAAAAAATAATGCATAAGATGTAAATAAAATATAAATACACTCCGATGTGCACCTCACAAAAATGTAAGTAGTTTTGATAGGAGGGTTTGGGATGTGTGTTTAGGGTTTTTTTTTTTTGTTTGTTTTTTTGCATAATTGGCCTTGTTTTTGTGGCATTTTCATGACCGCAACTTTTCCCCCTATTTTTCTTAAATTTCCTTATTTTTTTATTTGATCTCTTCTTCTTTTCCTTTCGGCTGTTCCCTTCAGAGGTCGCCACAGCAAACCATCTGCCTCCATCTCACCCTATCCTCTGCATCTTTTACTCTTACTCCAACTACCTTCATGTCCGCCTTCACTCCATCCATAAATCTTCTCTTTGATCTTCCTCTAGGCCTTCTGCCTGGTAGTTCCAACCTTAGCATCCTACTACCAATATACTCACTCTCCCTCCTCTGTACATGTCCAAACCATCTCAATCTAGCCTCTCTGACTTTGTCTCCAAAATGTCTTACATGGGCTGTCCCTCTGATGTACTCGTTCCTGATCCTATCCATCCTCGTTACTCCCAAAGAGAACCTCAACATTTTCATCTCCGCTACCTCCAGCTCTGCCTCCTGTCTTTTCCCCAGGGCCACTGTTTCTAAACCATACAACATCGCTGGCCTCATCACGGTCTTGTACACTTTTCCTTTCATTCTTGCCGATACCTTCCTATCACACATCACACCGGACACTTTTCTCCAACCATTCCAACCTGCCTGCACACGCTTCTTCACCTCTTTTCCACACTCTCCATTGCTCTGGATTGTTGAGCCCAAGTACTTAAAATCCTCCACCTTCTTTATCTCTGCCCCCTGTAACCTCACCGTTCCTCTTGGATCCTTGTCGTTCACACACATGTATTCTGTTTTACTGAGGCTAACCTTCATTCCTCTCTTTTCCAGGGCATACCTCCACCGCTCTAGATTTTCCTCCACTTGTTCTCTGCTCTCACTACAGATCACAATGTCATCTGCAAACATCATAGTCCATGGAGATTCTTGTCTAACCTCGTCTGTCAGCCTGTCCATCACCATAGCAAACAAGGAAGAGGCTCAGAGCTGATCCTTGATGCAGTCCCACCTCCACTTTGAACTCTTGTGTCACACCGACAGCACACCTCACCACTATCTTACATGTCTCATACATGTCCTGCACCACTCTAACATACTTCTCTGCCACTCCAGACTTCCTCATGCAATACCAAAGTTCCTCTCTCGGCACCCTGTCATATGCTTTCTCCAAATCCACAAAGGCACAATGCAGCTCCTTCTGAGACCTTCTACTCCTTCTGAGTACTTCTCTATTAACATCCTCAAAGCAAACACTGCATCTGTGGTGCTCTTTCTTGGCATGAAACCAAACTGTTGTTCACAAATGCCGACCTCTGCCCTTAGTCTAGCTTCCACTATTATTTCCCATAACTTCATCGTATGGCTCATCAACTTTATCCCTCTGTAGTTGCCACAACTCTGCACATCTCCCTTGTTCTTAAAAATGGGCACAAGCACACTTCTCCTCCATTCCTCAGGCATTCTCACACTCTCTAAGACCTTGTTGAATGTTCTTGTCAATATTTAAGAAAAAAAAAGTGATGCACTGAATTGAAGCGCGAAGTAGCAAGGGATCCCTGTATACACAAATTTAATTGTGTTTTTCTGACAGCAGAAGCACCTGGAGATTATGTAGCATGCGATGTTACAGTCGACTGAAAAAAGAATAAATGGACAAAGCAGTTTTACATTTATGTCTTGATAGTTTTCAAAAATATTTATCTCACAAAAAAGGCTAATTAGTCATTTACTTACTCATTTTCAATAAAAAAAAAATGTTATTTTAGTTAAAAAGTTACTATATTTTACTTTTGTCTTCTCCAATATTAATAAATAATCACTACTGAGGATTAAACAGATAAAAAAGTATGTTGTGTAATTTGTGTAAAGGGGCCCCCAGTGCAGCTAACTGGGTTATCAAAGGCCGGCCATGTCTCTCACTGTCTGTGGTGCGAGGCTGTAAAAGAACCATTGCTGACTTTTGTCAAGAGTAACTGCATAGCCGTCAGCGTGTTTCTGCCCCTTGCTAAAGGGTTGCGTCAGGAAGTGCATCCGACGTAAAAACCTATACCAAATCAAACATGCGAATTATAAATATGACTTCCATGAAGATGGAGGCAGATGATTCGCTGTGGCGACCCCTCGCAGAAATGAAAATGTTTTAAATTTTCAATACATTATTTCCCAGAAATGTGACCCATCACTGCAAAGTGTGTATCAGGTTAGAAATTATTAATTTTTAATTATTGGTACCATTTTGTAGCTGATATTCTTTTAAACTGATACCATATTTTTAAAACATTTTTCCACTTTTGGAGGAGCTAACCAAAACCTGGCAGGAAGCTTGGAGAAAAACATATCTGGCGTGCAATGGCGTATTTAATAATTTCTGACTCAACACTCAGTTTTCTGTGATGCGTCACAAATACCGTACAGAAAAATCAAACTATGGACCAAGTATCATGAAGTAGGTGATCATTACCATGGTTGTCACATTTCAGCATATGTACCTCTACATCTCCTTTGGCCTTGTACAGGCCACATCCAAACATTTTTAGGCTGGTACCTCTATGCGCCTCTTGGCTTTGTCATACATCCGCTCCTCTTTGGTGCGCTCGTCCTCTGAATCACTCTCTCTGCTCGAGTCCGAGCCCTCTTCTTTTCCATTCTTCTCTTTTGATGTCTGACTGTCCTTTTCTTCATCATCATCCTCTTCCTCACTCTCATCTTCCTCATCCTCCTCTTCATAGTCTTCATCATCCTCCACTTCCTCTTCACTACCGTTCTCCGGTTCAGAGGGAGCAGAAGTTTTGCGGATTGGCTGAGTGGGTGGTGTCTCCTTCACCTCGATGTGCACCTTCTTCACCTCTGAGAGACAAGAAACCAAAGAATGGTCTGAAGAACTGCTTATTTATCCAGTCCAAAATGTTGAAGTTCCAGTTTAAAAGTTTGAAATATGTTAATAATTCCCTTGTATTATAAGTTTCAGTTCAACTTCTACATTTAAAATTATGAGACATTTATTAAAAAAAAAAAGCCTTTGGAAGCCAGAAAGAGAAAAGAAGCCAAGGCTGAAAATGTATTTCATTCTTTGGCGAAAAATAAATAAAATTTAAAAGTAAAATGAGACAAGGTACACAAATCTTCAGCAAATACATTCTGGAGCACGTTATAAAATGTAACTTATCATGGAGAAAAAGGCTAATACCAATTAAACTGCTAAACATCAGCAGTTAAACATCAGCACTCAAGCCTGACACATGAACAAAAAACATCTCAAAACACCTAAGAGTCTAATGTTCTCCCCGTCAAAGCCCCATGTTTTGTAGAAATTTCATGAAAATGTGTAAACTTTCACATAATCCTGGCAACAAACAAACACAAACCACAACCGTTTTAGTGGCGATAACAATAAATAAATTGGGCAGCTGAACCCTAAACATTAGAGAAGTGGCTTTGGAATCAAAAGGTCGCTGGTTCGAGTCCCAAACCAGCAGGAAAAATCTGTGGCGGTTGGAGGTGTGAGCGGCACCGTGCCTTCCTCCACATAAATGGCTGAAGTGCCCTTGAGCAAGGCACCGAACTCCCAACTGCTCTCCGAGTGTCCCCAATGCATGTGGCAGCCCCAGGTTCCAAGTGTGTGCTGACTTTTCAAGTGCGTGTACTCCCTTTGGATGGGTTAAATGCAGAGGAAATAATTTCACTTATGGGATTAATACATTAAATTAAAAAAAAAATCTAATTAAAGAAAAAAAATTTTGTATTACAGTGATACCTCTGCTCACGAACATAATTGGTTCCCAGAAAGTGTGTGTAAGGCGAAAAGTTCGTCTTCCGAACATTTATTTCTCATAAGAAACCATTAAAATGAGAATAATCCGTTCCCAGGTCCCCATAAAACATAATTTTCTACTAAATAAGCCTTAAAACTACACAAAAATATACCTTATTTTATGTATAATAAATGTGCTATTGTATTGTAATTAAAAAAATAAACTGTACTGTATAATAAAGTCGTTTTATTTACCTTTGTGATGGTAGTTGATGGCTTGATGGAATGGAGTGGGAGGACGAGGGAGGGAGGGACTTACTGTTTGGAAGGAGAGTTTGGAAACGCCTACTGTTTGGAAACACCCTTAGCCACACACGCACCCTTAATAGCTTCCTTGTTCTTAAGGATGGGAGCAATGGTAGACTTAGCGTACTGGTACTGGGACGCTGAGTCACACAAACGCACACCTCGTTCGTGTTTTTCAATGATCTCCGCCTGTGGTGGGGTCTTTTTCGGTCCCATGATAGCAAAAGTACACTCAATATGGTCCAAAATGTCTAGCAAACACAAACCACTTCCGCACTCAAAGAAAGGGGGTGACGAACTGTGACGCCGTGAGCGTGCGTCAGCTTCTCGTGGCCGCCACCGTGGCGCTGTTCGACCGCGTGGTTTGGTTCGTCCGCTGAAAACTAGTTCGTCAGCAGAGACTATATGCTCGCAAATTTAATGTTCTTGAGGCGAAAAGTTCGTGAGCTTAAGCGTTCATCAGCGGAGGTTTTACTGTATATGGAACTGTCATGGAGTCCGTCATGTTTCTACGGATGTTCAGCTCAGTTTTGTGTATGGGAGATGAGTTTGATATTTTTTTTTTTTTTTAACTAACTCTTTATTGTCAAAGTACATTTACATACATTGAAATTTGCTTTGTGCGCTAGGCACCTGTCGCCACTGTGCAGCGCCAGTTATTGCGTTGTTCTATCCTTTTGATGCTGAGCGCCAAGCAGGAAGCAACAACTGCCAAATTTTAACGTCTTATGGTATGACGCGGCCGGATTCGAACTCCGACCTTCCGGAGGATAAAGCGAACGCTCTACCAACTGAGCTAAATCCCCGGTAATATATACATATAGATATACATGTATATATACACAGACACTCCCCAGCTTACAAACGAGTTAGGTTCCGGACGGCTGTTTGTTTGATGAATTTGTTCTTAAGTCATTACAAGGCATTCTTTAGTGGGGAACTTATGTTTAAACCTTGTATAAGTAACCTACGTGAGTTTGTATACCATCTCTCTCTCGCTCTCTACATAACCATCTGTACATTATCAATATCATTATGTCCCGTGTTTAAACTCCTGGTTCTTCTCGAGCACAGCACAGCGGATCTGATCAGATTTACAGAGAGTTTCACTCTTATCCAGTTCATTATAATACTGGAGTCAATTTGTTTCTTCTTTGAAAGTTTTGGCAGGAGTTCAGAAATGTATGGTGTCAGCCACACCACTCTGGCAGAGCCGAGTATTAAGAGTAGCTCAGGATAATGTTTAATCACATTTAATACTTATATTTAGGATATATCTTTCCATAGATTTTATTGCATTTCTATTACTACTTGTGTTCTTCAATTTCATTTCACTTTCCACCTCAGACAGCCCAATCCCTATCTCAAAAAATTAGCATATTTCATCCGACCAATAAAAAAGTGTTTTTAATCCAAAAAAAAAAGTCAACCTTCAAATAATTATGTTTAAGCTCATCATGGCAGCAATACCGCAATCATGGGTAAGACTGCCAACCTGACTGCTGTCCAGAAGGCCATCATTGACACCGTCAAGCAAGAGGGTAAGACACAGAAAGAAATCTCTGAGCGAATAGGCTGTTCCCAGAGTGCTGTATCAAGCCACCTCAGTGGGACGTCTGTGGGAAGGAAAAAGTGTGGCAGAAAACGCTGCACAACCAGAAGAGGTGACCGGACCCTGAGGAAGATTGTGGAGAAGGGCCAATTCCAGACCTTGGGAGACCCGTCTTATGTCTAAAAGTCTAATGTTTATCAGTACATTACAGAAAATAATGAACTTTATCACAATATGCTAATTTTTTGAGAAGGACTAGTGTGTGTGTGTGTGTGTGTGTATATATATATATATATATATATATATATATATATATATATATATATATGCTGTATAATGTTTATATTTTATTATCAATAAATATCACAGTAAAAAATTAAGTTTTTCTTAATCATTACTACATTTTACTACATTAATACTGTATTAATGAGTAAGACTGTGTAGAGAATGTGTTTAAGAAGCATATCTTAGCGCATGTAATAGATACATGGTATTTTACCTCAGGTTGATCATTCATGCATGCAATATGATACATAGGGTTTTACTTCCAGGTACAGAACTTGCGGATTATCTTGATTCACGGGAGGGGCCGGAACCAAACCCCCGCAAATAACGAGGGCCTACTGTATGAAGGTTTTTTTTCCCCATTTCCTCCCATTTTCTCCCTTTTTGCATGGTTGGCCTCGTTTTGAGGCATTTTCCTTAATTTCCTTTTTTTTATGAAACTTTTTGAAAAACCAGCAGGACAGTGGTGGGTGGTCTAGTGGTATGGGCGCTGGATCACTGATCCTAAGTTTGGGGGTTCGAGTCCCACTCTCCACAAGGTTGTCACTGTCCTCCCAATGCAGCTAACTGGGTTATCAAAGGCCAGCCATGTCTCTCACTGTCTATGGTGAGAGATTCATGTAAAAGAACCATTGCTGACTTTCGACAAGAGTAGGCTGCAATGTCGTCAGTGTTTCTGTCCCTTGCTAAAGGGTTGTGTCAGGAAGGGCATCCGACGTAAAAACCTCTGCCAAATTAAACATGTGAATCAGATCATTCGCTGTGGCGACCCCTGGAAAAGGGAAAAAGTCGAAAGGAAATCTCAGGTATTTCCTCCCTATCACATGAATACCACCAACCAAGTAGGGGCGAAAGCATACCCACTCCCCCTCCGTGACATGCAATTCTAGCCACTTGCCTCTTTTCGAACTGCTGCACATGTGTATTAGGTTGCGGTCTAACACACTCTGAGGGAAAGCGGTATCCGCCCTTCATACAAATGAGGTCACAGACTCCTGTGATTGACTGTCGATTGAATGACTGGGAAGAGAGTGTATGCCTTCCCTCCTTCCTGTGAGAGCTCGCAAAATTAGCTCCCATGGACTTCCGGTCACGGACGGCTGTGGCATTAACCCGGATTCGAACTTGCGATCCGTGGGTTAATAGTCATACACTTTGTCAACGAGTGACAGTATATGTGGTTAAATCTTGCACTTGGGTTAATTCTGGGTCAATCTGCTCAGAATACTGTGCTGAATGTGAAACAATACAAAGAATCATGCAGTCTAAACCCTCCATGAAAGCAGATCTAGTTGTCTGTGGTCTTACCTCTTCCCTTACCTCCTTCTTCATCACTGGCCATGGCCTCCCAGTCATCAAGGTCTACACTTTCAGCCTTAGGCTCAGCCTCTGCCAAAATAAACAGAAAATGTTCACAACCTGCTCTTGTGTGAAATACAGACCCAGTGTGACAGATATCATCCTGAGAATAAAAAGCAGCCCATCAAAAGACTAAAACTGTGACATCACCTGGCTCCTCTTTGGAAGAGTTCACTTCCATCGCCTGGGTGATCGGCTCAGCCACCTCCGATGTGGGTGAAGCTATTTCTGAGGTCTCTGGCATAGAAAACAGAAATAAACAGCTACAGTCCACTACATAATGAAGCAAACATTTGACCACAGCTCGAGTTAAAGAAAAAAAAAATTATTTCTACCTTCAGGAGTGTGTGCTGTTGGTTTCTTTTTTCGTCTGTCAGAGTAAACAGGCTTCTTTTTTGGCATGGAGTCTTTGGATGGCACATCAACACCTAAAAACCATCAACACAGAGAATGAGTGTAAACACACTGATTAAATCTTATTGCATGCTCATTTTTTAAAAAGTGCATCACTAGGACTGAACAATTCAAAAATACCATATGTAAGACTGAGCTGTATCTACTCTTCCAGATTGCCACTAACTGAAGTTTCATTTCCAATCATTCTGCCTCAAAACCTGTATGGTTCTGGGCTGAGGTGGCTTGATACAGCACTCTGGGAACAGCCTATTCGCTCAGAGATTTCTTTCTGTATCTTACCCTCTTGCTTGAGGGTGTCAATGATGGCCTTCTGGACAGCAGTCAGGTCGGCAGTCTTACCCATGATTGCGGTTTTGAGTAATGAACCAGGCTGGGAGTTTTTAAAAGCCTCAGGAATCTTTTGCAGGTGTTTAGAGTTAATTGGTTGATTCAGATGATTAGGTTAATAGCTCGTTTACAGTATCTTTTCATAATATGCTAATTTTTTGAGATAGGAATTTTGGGTTTTCATGAGCTGTATGTCAAAATCATCAGTATTAAAACAATAAAAGACCTGAAATATTTCAGTTGGGGTGCAATGAATCTAAAATATATGAAAGTTTAATTTTTATCAGTCAATACAGAAAATGGGGCAGTGGTGGTCTAGTGGTATAGGGCGCTGGATCGCTGATCCAAAGGTTGGGGGTTCGAGTCCCTCTCTCCACAAGGTTGTCACTGTCCCCCCCAGTGCAGTTAACTGGGTTATCAAAGGCGGGCCATGTCTCTCACTGTCTATGGTGTGAGGCATGTAAAAGAACCATTGCTGACTTTCGACAAGAGTAGCTGCAAAGTCGTCAGCGTGTTTCTGTCCCTTGCTAAAAAGGGTTGTGACAGGAAGGGCATCCGACGTAAAAACCTCTGCCAAATCAAACGTGCGAACCAGATGATTCACTGTGGCGACTCCCGAGTAAAAGGGAAAAAGCCGAAAGGAAGCCAGAGACAGGCGGAAAATAATGAACTTTATCACAACATGCTAATTTTTTGAGAAGGACTAGTATATATACAGTCAGCCCCCAACTTACGAACATTTTTTTTTTTTTAAATAGACAACATTAGCATTTCAAGAATGTAAACAAACATCACAGTTAGCTAGTTGAGAACAAACAATGGGATTCCCCACTCCTAACACTTAACTTCTACTTCCTTGTTGCAGTTGATTCCTGTTTATTATGTGATGATCAGAGCGTTGTGTTTATGTATTTATTGATATTATCTACACATATACATGTACGTACACGTTAGTCGGGGGGGGGGGGTGTCGATCCTACTTCGCGGAAATCAGTGGTCGGGGGTCCTCGGGCCCCATGAACCGTGGAAAGTGAGGGAACCCTGTACTGCACTGTGATGAAAATCTAGACTTGTGTAGTCGCACAGTCCCAAGATGCACATTAAACCTGGCAGTGTTCGATGAAGGAAATTTTGAATAAGTGCACATAATGCAATGTGGAGAGATAGACAAAGGAACACAGATGTACAGGAAGGTGGACATTACATGTGAGGACAACACCCCTCACGCATACCATTTTACACCGTCAGAAATCCCTTTGCTAAAGACAGACTAATTACTGTGCTGGATATGCTGTTATTGGCTGAACTAATATTAACACTGCTCATTCATGGTTTCTGCACTTTTTTCTCTCACCCTGGGCCTGCAGCGCACGGAGCGTGGCTTCAGCTCTGGCTCGAGCCTCTTTCTGTGACTTGGTCAGGAGCTTGCCTTCCTTTTTCAGCCTCTCCTTCCTTTCCTTTTCTTTCTGCTTCTTCTTCTCCTTCCTTTCTGCTTCCAGTCGCTCCTGCAGGGGAGGAAACATATCTGAATAACTGTGGACAAGTGTCGACGTTGATGTTGTATGACTTTGATTCTGATTGACGAGCTTGATGGAGTTCTTGGCGAACCGGACAACAGTACATTACCTAATTCTTTTAGATGACATGTATGCAAAAAAAAAATAAAATCAAGACTCTGAAAACTTGCAGTAACAGAGCTTCAGTGTGATGGACTCACCTGCTCGAGCCTTTGTGCCTCCAGCTCAGCCAGGCGTCTCTCCCTCTCCTCTTCCTCCCGCCTGGCTCGCTCTTCCTCCTCCTTCATCCGGGCCAAGGCCTCCTGCATGGCCTTTACTGCAGCTTTGCTCGGCCCTTTCTTCTTCTCTTTTTCTTCCTTTTCTCCTTTCTTCTTCTTTTTGTCTTTTTTCTTTTTGTCACCCTCTCCATCATCTTAAAAAAAAAAAAGTTATTAAAAATTCTTCTTCTTTTTTTTTAAACACACACGCTACAATGTATACAAAGCTATGTGTTGCTCTAAATGGAGAACTAGAAATCAAACTACCTTCACCCTGGTCTTCAGCCCCATCTAGCTCCTCAGTCTTTTTCGTCTCCGGGGGTAAAGCCTTGGCCGTTTCCTTCTTAGCAGCATCCTCCTCCTTCTCCTTTTTCGCTTTCATCTTGGCCCTCTCCTCCTCCTTTTTCTTCCTCTCTCTCTCCTTCTTCTCCGCTTTCTTCTGCGCCGCTGTCTTCATCTTGAAATCCCCATTGTCCTCTGCATCATCATCGTCACTGTCAGCCTTAGCTTTTGCTTTGGTTTTCTTCTTCTGTTTGTGTGTGGCCTGGGAGTCGTCATCTGACTGCTCTTTGTCTCCTCCTCCTATGCCCTTCTTTGCATACGCATCATCATCATCGTCATCTTCAGAGCTGGACGCCCCCTTCCGCCTGCCTTTCTTGATGGCCTTGGCTTTGCCTTGAGAATGCGACTCATCATCAGACTCTGAAGCAACAGAACCAGCAGCGGGTTCCGCCAGTGTCTTTTTGACTTTTGTCCTGTCCTCGTTCTCCATGTCATCTTTACCCTGAGCTTCTTCACTCTCATCACGCTTGCCCTTCTTTGCTTTTTTCTTCTCCGCCTTGGTTAGTGCAGGCTCGGCTTCTGTGTCCTCTACGGAGTTGGATTTCTGGACACATCGAGTGGGAGTTTAAAAGATTGTGAGACATATGAAAAGTGTTTGTGATTTATAATCAAACAATACTAAATAATTAACTCACTGACTAAAATAAAAAGGAAAGCATTCCGCATTCTCCTATAGCCCTGAAAGTCTGTTTTTCTTTTTGTTTTTACATACATCACATAAATGTCTGCTCATATACAGTAGGCCCTTGACTATTCGTGGTTTTGCATTCGCATCCCCCACATATTCGTGGATTGCCGAGTCGCTGTCACGTGATTCAAATTCAGCCACTGGCTATTCTCCCCCTCCTGCTGATTGGTTGAGATGATTTATACGCCCCTTTTTTCTCATTCGTGGCACACTTTGAGCATGTGCTTTTTTTGTGTGATTTTAATTACAGTTAAGCTCAGTCATGCCACCCAAACGCTGCGCACCTTCTCAGGCTTCTGGTAAGGCACCAAAGCGCCAGAACAAGGTAATGACGCTGCATGAAAAAGTAGAACTGCTTGATATGATTCAGGAAGGAAAAAGTTATGCTGCAGTATGGCGTTATCATAAAGTGAATGAAAGTACAGTCCGCTTCATAAAGAAAAATGAGAAGGCAATCAGAGCTAGTGTAGTATCGGGTTTTTGTTGAAGTGCTAAGCACATGAATGAAAATGAGGTAATCATCAGAATGGAATCTGCCTTACTATTATGGATACGTCTAGTTCTATAGTACTGTAGTATTACAATGTTTTTCAGTTATTATTTCAGTACAGTACTATACCTAACTTAATGTTTAGAATGTTTGTGTGTGAGATTTTATGTTCAACAAAGGATATCAAAAGGAGAAAACTTGAATAATTACACGTCATATTCTTTATGCACAGTAAATATAATGCAATGCCTCCCTCTAGTGGGAATTTTTTTACAACTACATGCAGTACAGAGTACAGTGCTGTCTGTTTATCAAACCATCAATTTATCAAACCACGACGTTCTTTTATGAAAATATTTCAAAATATAAAATATAAATCAAAATTAGCATATTGTGATAAAGTTCATTATTTTCTGTAATGTACTGATAAAAATTAAACTTTCATATATTTTAGATTCATTGCACACCAACTGAAATATTTCAGGTCTTTTATTGTTTTAATACTGATGATTTTGGCATATAGTTCATGGAAACCCAAAAGTCCTATCTCAAAAAATTATCATATCATGAAAAAGTACTCTAAACGAGCTATTAACATAATCATCTGAATCAACCAATTAACTCTAAACACCTGCAAAAGATTCCTGAGGCTTTTAAAAACGCCCAGCCTGGTTCCTTACTCAAATCCGCAACCATGGGTAAGACTGCCGACCTGACTGCTGTCCAGAAGGCCATCACTGACACCATCAAGCAAGAGGGTAAAACACAGAAAGAAATCTCTGAGTGAATAGGCTGTTCTCAGAGTGCCGTATCAAGTCACCTCAGTGGGACATCAGTTTGAAAAGAAAACTGAAAGAAGGGCCGATTCCAGACCGAACTGAAAGAAGGGCCGATTCCAGTAGAAACATCCAGAGCCACCGTGCACAGGCGTGTGCAGGAAATGGACTACAGATGCCGCATTCCCCAGGTCAAGCCACTTTTGAACCAGAAACAGCGGCAGAATCACCTGACCTGGGCTACAGAGAAGCAGCACTGGACTGTTGCTCAGTGGTCCAAAGTACTTTTTTCGGATGAAAGCAAATTTTGCATGTCATTCGGAAATCAAGGTGCCAGAGTCTGGAGGAAGACTGGGGAGAAGGAAATGCCAAGATGCCTGAAATCCAGTGTCAAGTCCCCACAGTCAGTGATGGTCTGGGGTGCCATGTCAGCTGCTGGTGTTGGTCCACTGTGTTTTATCAAGGGCAGGGTCAGTGCAGCTAGCTATCAGGAGATTTTGGAGCACTTCATGCTTCCATCTGCTGAAAAGCTTTATGGAGATGAAGATTTCATTTTTCAGCACGACCTGGCACCTGCTCACAATGCCAAAACCACTGCTAAATGGTTTACTGACCATGGTATTACTGTGCTCAATTGGCCTGCCAACTCTCCTGACCTGAAACCCATAGAGAATCTGTGGGATATTGTGAAGAGAAAGTTGAGAGACACCAGACCCAACACTGTGGATGAGCTTAAGGCGGCTATCGAAGCATCCTGGGCCTCCATAACACCTCAGCAGTGCCACAGGCTGATTGCGTCCATGCCACGCCGCATTGAAGCAGTCATTTCTGCAAAAGGATTCCCGACCAAGTATTGAGTGCATAACTGATCATAATTATTTGAAGGTTGACTTTTTTTCTGTTAAAAACACTTTTTATTGGTCGGATGAAATATGCTAATTTTTTGAGATAGGAATTTTTGGTTTTTCTCTACTTTTTTGACAAAATTTTCAATATTAAAACAATAAAAGGCTTGAACTACTTCAGTTGTGTTGTAATGAATCTAAAATATATGAAAATCTAATGGTTATCAGTACATTACAAAAAATAATGAATTTTACCACAATATGCTAATTTTTTGAGAAGGACTAGTACATATATATATAATGTTTATATTTATCAATAAATATCACAAAAATTAAAAAGTTTTTCTTAATCATTACTACATTTATCATCATACTGTATTAATAACTAAGACTATAGAATGTTTGAGAAGCATATTTTAGGCATGTAATATGATACATAGGGTTTTACTTCTGGGTACAGAACTCGCGGATTATCTTGATTCGTGGGAGGGGCTGGAACCGAACCCCTGTGAATAACAGGGGCCTATTGTACATGAATGAATTGTATATACTACAGTTATATGCAAATCACTTCCTTGTTTACAGCTTCATCCACGTGAGTCAGGTGGTTCCAGCCTCCCGTGAGCATTACTGAATTAAGTGGTTTGGAATTAAGTGGTTTAGAAAATGTGAGCGAATGAGTAAGAAAAGCTCGATGTTCATGTAATTTTATTATTGGTTGAATCCCTAAGGTCTGTACCATCAGAGATTATCAGGTCACCTTCACAGCATGTTATACACTCCATAAAACTCCCCCCTTTTCCCAGAGGTCTTTGCTGAGGGTCAGGGTGCTGCTGCGGCTGGAGCGGCCGCTCTTCTCTTCTTCTGCGCTGGTGGTAAATAAACAATGTGCCACCTAATGTTGCTGAGCTGCGACCTGACCGACCAACGGCAGCGACTCAATCACAGCGGAACCTCAACAGACTCAGACGTGCTGCTTCATGAGTGTCCCTGCCTACTCGGCCACGCCCATCTCTCTGGAACAGGATCATCAGGAATTCAGACATCAGTTAAGACATGCGCACCACTGTGCCACCGTGTTGGACTAATCAGCTACTCCAAATTGCACCAAGTCATTTCCAGTACAACTCCTCCGGCTCCATACCGTCCATCTGGTCCACTGCTCGCCGCCTGAAGCCTGTCACCAGCCGCCGCCCCGAGCGCGTCCTGACCCGCATCCCGCGGGCGGACAACTCCGTGAGCAAGAGCGCTGCCGTCATCTTTGGGCTCCTAAACATCCGCTCCCTGACCAACAAGGGTACTTTGGTCCAGGATCTTCTGGTGGACCGTAAGTTGGATGTTTTTTGTCTAGTTGAGACTTGGCAGCAGCTAAATGACTTTTCCCATCTCAACGATGCAACTCCTCCGGGCTTTGGTTACATCTCGCAGCCGCGTGTCACTGGTCGCGGGGGCGGTCTCGCTCTGATCCACCGAGAGTCCCTGAGGATAGCGCCCATCAATGTGCCTGTTTATAATTCATTTGAAGTTATTGTCTGTCAGCTTTCTGGACCTACTCCCACCATCATTGCCACTATATACAGACCACCAAAGAACAATAAGAATTTTTTATTGGACTTTTCTAACTTTTTAACAGCTGTTTCCACTCTGTCATCCAATATCATTTTACTAGGGGACTTTAATATTCATATGGACAATATCAACAACACTCTCACCAATGATTTTATTTCCTGTTTAGACAGTTTTGGTATACAACAATATGTCAATTTCTCCACCCACTCTAAAGGACACTTTATTGATTTAATTTGCTGCTCAGGTATAACTCCAATAGACTGCAAACCGGACTCCATCCCCTTCACAGATCACTTTCTTCTCACCTTCAACGTTCATCTTCCTCATACCACGTCCAACCCTCCACGCTCCATTTCCTTCCGTAAAATCAAGGACATTAACCTCAACACTCTTTCCTCTCACATCAATAACCTTCCCAGTGTAGACAGTATTTCAACTCCGGATGACCTGGTCTCATACTACAACACCCATCTACATAACATTCTCAATAATCTTGCTCCTCTCAAATCCCGGTCTGGCTCTTTCTCTCACTCTGCACCCTGGTACTCACCCACATTAAGACAGTTAAAATCAAAAGGCCGTCAACTGGAGAGACTTAGCAAGAAAACTGGACTCGCTATTCATAAACAAATGTACAATAACCACATTCTCCTTTATAAAAACTCTATTATCAAAGCCAAATCCACATATTACTCCAACCTAATAACCTCAAATGCAGGAAATACCAAGACTCTTTTCTCCCTCCTCAATAACTTCTCCAAACCCTTAGACCCTCTTCCATCTCATCTCTATTCCTCTGATTTTTGCAATACCCTGGCCGCATTCCTCATCACCAAAATTCAATCCATCCACCAGCAGCTCACTCCCCTCTCCCCTCCACCTCCACTTATGACTATATCACTCTTCTCCGGTATCCCTTTTTCATCCTTTTCCTTACCCTCCATCAGTGAAGTTTCCACCCTTATTCTCCAATCTAAATCTTCCTCTTGTTCTCTTGACCCTCTTCCTACTGTTCTCATTAAATCTGTTCTTCCTACTCTTGTTCCTCTTATTACCAACATAATCCACTCCTCCCTCACCACTGCAACTGTTCCCTCTTCCCTTAAAACTGCTGCTGTTACTCCCATCCTTAAAAAACCTGGCTCAGATCCCTCCGACCTCAATAACTTCCGCCCTATCTCAAATCTTCCATTCATTTCTAAACTTCTTGAAAAAACAGTCTATTCCCAACTCAATTCTCATCTGTCCTCCAATAACCTCTATGAACTTTTCCAATCTGGCTTCCGTCCCTCCATAGCACTGAAACAGCTCTTCTCAAAATCACAAATGACCTTCTCCTCGCTGCTGACTCCGGTTCATTATCCATCCTCCTCCTGCTTGACCTCAGCTCTGCATTTGACACCATCTCACATTCTATCCTCCTCAATAGACTCTCTAGTATTGGTATTTCTGGCTCTGTTCTTTCTTGGTTTCATTCTTATCTTTCCAACCGCACTCAGTTTGTCCAACTTAAATCTTTCTCCTCCGATCCTGTCCCCATCACCACCGGTGTTCCTCAGGGTTCTGTCCTAGGTCCCCTCCTTTTCATCATCTATCTCCTTCCCCTTGGTCACATTTTTCGAAAACATCACATCCATTTTCACTGCTACGCGGATGACACCCAGCTCTACCTCTCCAGCAATCCCAGCACCACACTCCCTCCCTCCTCCCTTCTCCTCTGCATCCATGAAATAAAGTCCTGGTTCACCTCAAATTTCCTCAAACTTAACAGCAATAAAACTGAACTCCTCCTCACTGGCACCAAATCCACCCTAAGTAAAATCAATAATTTCTCTATTCTCATCGACGGTTCCTCCATCTCTCCCTCCCGGCAGGTCAAGAGTCTGGGTGTCATCCTTGATGGCACCCTTTCCTTCACCTCCCACATCAACTCTGTCACCCGCTCAGCATACTTTCACCTCCGTAACATCCACCGCCTCCGTCCCTCCCTCACTCCTCAGTCCACCGCCATCCTGGTCCACAGCCTCGTTACTTCAGGTCTGGACTATTGTAACTCTCTCTTCTTCGGCCTTCCCCATAAAACTCTCCATAAACTACAACTGGTACAGAACTCAGCAGCCCGAATCATCACACGCACCCCCTCCACCCACCATATCACTCCCATCTTACAACAGCTACATTGGCTCCCCATTACATACCGTATTCAATACAAAATCCTGCTCCACACATTCAAAGCTATTCATGACCTTGCTCCTCCATATCTCTCTGACCTCCTCCACATTGCCACTTCTGCTCGCTCTCTTCGCTCCTCTTCTTCGCTCCATCTCTCTGTTCCTTCAGCCCGCCTTGTCACTGTGGGGAGCAGAGCTATCAGCTGCTCTGCTCCCCAGCTCTGGAATTCTCTTCCTCCCGATCTCCGCAATATAGACACATTACCACTCTTCAAATCCAGACTCAAAACTCACCTGTTCAAACTTGCATACTCACTATAACCACAACTGCACTGTTCTGTAAATATTTTAACTGTATTTAACTGTCTGTTTATATTGAATATGTTGATTTGTATTTTATTTGAATGTTTTCTACTGTTTTTATGATGTGAGGCGACCTTGAGTGCTGAGAAAGGCGCCATATAAATAAAATGTATTATTATTATTATTATTATAAAATACCTTTGCTGGTTCTTTCGCTGTTCCACCTTGAACTTCAAGTGATAATTCCTCCAGTTCCTTCAGGATGTCATCTTCACTGCAAAACCACCATCAAGCGTTAGCATTCCAGACTAATGCTTATCTCTGATTTGAATTGGTTGCTATTTAACTTGCATATATTCATAAAAAGGTGAAGAAACTGACCCAAATATGACAGAAAACTGGGCACAGAGTCATATTCACACAACATTTGTTTCACATTGATCAATGTCAATGAGAGTGACAGGTACAATAAAATCTCATGTCAAGTTTCACCTCAGGTCAAAGCAATCCATCATGACATTTTGACCGAATGTAAAGGATTTGTTCAATTTTAACCTAAAATGAATATAGTCGGCCCCCTACTTACGAAACCCCCTCAGTACGAAAATTCCGGGTTACGAAAAACATTTCCAAAGCTTTCGTCCCTGGGATACAAAAACAACCTCCTCTTACGAAAAGCGCCAGACGCACCATTCAAAATTTCACAAGATGCGCGAGTTGCTCTCTTATTGGCTGTCTCCCAGCATCCTGCCCCGCTGGCCTCCCATTAGCTAGATGGGATGATGCAGCGAATGTGACACATACTTCCTGTTTGTCACACGCGTGAAGGAGAGTTGACTGTTGGCTTGTTTTGAGATTGATCATGCAGCATTATATTTCGTTATCACTGAAACCCCTCTACAATCGGGACGATACTGAACCAGAAGGAGACCAGAAGGGGAGAGAGAGAGAGACAGAGACAGAAGGAGGCTTAACTCTTTAGTTTAGTTTTTTAAGTTGTTTAATTCAGTAAATGTTTAATAAATGTGGCCCTCCGATCCCTCAATGAATCAAGTTAAAGTTGAGTTTGAACCTCCGATCTGTCAAGCAGGGAATGCGCTTTGAATTCCGCGTATTAAAATGGTGTCCTGCTTGTGGGCATGGCCCACGGTGCCACAACAAACATTTAATGTGTATACAATACACATTTAATGTGTGCTATATTGTGTGTGTGTGTGTGTGTGTGTGTGTGTGTGAGAGAGAGAGAGAGAGAGAGAGACAGGTGTGTGTGTTAATAAAAAATGTTTAAGAATGGTTTAATTAATAAATATGTTAATAAAATGGTTTAATAAGTTAATAAAATGTTTAAATTGTTTAATAAATAATTTTCTTCTACTTTTAATACATATTTCATGATTGATGTACTTTTATCACTTTTAAAGGGTTTATGGGGTAGTCTTGGGAGCCTTGGACCAAATCAGTCGTTTAACATGTAAAAAGCGCCCCTACTTACAAAACTCCGGCGTTACGAAAAAGGCTCTGGAACGGATTAATTTCGTAAGTTGGGGGCCGACTGTACCTCCACCCAGGAGGGGGTTTTGTACCTTTAAATAAATAAGGATATTTTTTTTGGTAGCGGTGAGGGGTTTTGACTATGACCCAAATAACGGAGTGCATATAAAAAAAATTTAAAACAGAGAAACAAAACACTTACTCAAAGTCATCTCTCTTCAATGCTTTCTTTTTCTTGCCCTTTGCTTTGCTTTGTTCCTTTGCTGCACTGGCTCCTTCAATCTCAGCTGCTAAGGCATCAATGTCAACACTGTCGTCTTTGGCACTTTAAACAAAACATTTCAAATGACATTTATAAGCCGACAGTATTCATTAACAAAAGTCACACATACATTCATATACACACACACACACATTATATATATATATATATATATACACACACACACACACACACACACACACACACACACACACACAGGGATCCCTTGCTACTTTGTGCTTCAATTGTGGCTTCAGTGCATCGGCTTTTCAAAAAAAATAAATCAATAATATTCATCGAATTAAAAAATAAGGAAATTACGGAAGAATAGGGAGAAAAGTTAAGAAAAATGCCATAAAAACAAGGCCAAAACAAAACCCTAAACCAACACAAAACAAAAAAACCCAAAATCTCCCATCAAAACTCCTTACATTGTTGCATCTGTGTGCGTGTATGTACGTGTGTCGTCTTCTCATGCAATACCATCTGTATGTGTGTGTATTTATATTTTATTTACATCTTGTGCTATTTTTGAATGTTTAATTGTCACCATAAGCATTTATAGCATTGAATATGTATTTATCGATATTATATACACATATACATGTATCTATATCGAGTCCCACTCTCCACAAGGTTGTCACTGTCCCTCCCAGTGCAGCTAACTGGGTTATCAAAGGCGGGCCATGTCTCTCACTGTCTATGGTGAGAGGCATGTAAAAGAACCATTGCTGACTTTCGTAAAGAGTAGCTGCAAAGCCGTCAGCGTGTTTCTGTCCCTTGCTAAAAAGGGTTGTGACGGGAAGGGCATCCGACGTAAAAACCTCTGCCAAATCAAATGTGCGAATCAGATGATTCGCTGTGGCGACTCCCGAGTAAAAGGGAAAAATCCGAAAGGAAGACAGACAATACATGTATGTATACGTCAGATGGGGAGGAGGGGGGAGTGATCCTACTTCGTGGGGATCTTGATCCAAGTTAACTGTGGAAAGTGAGGAATCTCTCTCTCTCTCTCTATATATATATATATATATATATATGAATGTGAAATATTTGCATCTGCAAGTGATGCATGTGAAGGAAACTTCATTATATTTCTCAAATAATACAATGAAGACAAAGCCAAAAACACTTATATGCTTCAGACTCACTGATATCTCATAATCTATAATATTATTCAGCAGCATCTAAGTCACCTTCTATGTAACTGTTAATCTATATTTTTTCTCCTCAAAAATACTTTTTGTAATGTCCAAATGAGTTGGTACAGAAACAATAACCAATTTGAATCAATCATTTAAGTGGTTAAATATGAATAAACTATTGAAATTACTGACTGATCTGAAAGTTCAACAGTGCTGTGGTAGATATCATACATTCAACCCACAGTCACAGGCTTTAAGCTCAAGAATGACATTTTCATACAAAATCAGAACAAAACACAGCAATTACACCATCAAAAAAAAAAATCAGTTTTAAACCTTTCCTGAGAATTATAAACAGTGAATCTCTCCCAGTTCTTACCTCCAGCAGATCCTACAAGCAATAACAAAAAGGCACAGAAAACTTTTTATACAGTGGAATATTGCACACAGTTACATCAGCAATGGAAAACACCTCATAAGACAAGACACAACTAGGCTGGGTAGGGCAAGGACACGCACGCATATGCACACACACACACATGCACACACCCGAAACTACCGCTCACAGGTCACAAATACTGGGGAGTGAAACTCATTACTTCTGTCGGTCAGTGGACATGTTGTGGTCCTAAATTGTGAGCTGCACTGCAAACCAAATGTCACAGCATGATAACTACTGTCCACGCTTCAATAAGCAGCAAAGCTACAGCTTACTGCAAAACACACAAGAACCCTTCAAGCTTTTGGGACCTTCAAAAATAAAATAAAACAAAGATTCCTGGTCTACAAACTGAAGCACTTCTTGCCCTCTCACATACAGCAGTTGGTTCAATAGCCACACTTAAAAAAATAAAACAACAAAGAGTCTAATTTCTGTTGATTTCATTTTTAATACAGCTGAAAGGCATAAAATAAACTTATCATACGTTATGTGGGAAAGACCCGAGTGGTCCAACACCTGAAGATTAATAGATATTATTCTATCTACAGAACAAATAATTATTCATCCTCCACCTCTTCCTCAGGCTAATTCTTAAATCAAAATGGAGGACGGGGCTCTAGAGTGGTGAAGTGACAAGGTGCGTAATTATCAATACGTATTTTTTTGGTAGGTTTGATGCCACAGCCTTCCGTAAACAACAGTCCATTGTAAATAATTAGCTGAGGTCTCACAGGAGGGAGCGGGGGCATACGCTCCCACAGATTTTCTCAATTCCAATAATGTTATCAGAGGAAAATACTTCTCAAATTTTGACAAAGTTCAGAATTCAATTCTCTTCACTATGACAAAAACAGTAGTTTTTACCTGATGAAAATCTGAATCGCACTCATATTTAAACTAACTTTTACTTTTGGATGGGTATTTTCACACAATCAAGAAATATGTTCAGCTACTTCAAAGCTCTGTTTATAATCTAAGTGGCTTTGTTGGGATCCTTTGTCCGTCAAAAATGTCTTCTCCGGAAAACAAACATTACATGTGGAGGACAGAAGTCCTTTTTTCAGGTAATTGCTGCTTTGAATATAAATTAGTGAACTTCTGAATTAAATATAATTAAGCACTTTTACAATTAATGCATGATTCCATTTATATATATATATATATATATATATATATATATATATATCACTCATTTATTTATTCAAATGCAAATTATTTTCATGTTACCAGCAGAAGCATCATGTGACTTTTCTCTACATTTTGAATTACAATGTACGTAATTCCCTGAATGAAAAAGGCTCATATAACATTGAGCAATCTAATAGACTGGAAGTAGCTTTTCACATCAACAGGTTTCTGAAATGCTTTTCTGGTCACCATGGTTGTAAAGAGTGATTATCTGAATCACTGTTTTTATACAAATCTAATATAAAATTTAATTAGCTTTAAGTTTCTGAGAACTGTTCTTGTATGGGTTTTAAGAATTTCAAACTGTATCCTTAGTAAATTATCTTTAGGACATCAGTGTGTGTGTGTGTCCATTAAAACAGCAATGCATCACAGCAGCAGAGAAATTACAGATAACCTCGCTGTTACTTTGACTGTTTTCAAAGATTTATTTGTAAAATTATCAGTTTTACTACTGCTCAATAATATTGTATGGAAAGTAATTCAGTGCGAGCACGGAAAAAAAACCTAGTTACATGAGCTGGTAAGGAAAGTTCTGGATTGAGATTTGCAGTTAACACTGGAATTTTAAAAGCAACTACAGCTATTCCTCACTTAACGATGGGGTTACGTTCTGTAGACCCTGTCGTTAAATGATTCTGGTCATTAAATTAACCCCGCTTCAATCGACATTTTGCTTGGTTTGTATTTGCACAGTAGGCTACTGTATTGCATATGTATAGACTGTTGAATGCGAGAAGCCATAACTGCTAGCAAACGCTTGAACTCTCTTACCTAGCAGCATGGTAGACTTCCGACTGAGTAGTGAGTGAGTGAGTGTGTGTGTGTGTGTGTGTGTGTGTGTGTGAGTAGGGAGGCGGGATGGGATATGTTGCCAATACTGGGTATGCGCGACGCTCCCGACTTACGTTTTTAATTGGTTCCGGAAGGCCGAACGTAAGTTGAAAGTGAACGTAAGTTGTTACAGTGACGTATGACGCTCATACTGTACTATACATCCATAAATACCATTACCGTATCTCATAAAACACCCCTAAATCAATTATTATAAACATAACATTGTAAAATAATATCAAATAATATCAACATTAATTTCAAATAAGTCACTTATTTATACCGAGTCACTTTACATGAAGCTTAATTTATGGATGCGGTGAAGGCAGACATGAAGGTCGTTGGAGTAAGAGTAGAAGATGCAGAGGATAGGGAGAGATGGAGGCAGATCATTTGCTGTGACGACCCCTGAAGGGAACAGCCGAAAGGAAAAGAAGAAGACTTTACATGAAGCCTAAAATTGCCAATCAACGCAATATGTGAGGCGCTCAATACCGAAAGTAGTGTACTTGCTGTGGGTTATACAGACTTCCAGTCTTTCAAGTGCGCAAGGGTGCCATTGATCTCGTTTAGAACACAGCCTGTACTGATGTGAATCACCAACCATATTTGCTTAGGGTTACAAAAGTCCGCAAAACAGTGGAAACACAAAGATCACAGAGACGACGTCTTAACACAATGGTAACATGCTATATAACTGATATAGATATATATATATATATATATATATATATATATATAAATAAATATATATATAAAACTGAACTGGGAAGAAGGAGGGGCACGTTCAGTCTGTCGTTTGTAAACAATGGACGCAGCGTCATTATGTCAGCGTACTACGTAGGTACGTCTAAACTCAAAATTTGGCTTTTTTTTTGCAAAAAAAAAAACAAAAAAACGTAAAATCGAAAAAACATAAAACGCATGAATGTAAGTCGGGGAGCGTCTGTACTTTTAATAATTTTTGACAATTTTTAACAGGTCGTTGTAACTCTGAGTCGTCTTTAACCGAGTCCATCGTTAAAGTGAGGAGCGCCTGTACAATGCTACCTGAGTGACAGGAACTGAGAGTTGAGGGGAGAATCACAACTTACAGTCCCACTGGACAACTTTAAAAACTCAATTTTTTTAAATGCTCTCTCTAAATATGACCGCAAGAGTGTTTCAGTATCAAAAGACGCACTGTGAATCATCAGCTCGATAATGAAATCTTACACAGGGTGACCCAAAAAAAAAACAACCAAAAACACACACTTCAAGCACAAATGAAACGTCATCCAATATAGTTTTAATTCATTAGCGGTGCTAAGGTCCGCTTCAGCCTTGAGCTTGAAGAACTCTACGTGCTGTCTCAGAAAGATGGAGGTTCTACACACACAACTCAAAGATCAATGGAAGTGCTGAAGGAAACGTTTCCAGATTTGGTAACCTCATTGCACAGAAATCAATGCTGGGTGGCCAACTCGTCCATCTGACCGCATCCCTTGTGATTCCATTTCTGTGGGCTAACTTAAATCACGAGTGAACACATATGAGCCCCAAACTCAAAGTCCTTAAGTTTGCTATTCAGCTGGAGATGGCTACTGTTGTACCCAAAATGACCCGTCAAGCCACGGCAGCCTTTAGAAATTGCCTCCACAACTGCTAATACAGTTTCCACCGGACAGGGGGGCGGGCAGAAGAAAAAAATCTGCAGGACCCCTATGAATTTTACTGTACCCCACTTTTTCTGGAATGATTAATTGTGTGTTATTTTTTTTTTTCATTCACTTGTTCACCTGTCTATATGTTTGGTGTACAATAGCTATTATGACTGAATAAGAAACATACATGTAAACCAATTCTCTATCATATACAACTCTTTATTTATTATTCTGCTGATTAAATTAAAAACATATCTAATAATTCATATTTTCTTTAATCTGACCAATTTTTTGGTGTTTGCAACGTGAAATTGTACTCGGGCCTATTACAGTTTTGGAGCCGGTGGTGTAGTGGTTAGGGTGCTGCGCTCATGGTCGGGAGGTTGTATGTTCAAATCCCAGTTAGACCCCTAGGCAAGGTCTTAACCACAAGTGTACATAGTTATCTTTAAATAACATTAAAGTAGTGCGTTAACGCAAACTTTTCAAAGCCATTGGTCCTGAAAAGTTCTCTTTGGACGTCGATTCTTTTCATAAACTTTATAATCTCTCATATTAGTGCTACTTGGTCCAGTGTCACTTTGGTCAGGTTTTTGATCTTTTACAAACCCAGTTAACTTTGTCTGCTTTGACATTGTTAGTTACAGATAAATTGTTATTATTGTAATACTTGCGGATCAGCGACAAACCCGGAAGTTACTGGCACAAGATTCAAATTTAGTCAATGGCTGAGAGCCTTTGTTTCTCCCTCCTGCTGATTAGTTGCAGATGTGTACACCTGTTTTGTTTTTTTTTGTCCTTTGTAGACGTCATCAACGTGCTTGCTTGAATTGTGAATTCACTTTATTTTAGTGTGTTTTTAATGATTATTTAAACCCAATGATGTCACTCAAACACCCTACATCTTTTCTCGCTTCTGGTAAGAAGCTTTCATTGAAGTGTCATATCTTCGCCGACGGCAGATTGTTCATTATACTCAAAAGGCCTGCCTGACACCGGGGCTGATATTGGGTTGGATTTTTCCGGACTCCCCACAAAAATTCCGGCAAATACCAGTAGACCGGTGCTAATTTCACGCCCCGATCCACATACACAACCACACGCTCTTGACTTCTCTCAGGTGAGTGAAGTTGTAATCTGCATGTTATCTGTTTACTATTAGTTTCTCCTTGATTCACATCATAAACATTTACATGTGATTGCATTCCGGGTGTCTTCCCAAAAGATTTTATACTCATTTAGCATATTGATTTTTAATACATCCTGCACTGTCATCCAAACTGTCACCTCACCAGTGGCAATTACACGAGTTAATATTCCAACAGACAGTCACTGATCAGTGATGTTCCGTACAGCCATTCACTAATCACTCACTCACTGCACCACTTAATCCTACTAGGGTTACAGGGAGGCTGAAGCCTATCTCAACCAAGATGATGCAAAAGTAGGGTACACCTAGAACAGCTCAGCACAACATCAAGTCAATTTCAAGTCAGTTTTATTTGTATAGCAATTTTTACAATTTACATTGTCACAAAGCACCTTGACATAAATAAAAACAGAAAAACCCCACAAATCAAAGTGTAGTGAGCATATTCTCTTCACGGCAAGGGTTTGGGTTCCAGACACAGGCTCAGAAGTTTGTGTGGGGTTTGCATATTCTCTTCGTGCCTAGATGAGTTTCCTCTAGGTGCTCCTCTGACTTCCTACCACAGTCCAAAAGCATGCACATTAGGCCAACTTGCTGATCCGAGGTGGGAGATTGACAGACGGATGGCTTGTAGCCTCTGTTGTTAAACGGAGCCAGTCTGTCGTGGTGAAGAGGGAGCTGAGCCGCAAGGCGAAGCTCTCTATTTACCAGTCAATCTACGTTCCAACCCTCACCTATACTCACGAGCTTTGGGTAGTGACCAAAAGAACAAGATCGTGGATACAAGCAGATGAAATGAACTTCCTTCGCCTGGTGGTGGGGCTCTCCCTTAGAGATAAGGTGAGAAGCTCAACCATCCGGGGAGAGCTCGAAGTAGATCCACTGCTCCTCCGCATAGAGAAGGACCAGTTGAGGTGTCTCGGGCATCTTTTCAGAATGCCTCCCGGGTGTGGTGTTTTCTTGCATGTCCAATGGGGAACAGACCCCGGGGTTGACCTAGAACCTAGTAGGGACGATGTCTCTCTGCTTGTCTGGGAACACCTTTAGGACGTGGCTGGGGAGATGGATGTCTGGACCTCTTTGATTAAGTTGCTACCCCACGACCCACCCCGGATTAAGCGGAAGATGAGATGAGATGGGAACTATCATAGAAACTAATTATGTTGGATCTGTGATAGTCTGGGCCATTCACTGATCAGCCACTGATCTGATGATACCTTGTAGTTTGGATTTCAAACATGTTTTTATTACCCTAGTCACGTCACTTTCTGACAACGTGTAAGGTTTTGCAATTGACAAACTTCTGTTCCCTATATTAGACTTCACGTCTGTAAAATGTTCAATATAGACTAGCAATACATGCACAACCACTCGACACTGGGGTGTCACGTGACCAGTAAACGGAGGTCGGAGTTGAAGCAATGTTGACCTGAAAACACGCTAGTGTACGATCATGGAGGTGGGAAATGAGCTGAGGAGCTTCTGAAAAAAGCACGAGAGGAGGAAAAGCGTGGAACTCAGCAGGCTTGTAATGTTCGTTGTATCGAGGGAGAACAAGGACTACAATGAAAACAGATGATGATGCACTTATATTAAAGGCTACTCTGCCGCTGTGAGAACATCAGGTGACCACAACAGATGGTTTACCTCTCTCAACTTTATATAGATAGGCAGGTCCTATGTACGCAGTGATACGGAAAAGCAATTTTAACGTATATTCTGTGCAATGACAGCTTGCTCTACTCTATTCTACAACAGCACTTACAGATAACCGAACCCCGTCACACTCACATGCGCACCAAATAAATAATAGTTCTTCTGTGCCCTTTTAAAGCATCCCAAAGCCGTTAACGTTATCTTCCAGTCAAAGCACAGGCCTAAGCTAAATGCTAAGCTAACTAGCAACCGCCACATGAAGCCCAGTGGTTCATAACGCTAACATTTCCTAACCGCGTCTCATAGCACCTTTACAAAGCTTTCACTTCCGCCACGAACACATAACACTATTATCTTTCATTAAAGTATACATTACCCGTCATCTCCTTTAATTTTTAGTCTTTTTCCCATGATTACTGGGTGGTAATTTCTTCCACTTAGCACCGCTGCGTGTCGTCACTGCTTAGCGCATATGGTCTATTGGAGTGGTATTGCGCATGCGTGGATTGACCGAGTGCCGTTTTCCAAATTAATTCCTTTACCCTACTCTCGTGCGCTATGTAGTCGAGAAATGCTCACGGTTCACAGGGAGAAAAGCAGTGCACTAGATATTAGTGGAAGATTTGGTATTGACCGAGAAAGCGGTACTACTTGACAGAGAACTATTGTACATGAGACTAAACAAACAAACAGATATGCAAACAAATAAACTAGAAGCAATGCGTAGAGCTTTGCATCTGGAATGTTACATCTTTGTTATGATTATGATGTCACAGATTGGGCGGAGCGTCACAGAGTGTGTATGTCAATTAAAAGGTCATTCTAGGTAAGGCCCCTAGAAGAGCATCACATCACATGGGATATCCAACAATAATACATTCAACGAGATAATAAATGGATCAATTACAAAAAAATAATTATTTACATATTACATTTTAAAAATCTACTTAATTAATTAACACATTAAAGCACTGCTTTTCTCGAAGTGAAAAGAATGTCAGACAGAGTGATGAGTCTCAAGTTAGAAATTGAAGGCGTGATGGTCAATGTTGTTAGCGCTTATGCCCCACAGGCAGGATGTGAGCTAGAAGAGAAAGAGAGATTCTGGAGTGAGTTAGATGAAGTGATGCAGAGTACCCCCAGAGGTGAAAGAGTGGTCATTGGGGCAGACTTCAATGGACATGTTGGCGCAGGCAGCAGAGGGGAGGAGGAAGTGATGGGCAGGTTTGGTATCCAGGACAGGAACACAGAAGGGCAGATGTTGATCGATTTTGCAAAAAGGATGGAAATGGCTGTGGTGAATACTTTCTTCAAGAAGAAACAGGAGCATAGGGTGACTTATGAAAGCGTAGGTAAGAGCACACAGGTAGACTACATCTTGTGTAGGCGATGTAATTTGAAGGAAGTCAGTGACTGCAAAGTAGTAGTGGGTGAGAGTGTTGCCAAACAGCATAGGATGGTGGTGTGCAGGATGATGCTGATGGTGAGGAAGGTGAAAAAGGCAAAGGCAGAGCAAAAGACAAAGTGGTGGAAGCTGAAAAAGGAAGAGTGTCTTGTTGTCTTCAAGGAGGAGTTGAAACAGGCTTTGGCTGGTCAGGAAGTGCTTCCAGATGACTGGACAACCACAGCCAATGTGATCGGGGAGACCGGTAGGAGAGTACTTGGTGTGTCCTCTAGAAGGAAAGTAGATAAGGAAACTTGGTGGTGGAATGAGGAAGTGCAGGAGTGCGTACAAAAGAAGAGGTTAGCCAAGAAGAAGTGGGACACAGAGAGGACCGAAGAGAGTAAACGGGAGTACAGGGAGACACAGCGTAAGGCGAAGGTAGCGGTGTCAAAGGCCAAACAGAGGGCATATGATGACTTGTATGCTAGGTTGGACAGTAAGGAGGGAGAAAATTATTTATACAGGTTAGCACAGCAGAGAAATAGAGATGGGAAATACATGCAGCAAGTTAGAGTGATTAAGGACAGAGAGGAAAATGTATTGACTGATGACAGAAGTGTGCTGGGAAGATGGAAAGAGTACTTTGAAGAGCTGATGAATGAGGAAAATAAGAGTGAAAAGAGTAGAAGGGGTGACCGTTGAGGACCAGGAAGTAGCAAAGATTAGTAAGGGTAAAGTGAGGAGGGCATTGAAGAGGTTGAAGAGTGGAATGCAGTTGGTCCTGATGACATACCGGTTGAGGTATGGAAGTGTCTAGGAGAGGTAGCAGTAGATTTTTTGACAAGAATATTCAACAAGGTCTTAGAAAGTGAGCAGATGCCGGAGGAATGAAGAAGTGTGCTTGTGCCCATTTTTAAGAACAAGGGAGATGTACAGAGTTGTGGCAACTACAGAGGGATAAAGTTGATGAGCCATACAATGAAGCTATGGGAAAGAATAGTGGAAGCAAGACTAAATGGCAGAGGTCAGCATTTGTGATTTCATTTCAGTTTGGTTTCATGCCAAGAAAGCACCACAGATGTAGTGTTTGCCTTGAGGATGTTAATAGAGAAGTACAGAGAAGGTCAGAAGGAGCTGCATTGTGCCTTTGTGGATCTGGAGAAAGCATATGAGAGGGTGCTGAGAGAAGAACTGTGGTATTGTATGAGGAAGTCTGGAGTGGCAGAGAAGTATGTTAGAGTGGTGCAGGACATGTATGAGAGATGTAAGACAGTGGTGAGGTGTGCTGTCGGTGTGACAGAAGAGTTCAAGGTGGAGGTGGGACTGCATCAAGGTTCAGCTCTCAGCCCCTTCTTGTTTGCTATGGTGATGGACAGACTGACAGACGAGGTTAGACAAGAATCTCCATGGACTATGATATTTGCAGATGACATCGTGATCTGTAGTAAGAGCAGAGAACAAGTGGAGGTATGCCCTGGAAAGGAGGGGAATGGAAGTTAGTCTCAGTAAGACAGAATACATGTGTGTGAACGACAAGGACCCAAGAGGAACGGTGAGGTTACAGGGGGCAGAGATAAAGAAGGTGGAGGATTTTAAGTATTTTGGCTCAACAATCCAGAGCAATGGAGAGTGTGGAAAAGAGGTGAAGAAGCACGTGCAGGCAGGTTGGAATGGATGGAGAAAAGTGTCCGGTGTGATAGGAGAGTATCGGCAAGAATGAAGGGAAAAGTGTACAAGACGGTGATGAGGCCAGCGATGTTGTATGGTCCAGAGACAGTGGCCCTGGAGAAAAGACAGAAGTCAGAGTTGGAGGTAGCAGACGAAAATATTGAGGTTCTCTTTGGGAGTAACGAGGATGGATAGGATCAGGAATGAGTACATCAGAGGGACAGCACATTGTTAGAGGTTTTGGAGACAAAGTCAGAGAGGCTAGGTTGAGATGGTTTGGACATGTACAGAGGAGGGATAGTGAGTATATTGGTAGTTGGATGCTGAGGTTGGAACTACCAGGCAGAAGGCCCAGAGGAAGACCAAAGAGAAGATTTATGGATGTAGTGAAGGCGGACATGAAGGTCATTGGAGTAAGAGTAGAAGATGCAGAGGATAGGGTGGATGGAGGCAGATCATTTGCAGTGGCGACCCCTGAAGGGAACAGCCGAAAGGAAAAGAAGAAGAAGATTAAATCACTGCTTTTACACTTGTCTTCTATTATTTTAGTGAATCCTCCCACTCATTTACTGAATTGCTTCATCTGACTATAAGGGTCGCAGGAGAGCCAGAGGCTATCTCAGCCAACATTGGTCAAAGGTGTTGTACACCCTGAAAAGCACAGACACACCTATTCACTCACACCTAGCCAAAACAGCCAGTTAGGCTAATTTGTATGTCTTTGGCCTATAGGAGGAAACCGGAGTACCTGGAGAAAACCCACACAAGCATAAAGGCAACATTACAAACTCCATACAGAAATGCCCCTGCTTGGATCACTTGACCCAAGGACATTGCTTCTCAAATAGTGGGGGGCGCAGTATGATGCCAGTGGAAGTGCAGTGTGATGCCAGGGGAGCTCGTATGACTCTGAGGAACATGATTTAATGACAGGGGTCAGGAATCTTTTTGACTAAGAGAGCAAAAAAAAAAGACATTTTAAAATCTAATCCTCTGAGAGCCATATAGTGTGTATATAACTTTCATATATTTTAGATTCATTGCACCCCAACTGAAATATTTCAGGTATTTTATTGTTTTAATACTGATGATTTTGGCATACAGCTCTTGAAAACCAAAAATCTAAAAAAATTAGCATATTTCATCCGACCAATAAAAAAAAAGTGTTTTTAATACAAAAAAAGTCAACCTTCAAATAATTATGTTCAGTTATGCACTCAATACTTGGCCGGGAATCCTTTTGCAGAAATGACTGCTTCAATGTGGCGTGGCATGGAGCCAATCAGCCTGCGGCACTGCTGAGGTGTTACGGAGGCCCAGGATGCTTCGATAGCAGCCTTAAGGTCATCCACAGTGTTGGGTCTGGTGTCTCTCAACTTTCTCTTCACAATATCCCACAGATTCTCGATGAGGTTCAGGTCAGGAGAGTTGGCAGGCCAATTGAGCCCAGTAATACCATGGTCAGTAAACCATTTAGCAGTGGTTTTGGCACTGTGAGCAGGTGCCAGGTCATGCTGAAAAATGAAAATCTTCATCTCCATAAAGCTTTTCAGCAGATGGAAGCATGAAGTGCTCCAAAATCTCCTGATAGCTAGCTGCATTGACCCTGCCCTTGATAAAACACAGTGAACCAACACCAGCAGCTGACATGGCACCCCAGACCATCACTGAGTGTGGGTACTTGACATTGGACTTCAGGCATTTTGGCATTTCTTTCTCCCCGGTTTTCCTCCAGACTCTGGCACCTTGATTTCCGAATGACATGCAAAATTTGCTTTCATCCGAAAAAAGTACTTTGGACCACTGAGCAACAGTCCAGTGCTGCTTCTCTGTAGCCCAGGTCAGGTGCTTCTGCCGCTGTTTCTGGTTCAAAAGTGGCTTGACCTGGGGAATACTGCACCTGTAGCCCATTCTACTGCTTCCACAGGTCCCCCAAGGTCTGGAATCAGCCCTTCTCCACAATCTTCCTCAGGGTCTGATCACATCTTCTGGTTGTGCAGCGTTTTCTTCCACACTTTTTCCTTCTCACAGACGTCCCACTGAGGTGCCTTGATAGAGCACTCTGAGAACAGCCTATTCGCTCAGAGATTTCTTTGTGTGTCTTACCCTCTTGCTTGAGGGTGTCAGTGATGGACTTCTGGACAGCAGTCAGGTCGGCAGTCTTACCCATGGTTGTGATTTTGAGTAATGAACCAGGCTGGGAGTTTTTAAAATCCTCAGGAATCTTTTGCAGGTGTTGAGAGTTAATTGGTTGATTCAGATGATTAGGTTAATAGCTCGTTTAGACTACCTGAACATGATATGCTAATTTTTTGAGATAGGAATTTTGGATTTTCATGAGCTATATGCCAAAATCATCAGTATTAAAACAATAAAAGACCTGAAATATTTCAGTTGGGGTGCAATGAATCTAAAATATATGAAAATTTAATTTGTATCAGTACATTACAGAAAATAATGAACTTCATCACAATATGGTAATTTTTTGAGAAGGACTAGGATAATATATATATATATATATATCTTACTATTAATGAGACTTGTGGTGCTGCATGGTTTTGATGATGGCTTTGTAGTCTGGAGAACCGTGCTGAGGTTCAGCTTCAAGCAGGCATTTAGGCTTCAATCTGTTAAACTGGACCGCAGGTTGGTGTTGATGTTTTTCAGGTGAGAAGGACTGCTTGCATGCGCATGTAGAGCCAAACATGGCCAATATGGCAATACTCACACGCTGCGGTGTTTATCTGACAGGAAGCGCATCCCCAGTTTTGGCAATCAGCTGGTCTGCGGGGTTGAAGTTTTTCCATGTCTTTCCATTTGTGTTTGCTTGCCAGCTGTGCTTGGCTTCGTGCAAATGAGCTGATCAAAAACGAGGGACATTTACCTTTTTACTCAAAGACAACACGCGCAGTCTGTGGCTGTTGTTATAATCCAATAAAATTAGAGTTTCAAGGTCTCGGACTCGCCCGCATACTGGCGTACAGAAAGAATTGGCTCTCCGCTGCGCGCCACAGTGACGTGGCATTGAAAATAGATGTATACATTTAAATGTGCGAGATTTATTCATCTGTTTTTGTTTTATTTGATGGCTTTTTTTGTATTTTTCTTTAAATGACAGTGAAATTATATATTCGTTATTCTGTTCATAAAGGCCACCTGAATTATCTTAGAGCCAGATACATTACAGTCATAAAAAGAGCCATATCTGGCTCGCGAGTCATAGGTTCCCGACCGCTGTTTTATGGAATAGTGTACTGTACGAGTGTAATTGCACCCCCACTCCACTAGTCGGCAGTGGTGCTCTCATGGTCGTGCAATGGTGTAGCATTTTTTTGCACGAGCAAATGATATGAAGTGCAGTAAACAACCCTTCAAACAACACAGAAAAATTTCTAACAGGAACGAAGAAACGTGGAGAGAGACGGAGCTATTAATACGTAAATAATTTGAATGAGTATCAATAAGGATGTTTTTTTATTTCAGGCCCATTGGTGCACTTTAAATATTTTCTGTTACAGATTAAAAACAATGTTATTGAAGTTTTTCTTGATTGTAAGTTGAACTATATTTCTTTTTGTTTTTAATGTTAATAAAGATACAATGTTCTGCAGAGGTGAACTAACAACAATTTTATATACAAATAATACTAATTTTAGTCGCTCGTGGGGCTGTGTGAAATGTTTTTTTTTTCTTCCTAGAGGGGGCGCCACAGAAAGTAATTGAGAAGCACTACCCTAGGACCTCACTATGAGGCAGTAATGAGACAGGCTAATCACAACTCCACCATGAAGGCTTTATATTTTTTCTGCTTTGTGGTATTTGTCCCTATTTATATTTTTACTTTGCACAAGAAAGTTATGTTTTCCTTCATCTTGCATGTTTGTTTATTGGTAGGATAGATTTCCTTTCAGCTTTTCCCCCTTTTTTATCAGGGGTCGCCACAGCGAATGGTTCGCACGTTTGATTTGGCATAGGTTTTTTACGTCGGACGCCCTTCCTGACACAACCCTTTAGCGAGGGACAGAAACACGCTGACAGCTTTGCAGCTACTCTTTACAAAAGTCAGCAATGGTTCTTTTACCTCTCACTATAGACAGTGAGAGACATGGCCCACCTTTGATAACCCACTTAGCTGCACTGGGGGAATGGGGGGGGGGGGGGGGGGGGCAGTGACAACCTTGTGGAGAGTGGAACTCGATCCCCCAACCTTAGGATCAGAGATCCAGTTCCACTAGACCATCCCTGTCCCATATTTATTAGTAGGATAACAAAAAAAAGTGATTTCATGATATTTCTACCAGATGGGACACTTTTGGAGTTAATCCAGATCCAGAAATGTTTATAAGGAATATTTAATGACCATTTTTGTAATTTTGGCTTATACAGGGGACCACTGGGCTTGCCAGAGGTTTGCACTCTCAGAGTACCCATTTATTTTTGTTTTTACTGTTGGTTATGATCTGCCTGATACACAATATATATTATATACTGTGTGTGTGTGTGTGTGTGTGTGTGTATATATATATATATATATATATATAGAGGTTTTAAAACCACTGTTACTCGAACCTTTTCAATTTTTATTATAACAGAAATAGTTGCATTCAAATACATCTACTTGAGCATGACACAGTTAAGTGACACTGACAGATTTAGCACATCCATCACCCAGCAAGAAAGTCCTAGGTTTGCATACCAGGCCTAGTGTGGGTATTTGCATGTTCTCCATGTGCTTATGTGGATTTCCTGCAGGGAACCCCCTTTTCCTCCCATAGTCCAAAGACTAGGAGATTATGCGAATAGCCTGTTTGAAATCGGCCCTCGATGGGATTTTTATATTACCCCCATACCGGATCGGTCGAGGCCCGGGTTAACAACGACCGCCATCAGTGCTGTCAATCAACAGGGTGCTGATGGAAATTGGACTACTGTTGGTCGAAGAAGGAGAGGTGGGAGGCGTGTCCGTAGGCAGAGAGAGAAGAGGAAAGGCATGAGTCTAGGACTGAGAGTGGGGACTTTGAATGTTGGAACTATGCAAAGAAAAGGTAGAGAGCTGGCTGACATGATGCAGAGGAGGAAGGTGGACATACTGTGTGTTCAGGAGACCAGGTGGAAAGGTAGCAAAGCTAAAAGCTTAGGAGCAGGGTTTAAGCTATTTTATCACGGTGTGGATGGGAAGAGAAATGGAGTAGGAGTCATCTTGAAGGAGGAGTTTGTCGGGAATGTTCTAAAAGTGAAAAGAGTGTCAGATAGAGTGATGAGTCTCAAGTTAGAAATTGAAGGTGTAAAGCTCAATGTTGTTAGTGCTTATGCCCCACAGGCAGGATGTGAGCTAGAAGAGAAGGAGAGATTCTGGAGTGACTTAGATGAAGTGATGCAGAGTACCCCCAGAGGTGAAAGAGTGGTCATTGGTGCAGATTTCAATGGACATGTTGGTGCAGGCAACAGAGGGGACGAGGAAGTGATGGGCAGGTTTGGTATCCAGGACAGGAATGCAGAAGGAGAGATGTTGATAGATTTTGCAATAAGGATGGAGATGGCTGTGGTGAATACTTTCTTCCAGAAGAAACAGGAGCATAGGGTGACTTATAAAAGCGGAGGTAGGAGCACACAGGTAGACTACATCTTGTGTAGGCGATGTAATTTGAAGGAAGTCAGCGATTGCAAAGTCATAGTGGGTGAGAGTGTTGCCAAACAGCATAGGATGGTGGTGTGCAGGATGATGGTGAGAAAGGTGAAAAAGGCAAAGGCAGAGCAGAAGACAAAGTGGTGGAAGCTGAAAAAGGAAGAGTGTCGTGTTGTCTTCAAGGAGGAGTTGAAACAGGCTTTGGGTGGCCAGGAAGTGCTTCCAAATGACTGGACAACCACAGCAAATGTGATCAGGGATACAGGTAGGAGAGTACTTGGTGTGTCCTCTGGACGGAAAGTAGATAAGGAAACTTGGTGGTGGAATGAGGAAGTGCAGGAGTGTGTACAAAAGAAAAGGTTAGCTAAGAAGTGGGACACAGAGAGGACCGAAGAGAGTAAACAGGAGTACAGGGAGACACAGCGTAAGGCGAAAGTAGCAGTGGCTAAGGCCAAACAGAGGGCGTATGATGACTTGTATGATAGGTTGGATAGTAAAGAGGGGGAAAATGATCTACACAGGTTGGCACAGCAGAGAAATAGAGATGGGAAGGACGTGCAGCAAGTTAGATTGATAAAGGACAGAGAGGGAAATGTATTGACTGATGACAGAAGTGTGCTGGGAAGATGGAAAGAGTACTTTGAAGAGCTGATGAATGAGGAAAATGAGAGAGAAAAAAGAGTAGAAGAGGTGACCATTGAGGAGCAGGATGTAGCAAAGATCAGTAAGGTTGAAGTGAGAAGGGCATTGAAGAGGATGAAGAATGGAAAGGCAGTTGGTCCTGATGATATACCTGTGGAGGTATGGAAGTGTCTAGAAGAGGTAGCAGTAGATTTTCTGACAAGAACATTCAACAAGGTACTAGAGTGAGCAGATGCCGGAGGAGTGGAGGAGAAGTGTGCTGATGCCCATTTTTAAGAACAAGGGAGACATGCAGAGTTGCAGCAACTACAGAGGGATAAAGTTGATGAGCCATACGATGAAGTTATGGGAAAGAATAGTGGAAGCTAGACTAAGGGCAGAGGTCAGCATTTGTGAACAACAGTTTGGTTTCATGCCAAGAAAGAGCACCACAGATGCAATGTTTGCTTTGAGGATGTTAATAGAGAAGTACAGAGAAGGTCAGAGGGAGCTACATTGTGCCTTTGTGGATCTGGAAAAAGCATATGACAGGGTGCCAAGAGAAGAACTGTGGTATTGCATGAGGAAGTCTGGAGTGGCAGAGAAGTATGTTAGAGTGGTGCAGGACATGTATGAGAGATGTAAGACAGTGGTGAGGTGTGCTTCGGTGTGACCAACGAATTCAAGGTGGAGGTGGGACTGCATCAAGGGTCAGCTCTGAGCCCCTTCTTGTTTGCTTTGGTGATGGACAGGCTGACAGACGAGGTGAGACAAGAATCTCCATGGGCTATGATGTTTGCTGATGACATTGTGATCTGTAGTGAGAGCAGAGAACAAGTGCAGGAAAATATAGAGAGGTGGAGGTATGCCCTGGAAAGGAGAGGAATGAAGGTTAGCCTCAGCCTCAGAAAATCAGAATACATGTGTGTGAATGAGAAGGACCCAGGAGGAACGGTGATGTTACAGGGAGCAGAGATAACGAAGGTGGAGGATTTTAAGTACTTAGGCTCAACAATCCAGAGCAATGGAGAGTGTGGAAAAGAGGTGAAGAAGCGTGTGCAGGCAGGCTGGAATGGTTGGAGAAAAGTGTCCGCTGTGTGGTGTGCGATAGGAGAGTGTCAGCAAGAATGAAGGGAAAAGTGTACAAGACGGTGGTGAGGCCAGCCATGTTGTATGGCTTAGAAACAGTGGCGCTGAGGAAAAGGCAGGAGGCAGAGCTGGAGGTAGCGGAGATGAAAATGTTGAGGTTCTCTCTGGGAGTAACGAGGATGGATAGGATCAGAAATGAGTATATCAGAGGGACAGCTGACGTAAGATGTTTTGGAGACAAAGTCAGAGAGGCTAGATTGAGATGGTTTGGACATGTACAGAGGAGGGATAGTGAGTATATTGGCAGTAGGATGCTGAGGTTGGAATTACCTGGCAGAAGGCCTCGAGGAAGACCAAAGAAGAGATTTATGGATGTGGTGAAGGAAGACATGAAGGTCGTTGGAGTCAGAAAAGAAGATGCGGAGGACAGGGTGAGGTGGAGGCGGATGATTTGCTGTGGCGACCCCTGAAGGGAGCAGCCGAAAGTAAAAGAAGAAGAAGAAAAGATGGGAGTGAGAATAGCACACATTTGCAGCATGTCGACCATCCAGGATCACGAGCTGATACTGTATGTTATAGACAATGTACTCTGTGTTATGTACAGTATGATTTAATTTCTGTCTCTGGTATTATTATAATTTGTTAAAGGTGCTTGGATTCCGAGCGGTAGTGCAGGGGTGTCAAACTCATGCCACAAAGGGCCATGTGGCTGCAGGTTTTTGTTTCAACCAAGCAGCAGCACACCTGACTTGGCTCATTCAAACAATTGATTAGAGTCTTCAGGCAGTTGATTGGTCAATCTGTGTGCTCTGTATGAGACTGACCAATCAACTGCCTGAAGACTCTTATCAGTTGTTTGAATGAGCCAAGTCAGATGTGCTGCTGCTTGGTTGAAACGAAAACCTGCAGCCACATGGCCCTTTGTGGCATGAGTTTGATACCCCTGTGGTAGTGTGTTTTATGGTTTAAAGTTGATTATTGTGTGATTAATCTTGCACTCAGCACAAATAAGTGAGAACGCAGGAACACAACAGACGCTCGGACATAGACTCTCACAAACAACTCAAATCCTTTATTTACATTATAAGTCTGTTGGGTTTTTACACCCGAGCCTCGTGGCTCATCAGGCCGGTGCTTATCCCCAGTTTCCGTAGCGTGAAGCGACCAGTTCAACTCCCCCTGGATGGGATGCTAGTCCATCGCAGGTTACCTTCCCAGTATATTTTACTGGTACCCATTTATACTGCTGGGTGGACAGAGGCACACTTGTGGTTGAGACCTTTACATTATGGACACCGTGTTTTTGTAAAGGTTTAGTGCATTTTGGGTGTGTTGTGAAGATGAGTTAGTTCTCATGAAAGCTGCGACAGCCACAGCGAACTCACTGGGACAGAACCGGACACCTGTCACACTGGAGCAGTACTCTTTCACAAAATCTGCAGGCAGCCAATCATGAGATACATCCATCATGAAAGTCTCGACAATCCCATTCTTGATGTCCATCTCAAGACCAATGTTGAAGCTGTCCACAATAAACGATGTAGAAACACTGAATTTTGGGGTCTTTCCATAAACCCAGTCCCAGGCTTTCAGTTCGGATGTCATCTTGTGAATGCCAGGCATTAGCTCTTCTGATGTTGGGTCTACTGTCAGGACAGGACTGTCAAGGTCAAACTCCTTATTATAATGAGATGCAATGGCGTCCATGAGACAGTCAGGGTTCAGGGTGGGGTCATGGTCTGAGAGATTTGTAACAGGGGAAGGGACACTGGGGGTCGCATTGCTTTTGATGCCAGTGCAAGAGCTTTTCAGGACTGATGAGAGGACAGCGCGATCTGCAGAACACAGTAGGGTGCAGTGATGATAGGCGGCTGTCCTGCCCAGCCTGGCGGCCGTCCCTGAGACTTTATAACACCCGTTAATTATAATATCAAACCTTTCTGTGGCACAGACATCCAGATTCGGTCTGAGTGCCTTCAGTGCCCCAGTCACGACTCCGAGGTTCCTCATGCGGTCATACTTCTTCTTCGAAGTGAAGAACGTCATGTTTATGTTGCCCAGATCGTGGTAAACGGTTCCACCACCGCTCCGCCGCCTCGCCACCGGGATTCCGCCCCGCCTCATCAACTCCAGGTGACACTCCTGCCAGGGGTTCTGGTGTCTCCCGATCACGACCGCCGGAGCGTTTCTCCAGAACAACAAGATCTTCCTGCTCTGCAAGTCCACCCGCTCGTGGATCCAATCCTCCAAAGCCAGGTTTTGGAAAATATCCGTGGATGAAGACTTGAGGACGAGTCCCGCCTTCCGGCTCACGTCAAGCCACGAGTTTAAAGTGCTTTCGTGTCGCGCGAGCCCGCGGAGGTCACGTGTTCGGACGGACACGCGCGACAAAGTCATCAGAATCATTTCTGATTTTTTTTATTCTGAGCTTCCTTGAGGATTGATGATCAGTTACACAGACAGTCAGGAAACATATGTGTAGCTTAAAAGGCTAACTGTTTATTCACTGTTATTCGGACCAGAATTCATCTTCTGACAGGAGGCGGAGTCTGAATTTTTACATCCGGTGTCAAGCGATGTTCTTCCTGTTTGTTACAAGTATTAATCAATGACTATTATTATTATTATTATTATTATTATTATGTTGTTGTTGTTGTTTACTTGTAGAGTATGGAAAATTTGAAAATAACTTTAAAAAATAAATAAATAGGATATTTTTAATGATACATTTTTAGAAGGCCTGGGGTCTATTCTGGGCTCAGGTGTTTCTGTGTGGGGTTTGCATTCCCAGCAATGGTCTGGCGCTGTTCAGGATGTTACCCCCCCCCCCCCCCCCACCCACCCAAAAAAAAAAAAAAAAAAAAGTATTGGTGACCCTAATTAGGATTAAGCAGCCTCGAAAATGCAGATCAATGAATGATTAATTAAATTAATATGATGGAGTCGGGTAAAATAGCCCAGCGAAGCCTCTTTTTTTTAATTAAATTTTATTTATCAGTTCATTTTCTGTAACCGCTTAATCCTAATTAGGGTTGCGGTGAGGCTGGCACCCATCCCAGCCGACTCCGGGCGAGGGCAGAGTACAACCTGGACAGCTCGCCAGGCCATCGCAGGGCAGAATTACGCTAAGGGCTTTGCAGCTACTCTTGTCGAAAGTCAGTAATGGTTCTTTTACATGAATCTCTCACCAAAGACAGTGAGAGACATGGCCAGCCTTTGAAACCCAGTTCGCTGCACTGGGGGGGGGCAACCTTGTGGCGAGTGGGACTCGAACCTCCAACCTGAGGATCAGCAATCCAGCACCCTATACCATTAGGACACCACTGCCCCTATTTATTTATTTATTTATTGAATTTGACCAGTAAAAGAAAACAATTTTCTTTTGTTTTTTTTATACGTACATGAGCAATCAAAAACATTCAGAGGGGACATAACATGTTGACTGGACTGATGGCATAATGTAGTTTGTGCTGAATTATCACAGCAATACTTTTTTTTGTGCTCAAACCTAATGGCAAACTTTGCTTTCCTTATATATATATATATATATATATATATATATATATATATATATATATATATATACAGTTTGCAGATGACATTGTGATCTGTAGTGAGAGCAGAGAACAAGTGCAGGAAAATCTAGAGAGGTGGAGGTATGCCCTGGAAAGGAGAGGAATGAAGGTTATCCTCAGAAAATCAGAATACATGTGTGTGAATGAGAAGGACCCAGGAGGAACGGTGATGTTACAGGGAGCAGAGATATTGAGGTGGAGGTGAAGGATTGGAGGTGGAGGATTTTAAGTACTTAGGCTCAACAATCCAGAGCAATGGAGAGTGTGGAAAAGAGGTGAAGAAGCGTGTGCAGGCAGGCTGGAATGGTTGGAGAAAAGTATCCGGTGTGATGTGCGGAGAGTGTCAGCAAGAATGAAGGGAAAAGTGTACAAGATGGTGGTGAGGCCAGCCATGTTGTATGGTTTAGAAACAGTGGCGCTGAGGAAAAGGCAGGAGGCAGAGCTGGAGGTAGCAGAGATGAAAATGATGAGGTTCTCTCTGAGAGTAACGAGGATGGATAGGATCAGAAATGAGTACATCAGAGGGACAGCCCACGTAAGATGTTTTGGAGACAAAGTCAGAGAGGCAAGATTGAGATGGTTTGGACATGTACAGAGGAGGGATAGTGAGTATATTGGCAGTAGGATGCTGAGGTTGGAACTACCAGGCAGAAGGCCTCGAGGAAGACCAAAGAAGAGATTTATGGATGTGGTGAAGGAAGACATGAAGGTCGTTGGAGTCAGAAAAGAAGATGCAGAAGACAGGGTGAGATGGAGGCGGATGATTTGCTGTGGCGACCCCTAAAGGGAAAAGCCGAAAGTAAAAGAAGAAGAAGAAGTCGGCCCCCAATTTACGAAGACGTACGAAATCCCCGGATTATGAAAAACATTTTCTTGAGTTTCCATCCCCGAGATACGAGACAAACCCCTCTTATGGAAAAAATTTCAAAATTCAAACGCGCCAATCAAAATTTCACAGGATGCGCGAGTTGCTCTCTCATTGGCTGTCTCTCAACATCCGGCCCCGCTGGCCTCCGAGATAGAGACAGAAGGAAGCTTCACGCTTTAGTTTTTAGTTTAGTTTTTTTTTAAGTTGTTTAATTCAGTAAATGTTTAATAAATGTGGGTGCATTTGAGCTCATCTGGAATTCCGATCCCTCAAGGAATCAAATTAAAGTTGAGTTTGTCAAGCAGGGAATGCGCTTTGAATTCACGTGCGCGCGTGAGAGAGAGAGAGAGAGAGAGAGAGAGAATAACGCTTTAGTTTTTGGTTTACTTTTTTTTAAGTTGTTTTAATTCAGTAAATGGTCAAGCAGGGAATGCGCTTTGAATTCATGTCTTGTGGGTGTGGCCTGCAGCGTGTGTGTGTGACAGAGAGAGAGAGAGAGAGAGAGAGAGAGAATAACATTTTAGTTTTTAGTTTAGTTTTTTAAGTTTTTTTTTTTTTTAAGTTCCCCCAGTGCAGCTAACTGGGTTATCAAAGGCGGGCCATGTCTCTCACTGTCTATGGTGAGAGGTTCATGTAAAAGAACCATTGCTGACTTTCGTAAAGAGTAGCTGCAAAGTCGTCAGCATGTTTCTGTCCCTTGCTAAAAAAAGGGTTGTGACAGGAAGTGCATCCGACGTAAAAACCTCTGCCAAATCAAACGTGCAAATCAGATGATTTGCTGTGGCGACTCCTGAGTAAAAGGGAAAAAGCCGAAAGGAAGCCAGACAGTTTAGTTTTTTAAGTTGTTTTAATGCAATAAATGCTCAAGCAGGGAATGGGCTTTGAATTCACATCCTGTGTGCGTGTGTTAATAAAAAATTAATAATGGTTTAGTTAATAAATATGTTAGTAAAATGGTTTAATATGTTAATAAAATGTTTAAATGGTTTAATAAATAATTTTCTTTTACTTTTAACATATATTTCATACAAAATTGGTGTACTTTTATCATTTTTAAAGCGTTTATGGGGTTTATCCAGTCCAAAGACTGGAGCCTTGGAACGAATTAGGCGTTTAACATGTAAAATGCAACCCCGACTTACGAAATCCCCGCAATACAAAACGGGCTCTGGAATGGATTAATTTCGTAAGTTGGGGGCCGACTGTATATCATATCATGTAGTCATTTATTACATCAGTTTAAAGTCACAATAAATAAAGTTTTAACACCATGCATGACATAAATGTGAATCCACAGAAGGGCAGTGGTGGCCTAGTGGAATGGGGTGCTGGATCTCTGATCCAAACAAAGGTCGGGGGTTGTCACTGTCCCCCCAGTGCAGCTAAGTGGGTTATTGAAGGCCGGCCATGTCTCTCACTGTCTATGGTGAGAGGTTCATGTTAAAGGACCATTGCTGACTTTCAACAAGAGTAGGCTGCAAAGTCGTCAGCGTGTTTCTGTCCCTCGCTAAAGGGTTGTGTCAGGAAGGGCATCCGACGTAAAAACCTATGCCAAATTAAAGGTGCGAATCATTCGCTGTGGCGACTCCTGAAAAATGGAAAAGCCGAAAGTTAATCTCCCACAGAAGCATGGTGAGATCATGCAAACTACACGGAAACCCCCAACGCCTTTTATCCATGGTCTTCTTGCTGTGAGGTGAACATGCTAAATACTATGCAAATTAGCATAACGTGGGACATCGCACAATACAGAACAGGTTAGACCACTTCGTGATGCTGTTCTACCAGAGGCTAAATATTGTGTAGCTCTGTCTATTTGCCTCTTTATCAAATTGACCAACACACTGTATGACATCACCTATTGAAAGTATGTGACACGTGACCTACACTCTGATGATTTAACCATGAGGGATTACCATATATCTCTCCATTTGTCTCTTTTTTTTTACAATGTCCTGCTAGTGTGTTTGTTACATGACCTATGCTGTCTGTGATGATGTCAGAGAGAGACACACTACCACTCTAGATAGCCTTCCCACCTACACGGCTTTTATTTTACACACCGCTTCTAGTTTCAGAGAGTGTGTATCAATGTTGGCCCTGCAATTGACCCTGCCTTTGCTCAGAGTTGGATTAGATATCAAATGATGCTCCTACTTCTAGTAGTAGGATTACGTAGTTTGGCAAATTAATGACTGTATCAGGTAACTGGCTCACATGTACACACACACACACACACACACACACACACACACACACACACACACACACACACACACACACACACACCACAGTACCAACAGGGCATTATGTGGTATTGGTTTTGACCATTATTTGGTATTTAGCATGAACCAACAGGGCAATAACAAGTGAATGCTTGAATTGCGTTGTGATGTCATAGAATCGAATTGGCCTTATATAGAGGTCTTTGGCATTTCAGTAAAAGCTTCAAATTAATTTATGGGTGTAAGCTTTTCCATGAAGCAAAAGGAGTTTCGAACAAACAGTAAATTAAAAGTTTCTCTTTTTTATATAGAAAATGCTTGAAAATTGTACATCCACTAAAATATTAAACGTTCACTAAAAGATTAGGACAGAAGGGTGAGTGTGCTCTGCCCAGTGCTCAGAAAAGCATTACCAGTTAACTAGCTGGCTTATTAATCAGCTGTGTTAAATTATCAACTTCTGAGTAGATGTCCAAATATAAAGACACCCCTGATTTAGACAACTTGATCATTTTCTTCTCTAATGTGGGTGTGTAGCACATTTCTAACACTGGGGGGCGACAGAGGATTATTTACCATTGTAACAGCAGGCCGGCAAGGGGTGCTGTGTACTTTCTGTTGTTTTTGTTTTCAGACGTGGCAGAGGTTTGTCAAACTAACAAAACCTAAAGCTAGAGGACACAGCAAAGGACACTGGAAACGATGAACAACAAGCAATTCAAGCGACATGCAAATCGCTTCGCAAAACAAGAAAATTTTCATTAATGAATTCATTCATTCATTCATTTTCTCAGCCACTTAATCCTAATTATGGCCACGGGGAGGCTGGGGTCCAACTCACAAGTGAATTTTTCTTCGAAAAAAAAGAGAAAAATAATACTTTATTGACCACAGTTTCAGTCAACAGCTAAGGAAGTGTAGATCCACAGGCAGTATCTAGCTAGTTCAATAATAAATAGCTTATATCACATTAGTTTGTATTAGGTGATACCATCATAACAAATAGTTTATTTTATTATTATTATTATCTGATTATCTGTGGGTGGCATAATGATACAGTGATTAGCATGTCCACGTCACAGCAAGAAGTTTGCATGTTCTGAGTTTCTTCTAGGTACTTCCATAGTCTCCTACCGTCCAAAGACATGTACATTAGGCTAAATTGCTGTTCCAAATTGACCCTAGGTATAAGTGTGCCCCTAGTTGCTCAGGGTGTGCCCCACTTTCACCCAGTGTCAGCTGTCATCCTTCCTACAACCATAATAGGATTAGGCCATGTTTGGCAAATGAGTGAAAGAAATTTCCCCTAGGTGTGTGTGTGTGTGTGTGTGTGTGTGTGTGTGTGTGTGTGTGTGTGTGTGTGTGTGGACCCTTACAATGGTCTGTGTTCCAGATGAGATAGGCACTAGCGTCTACATTTAGTGAGTTTGCATAGTTGTTTCTTGCTCATTGCTTTCTTCAGATGCAAATTAAGACAAAATAATAAATGGAATGAACACAAGCCATCCCCAGTGCAACTAACTGGGTTATCAAAGGCCGGCCATGTCTCTCACTGTCTATGGTGTGAGGCATGTAAAAGAACCATTGCTGACTTTCGACAAGAGTAGCTGCAAAGCCGTCGGCGTGTTTCCGCCCTGCGATGGCCTGGTGAGCTGTCCTGGGTGTACTCTGCCCTCGCCCTGAGTCGGCTGGGATGGGCACCAGCCTCCCCGCGACCCTAATTAGGATGACGCGGTTACAGAAAATGAACACAAGCCATATAACAAACACAAAACAAAAAAACCCAAAACCTCCCATCAAAACTACTAGTACTGTCTGTCTGGCTTCCTTTCGGCTTTTTCCCTTTTACTCGGGAGTCGCCACAGTGAATCATCTGATTCGCACGTTTGATTTGGCAGAGGTTTTTACGTCGGATGCCCTTCCTGTCACAACCCTTTTTAGCAAGGGATAGAAACACGCTGACGACTTTGCAGCTACGCTTTACGAAAGTCAGCAATGGTTCTTTTGCATGAACCTCTCACCATAGACAGTGACAGACATGGCCCGCCTTTGATAACCCAGTTAGCTGCACTGGGGGGGGACAGTGACAACCTTGTGGAGAGTGGTACTCGAACCCCCAACCTTTGGATCAGTGATCCAGCGCCCTATACCACTAGACCACCACTGCCCCATAAAACTACTAGTACTGTAGTTACATTTTTGCGAGTTGCGCATCTGAGTGCGTGCACGCGCATCTGTGATCAAGGGTTGCTTTTGGAGCTCAGCTGGGGAAATGTGGTTCAATCGTTTTCACACATAAACCAGCACCACGGAATTCTGACCTTAACCCTATTTACAGTCTTTGGGATGTTGGAGAAACAATGGGATTACGCTCTGTAATCAAGGCTAAATTTGGTTCAAACAAAATAGTCTAGAACTTTGGCTCGGCACTGCATTGTTCTCATCGGGACCTGTAAAAAATCTTTAATCTGAAATATACGCAATTAATTAATTTATTCAACGGTACAGTATGGTGTTTTTGTGGGGCCGGTGGTGTAGTGGTTAGGGTGCTGCGCTCATGATTGTTGGGTTGTTTGATGGTTGGGGTTGGTTGTGTTCAAATCCCAATTAGACCCCACTGTGCTAAGACCTCTGGGCAAGGTCTCAACCACAAGTGTGCCTCTGTTCACCCAGCAGTATAAATGGGTACCAGTAAAAATATAGTGGGAAGGTAACCTGTGATGGACTAGCGTCTCATCCAGGAGGAGTTGAACTCCTGGTCACTTTACGCTTCGGAAACCGGAAATAAGCACCAGTCCGATGAGCCACTAGGTTCGGGTGTAAAAAGCCCAACGGACTTTACCGTACCTTACAGTATGGTGTTTATGCCTAAACCAAAGAATGAAATTATTATGTTATAATAATCACCGCTACAGTTAGTAAAATATTTTACTAACTATAGTGGTCATTATAAAGGTAAAGTCCTTTGTGCTTTTTACACCCGAGCCATAGTGGCTCATCAGGCCGGTGCTTATCCCTGGTTTCCATAGCGTGAAGCGATCAGGAGTTCAACTCCTCCTGGATGGGACGCTAGTCCATCGCAGGTTACCTTCCCAGTATATTTTACTGGTACCCATTTCTCCTGCTGGGTGAACAGAGGCACACTTGTGGTTGAGACCTTGCCCAAGGGTCTTAGCACAGTGAGGGTCTCACTGGGATTCAAACTCACAACCTCCTGATCATGAGCGTAGCACCCTAACCACTACACCACCGGCCCCTAGTGGTCATTATAATAGCATAATAATCTCATTCTTTGGTTTAAGCATAAACACCATACTGAACCTCAAAAAGTGTAAGACATTTAAAACATCCATCACTATGTTAGCTTTGTTTTTAAAGTCCATAACTTGCCTCTTTTTTTTTTGCACATTTCAAATTTTATAGTGACACACAGTTACTGCACCTGTAACCAGCCTGTAGTAATTTATGAAATCTTTATTTATTTGTTTTTTTTTTTTTTTTTTTAGCAAACCCACTTTCAACTGAGCCCCATTTAAATGCATCCTATACTATGAGACAAAGTGAGGAGGAACCACTGACAAGAAACAGGATGAGTGATGCTCTTCAGAGAGAATCTGAGCCTCCATCGAAGCAAACAGCAAGAAAATGGAGAAGAAAGAAAGAGAAGGGCAATGCGAAGAAAGAAAATACTGAGAGCATTTTCGAGGCATCCTCCTTCACTCTTAGAGAATTAATAGAGAATCCTCTAAAAAGAATAAAGATGGATGATGCTCTTCATAAAGGATATAAGCCTATGTCTGAGGAAATATCAGGAAAATGGCAAACAAAGACAGATCAGGATGACATGAGGAGAGAACAGTCTGAGAGCAGTTCAGGAACATTTTCCTGTTTCAGTCGAAGAGAAACAATGGATGATAGTCATGAAGACGAGACTCCAAAAAAACCTGAGCGCAAACAAAGAATCAACAATTTTCGAGCTGGTCTTTCATATTAACAAAGTTTTGCCCTGTTTTATATACATACTTATATATATATATATATATATATATATATATATATATATATATACACACACACACACACACACATATATATATAGGGACCTCCCACTTTCCGCGATTAATTGGGACCGAGGTCCCCCCCCCCCCCCCCCCCCCCCCCGGCTGATGTATACGCACATGTATATGTGTATATAATCTCAATAAATATATATTCAATGCTATAAATGCTTATAATAACAATTAAACATTCAAAAATAATGCATAAGATTTAAATAAAATATAAATACACAAACATACAGACGTGCGCGTGCACACAGATGCATGTGCACGCACTCAGATGCGCAACTCACAAAACTGTAACTACAGTACTAGTAGTTTTGATTGGAGGTTTTGGGTTTTTTGTTTTGTGTTTGTTTAGGTTTTTTTTTTTGCATAATTGGCCTTGTTTTGCGGTATTTTCCTTAACTTTTTTCCTCTATTCTTCCTTAATTTACTTATTTTTAAATTCGATTAATATTTAAAAAAAAAAAAACGCAATTCACTGAAGCAGCATGAATTGAAGCGCGAAATAGCGAGGGATCCATGTATATATATATATATATATATATATATATATATATATATATATATATATATATACACACACACATATATATATGTGTATGTGTGTGTGTGTGTGTGTGTGTATATATATATATATATATATATATATATATATATATATATATGTTGTATACAGTGGTACCTCACTTTACAAAAGTCTCACCAAATGAAAAATTCAGGTTACGAAATGCATTTTCCTAAAATTTTTGTCTCGATACAAAACAAGTTCACGTTAAAAATCTTAAAAATTCAAATGCACCATTCAAACATTCAAACAATGCGGGAGTTGCTTTCCCATTGGTTGTCTCCCAACACCCCTTCCCCCTGGCCTCCCATTGGCTAGGAGGGAGCTGAATCTCCATAATACAGTACTGTACCAATAATGCTTTTCACGTGCCTTCGACCCATTGTTCGACACACACGCGTGAAGGAGAGTTGTACTGTTGGTTCGTGAGTTTTGAGTGTGCTTATTGCAGCGTTATTTTTCGTTATTAATCATGAGCCCCACGAAAGTGATTCCCGGTGAGACTGAAAAGAAGAAGCGGGCTCCGTTATCAATAAAAGTAAAACAGGAGATGATAAAAGAATATGAAATTGGGGTTCTGTTGAGTGAAATCGCAAAGGAGTATGGCAGAAACCCCTCTACAATCGGGACGATATTGAAGCAGAAGGAGGCATTAAAAGCGGAGATACAGTGACGGCGGCGATTATTTCGGAAAAAGCAACCGCCATATTTAAGGACCTCGTGAAGGAGGGTGGGGGTGAGGGTTCTTTGGACCAGCAACCCCCAGACTTTAAAGTGTCGCATGGGTGGTTCGAGAGATTTTAAAAAAAAGGTAAATAATTTTTAAAGGGTTTATGGGGTAGTATTGGGAGACTTGGAACAAATCACGCATTTTATATGTAAAATGCACCTCTACTTACGAAAAATGCAGGTTACGAAAAAGGCGCTGAAATGGATTGATTTCGTAAAGTGAGGTACCACTGTGTGTGTGTGTGTGTGTGTGTGTATATATATATATATATATATATATATATATATATATATGATAGCTGTAAAATATGTATCACAAAGCTAAATCTCTGAAAACAATGAAAAAATAATGGATTGTGCTGGATAAATAGTAATTTGTTTAATTTATTTTCTTTACAGCAAAGTTCAGAGCACGTTACACTGTTGGAAAGGAGTTGGGGATAGGAACCTACGGATCCGTCTTTGCAGGTATTCGAAAAATAGATCACAAAAAGGTGACTATCAGCAAAAACCCAGTAAACTGCCCAAACACAATATACCTGTACA
>CM045744.1:30748975-30811475 GCA_024760905.1 Plotosus lineatus | reverse complement strand
GAAAGTGAATGAGAGTGAATGAGTGACTGAATATGTGAATGAGTGAGTGAGTGAATGAGTGAGTGTATGTGTGAGTGAAAGTGAGTGAAGGAGTGAGTGAGTGAATGAGTGAGTGAATGAATTAATGAATTAGTGAATGAGAGTAAATGAGTGAGTGAATGTGTGAGTAGATGAATTAGTGAATGAGTGAGTGAATGTGAACGTGAATGAGAGTGAATGAGTGACTGAATGTGTGAATGAGTGAGTGAGTGAATGAGTGAGTGAATGTGTGAGTGAGTGAATGAGTGAGTGGGTGAATGAGAGTGAAGTGACTGAGTGGGTGAATGAGAGTGAACTGAATGAGTGAGTGAATGTGAAAGTGAATTAGACTGAATGAGTGAATGAGTGAGTGTATGTGTGAGTGAATGAGAGTGAATGAGTGAGTGAATGTGTGAGTGAGTGAATGAGTGGGTGAATGAGTGAGTGAATGAATGAGAGTGAATTAGAGTGAAGTGAATGAGTGAGTGAATGAGTGCGAGAATGTGTGAGTGAGTGAATGAGTGAGTGAATGAATGAGAGTGAATGAGAGTGAAGTGAATGAGTGAGTGAATGAGTGAGTGAATGAATGAGAGTGAATTAGAGTGAAGTGAATGAGTGAGTGAATGAGTGAGTGAGTGAATGAGAGTGGAGTGAATGAGTGAGTTAATGAGTGAGTGAGTGAATGAGTGAGTGAATGAGTGAAGTGAATGAGTGAGTGAGTGAATGAGTGAGTGAGTGAATGAGTGAGTGAATGAATGAGAGTGAAGTGAATGAGTGAGTGAATGAATGAGAGTGAAGTGAATGAGTGAGTGAATGAATGAGAGTGAATGAGAGTGAAGTGAATGAGTGAGTGAATGAGTGAGTGAGTGAATGAGTGAGTGAATGAATGAGAGTGAATGAGAGTGAAGTGAATGAGTGAGTGAATGAGTGAGTGAATGTGTGAGTGAGTGAATTAAGGTGCCACAGTGATGGGATGAAATCTGTAAAGATGTCACAGAGACAAAATCTCTGGCACCATGCAAGAAGCATTCAACCCACAAAATGTTCGTTTTGAGAAAACGGCATGAGTTTTTGTTTTGTTAAAATATATATATATATATATATATATATATATATATATATATATATATATATATATATATATATATATATTAAATCAACAAATCTTGGAAAATGGCTCAATTCTTAACCAAAGATATAAATGTGTGGTGGTGGGAGAGAGAGAGAGCTACACCTTCCTCTCCTCCACATTATTGGCTGAAATGCCCTTGAGCAAATATGTAACCCGCACCTGCTCTCCGGGCGCGGCTCACTTTGGATGGGTTAAATGCAGAGCAAATAATTTTCCTTATGGGATTAATGCAAATAAATCATAATGTTTAATGTTTTAATTTGCTGTTGAGAAAGGTTTGCACAGAGCACATCCACCTCACTGCAAGAAGACTGTGGGTTTTGGGTCACGTTCTTAGCCGTTTCTGTGCGTACTTTGCATGTTCTGTCTGTGCTTGCATGGGTTTCCTCAGGGTACTTCAAATTTCCGCCCACAGTCCACAGACAAGCATATTAGGCTAATTGTCTGTTCTAAATTGCCCTTAAGTGTGAGTGTAAGTGAGAATGATTGTCTGTGTGTTTCCGTGATGGTCTGGCAGGTTATTCACGGTGTACGCCATCTTCACTCAGAGTCGGCTGAGATAAGTAGGCCCTAGCCTCCCTGTGACCCATGAAGGAATAAGTGGTTCTGCAAATGAATGATTGTGAGTTTTTTCCCAGCAAAACAAATTTCAAACAGAAAGTGCATGATATGGAAAAAAGAATGAAATGAGCGCCTTGGAAAATTTTATCATTGTGTAAGAGACCACAGCAGAACTTAAAGGAAGTACGTGAAAAGGAAATTGAAACATATATGTTTTGACAGAAACATGCTTGGTTTAGAAAAACACAGGTTGTTGACCCAAGTATTTTTAAAAACTAATTTAAATGCTTTTTTACCCTTTAAAGCATACAGGGTATGCTGTGATGCTTTATGTTTTGGGCTGGGATTTTGTTGAATTATGATTTCAGAATCAATCACCCCGGGAAATCATGAGGGTTTGTCTACCATTTCAATTCAACCATTATCCACTCAGGATAATTAGCAGTTATTCCATGAACTTGAAACAGATATGAACTGATACAGCCTTTATGATTATAATCATAAGACTGATAATTATCAGTCATACCCCATCAACTTAAGTGGAATATCTGTTGATTTTATCCATCATTGTTTTATTTGAATTCTTGAAAATTAAAAAAATAAAATTTTACAATTAACAGATGGAATGGAACAGCCAGTTCCTATCCAAAAAAGGGTTATTCTTGAAAAAAATAAAGTTAATTCATTTAGTCATTTGCCAAACAACTTAATCCTGCTAAGGCAGTTGCTTCTCAATTATTTTCTGTGGCACCCCCTCTAGGAAGAAAAAAAAAACATTCCCCCACACCGCGAGCGACTATAAATATTATTTGTCTATAAAATTATTATTAGTACACCTCTGCATAACATTACATCTTTATTACCATTAAAAACAAAAAAGAAAAAAATATAGTTCAACTTACAACAAAGTAAAACTTATTTCATTGTTTTTCTCTCCGTAACAGAAAAGATTTAAAGTACATCAATGTGCCAGAAATAAAAAAAAAATACATCCTTATTTAAACTAATTTAACTTATTTTTTCTTAATATCTCCACCTCTCTCCACCTTTCTTTTCGTTCTTGTTAGAAAAATTTCCATGTTGTTTCTAGAGGAGTTGTTTACTGCGCTTCATATCGTTTGCTTGTGTGAAAAACCGCTACACCATAGCGTGGCAATAAGAGTGCCACTGCCAACTAGTGGAGTGGAGGTGCAATTACACTTAATTCTCGTACACTATTCCAGAAAAGCATGTTCCCCAGGGTCATACGCGCATCCCCCGGCATCACACCGCGCCCCTCCGGCATCATATCCGCACCCCCCAAGGGGCCCCACTATTTGAGAAGCACTGTGCTAGGGTTACAGGGAGGCTGGCACCTATCTCAGTTAACTCTGGGCAAAGTCAGGGTACAGTTTGAACAGCTCACCCATCCATCGCAGATCCAACACATAAACACAGACCATCATTTGTACTCACTCACACCTAGGGGCAATTTAGAACAGCTAATTAGCCTAATGTGCATACAGTACGTCTTTAGTGTGCGAGAAAACTGGAGTTTATGCAGGAAACATGCAAACTTCACACAAAAATACACTCACTGAGCATGGTACTCAAGCATAGGACTTTCTTGTGTGAGGTGGACATGCTAACAACTACGCCACCATGCCACCCCAACCAGAAAGTATGTTTTACCATCAGATACTGCCATTCCATTCTGGTTCTCTTTGTTCATCATCTATAACCGCTTATTCCTAATTAGGGTCGCAGGGAGGCTGGCGCCCATCCCAGTCGTCTCCGGGCGAAGGCAGAGTACACCCTGGACAGCTCGCCAGGCCATCGCAGGGTGGAAACACGCTGACGGTGTTTTCTTTGCAGCTTCTCTTGTCGAAAGTCAGCAATGGCTCTTTTACATGAACTTCACTCCATAGACAGTGAGAGACATGGCCGGCCTTTAATAACCCAGGTAGCTGCACTGGGGGTGTTCACTTTGTCTTGAAAATAAATTTTGGTAGAATTGACCATGTTTTGAGATATGATTGGTGCATAAATGAGATGTTAACTGGGAAGTGGGTACATTATAATCAAGTTATGAATTGATAGCTACAGGGTGGGATGAAATAAGATTATTATTCTTCCCTTTCGAACAGGTACAGTTAACAATTTAATTTGCTTTATACTTTTCAGTGTTTATCAGCATTATATAACTATCATTACTTTCATTATTCTTACTGTTATTATCATTACTATTATTATTGTTGTCTTTTTTGTAATTTTTTTTTCATTGTTTGTGCTACTTATAAGCACTGTATACTGAACACTGTCTTTATATGTAAGAAATAAACATTCATTCAACTTTAAGCTCAATTAAGTAAGATGTTTTGGAGACAAAGTCAGAGAGGCTGGATTGAGATGGTTTGGACATGTACAGAGGAGGGATAGTGAATATATTGGTAGTAGGATGCTGAGGTTGGAACTACCAGGCAGAAGGCCCAGAGGAAGACCAAAGAGGAGATTTATGGATGTGGTGAAGGAGGACATGAAGGTAGTTGGTGTAAGAGTAGAAGATGCAGAGGATAGGGTGAGATGGAGGCGGATGATTTGCTGTGGTGACCCTTGAAGGGAGCAGCCAAAAGAAAAGAAGAAGAAGAAGAAGAAGAAGAAGAAGAAGATTGACATCCCAGGCTCCCAGGTGGCGCATTGACAGGGTGTGTGTCTATTAACCTGTTCAGTTCAGTTAATTTTCTGTAACCGCTTAATCGTAATTAGGATTGCGGGGAGGCAGGTGCCCATCCCAGCCGACTCTGGGTGAGGGCAGAGTACACCCTGGACAGCTCGCCAGGCCATCGCAGGGCAGAAACCTGCTTACGACTGCAGTTCCTCTTGTCGAAAGTCAGCAATGGTTCTTTTACATGAACCTCCCACCATAGACAGTGAGAGACATGGCTGGCCTTTGATAACCCAGTTAGCTGCACTGGGGGGGACAGTGACAACCTTGTGGAAAGTGGGACTCGAACCCCCAACCTTAGGATCAGTAATCCAGCACCCTATACCACTAAGCCAGCACTGCCACCATAAACCTGTAGATTGCGAATTCAAATTTAGGTTGATGCCACAGTCATTAATGACCAGGACTCCGTGGAAGATAATTGGCCGAACTTCTAAAATCATCTTTATTATCCTTTGTGTCACAACATTTAAAATGTAGACCTGAATGCAGCATAGAATGGATTCATCAAATCTTTCCATATCTGCTTCCTGCTCAGACAGACTCAAAAAAACGTGCTTTCAAAGCAGTCCTGTAGCATTGAGGCAGCTTCCTCAGACCACACATTCATTGTTCTGATAGTTGATTTCATCATTTTGATCAGTGGTTTGTAGACTGAGAACAGGGCGGCAGGAACATGATCAGATTATTCTAGGTGTGGAGATAAAGTTGCTTTAAGAGCTCCAGGAATGTTTATATAAAATGGTCCAGCACATTGGTTTCTCTGGTTGGGAAGGTCACATGTCTGTGTAATTTAGTATAGGTACATAATCAATAATAATAATAATATAATAAGTAATAATAATAATATAAAATTGTTTTTTTATTAACATATCAAGTTTTCTCAATGTTTTTTAAGATGAAAATTAAGAACTAACCCCGCCTACATTTGAGTGACAATCACAGAAACTTTAGAGCTACTCTCAGTTTCAGGTTATGTTTAATCAGTCACAAACAGCAGTGATTTGAGATTTGTATGAAAATGAGACCGCTTTTGGACTCTCTATTGGATTCGTGTTATTCATCATTTCATTTTCTGTAAACACTTAATCCTATTTAGGGTCACAGTGAAGCTGGCACCCATCCCAGCCAACTCAGGGCGGGAGCAGAGTACACCCAGGCCATCGCAAGGCGGAAACATGCTGACGGCTTTGCAGTCTATGCTTGTTGAAAGTCAACAATGGTTCTTTTACATGAACTTCACAACATAGACAGTAAGAGACATGGCCGGCCTTTGATAACCCAGTTAGCTGCACTGGGGTGGAGGTGGGGGACAGTGACAACCTGTGGTGAATGGGGTTTGAACCCCCCAACCAATCAGTGATCCAGCACCCTATACCACTAGGCTACCACTGCCCTCGGATTCATGTTCTTGATCTTGATCTTGATAGGTTAGGTGATACGTCGCAAGGACATTAATTCACCGCGCAAGTGTTATGTTATTTTATAATTAAAACAAGGATGTCTGACTGGAGCCACCTAGTAGGGGACACCACGTACAATGAGACCTTCTCGCCCGAGTTTGTATGGTTGGACACTCAATTAATATGTTCCACAATGTCTGTGGCAGTCCACAGTTGCAGGTATCATGCTCACAAGTGCTAATGGATTTCAGATCGGACAGCGTATGCCTGATTTTTTCAAAGCAACATTACGTTATTTTTAAAGCTGACAATAGTCATTGAGTAAGGTCATGAGAAACGTCGCTGATTGGGCACTTTTCCAAGACCCGCCTTTGTGTGGGAGGGGCTTTCCATGTGAACGGTTTCCGGGATTGAGTTGCTGTGTGACAGGACGTGAGGGTTCAGGTAGGAGAAGCAACTTTCTTCTTTTAAACTGGTTATTATTCGTTCACACGTCTGACAGATACATCTTATTAATTAACGCTTTATAGACTCTAAATGAACAGATTTTAGTGTAAACTATTGCTTATCTATGCCTTGCCGTTCGTTGAAAGAAGCCGTGTATGTACTGTATATAACCGGCTGTATTCCAAACGGCTTGTAGTATGTTCACCAGTGCACTAGTTAGGGATGGAAAGTAAACGAGTGTATGGCCTATGTAGTGCACTCTTTAATGTTACAGTGGAGTTGTTTAGGATACAGTGCACTATTGATGATGCCCTTGCCAAGCTACCATCCGATATAAACAGAAAAGACTCTCTGTATGTTTGTTCACACATTTAGACTTTATGGTAATTTAAAAAAGAACGTGGTTATAACATTATGTTAATTAGTATTTCAGATTATTTTGTGGATACCGGATTGATTTAATGAAAAGATAAGATTATGCAGTCATACTTTAGTCATTTAGGCGTTACGGGATGTATTAAACCAGTTATTAAACTGTTATTACACACTCCGGGGTGTTTATTATGCTTTTGTCTGTTGGTAAATATCCGTTTTGTTTAGCATGGCGCTAAAGCTAACTGCAGGTCAAAGGTTGCCCATGCGGGTCCGCATCATCCTGCCACAAACAGTGCAGTGGCGCAGGAAAAACACATCATCATCATCATCATCACACGGCAAACACACTCGCAGTGCTTACTCCTACTATGTTCATTTCAATTGCATACACACTGATAACACCATCATCACTTTGAGCAGTATGAAATAAGCTTGAAGTAAATCCGGATATGATCACCCATACAGTGGATTTTTCCACCCTCCCATCTCCTGGAATTCATTTTTGTTTTTGATTTACTTGCCTTTGCAGCATCTTTCAACAGAGTATGAATCATGGCTATAAAGAATATCCTGAGGCCATCACAGGATCTCAGAGACACAGGGTGTGTACACCCAGAATTGGACATCAATCACTGACTCATCCACACAAATATTGGCACATTTACACCTAGAAGTACAGTGGTACCTCAATTCTCAATCACAATTCGTTCCAGACGGCTAGTTGAATTCCGATTTGGTCGAATTCCGGATCTATTTTTCCCATTACAAATAATATAAATGGTCTTAATCTGTTTTGTAGTCTTTTGAACAGAGGTTAACGATACTGTAACTCATACCATAGGTCTGCAAATTAAGTGAAAAATCATTGAATACAGTAAACTAAAATAAAAACCACAGTGCAGTTAAAGCATAAGAATTTTTACCTTTGTGGTGGTGAGCAGTTGGCATAAGTAAATGTTGGAGAGGGAGAGAGACGGAGGATCCCCTTCCATTACAGCTGCAGGTGAATCAGCCAAAGGTGTTTTTTTCTCTTGCTACCGCTTTACATGGATGACTCTTCTTCAGGATGTTCCTTTCTTTTCTTGAAGAACATTTCTAAAGAGTCTTGTTCTGCCTTCTTTTCAAAGCCTGACAGAAGTGGCTCATGATCTCATCGTTAAAGGTGTTCACAGCTGCTAGCTTTATCTTTATCAGGGTGATACAGCTCAATGACTTCCGGAAAGCGTGCAATTCCCCTCCCCCTCGGTCTCATTTTTTTCTCGTTCATTCTCGTTTTTTTCTCATGCTTTTTTGTGTTCGGCTTCCAGATTTTGTTCGACTTCCAAGACAGAAAAATTTCAAATTTTTTGGTCGAATTCCTATTTGTTTGACCTCTAACGCGTTCCAGAACCGAGGTACCACTGTAATTTTCCTTTGCTAGCCTATCACATGTTCTCTGCAGGATGGGCAAGAAACCCATGTTTATGTGTTCATTCCTTTATTAATTTGAAGAACTGCTTAATTCTGCTAGGGTCACGGGGGAGGTTGGTGCCTGTCTCAGCCAACACTGGGTAAAGGTACCCCGAACAGCTTGCCAATCCATTACAGGTCAACTCACACACAACCATTCACACTCGCATCAAGGGACAATTTACATTAATTGCATGCTTTTGGACTGTGGGAGGAAACCGGATGACCTGGACGAAACCCACATACAAACACAGGGAAACCATACAAACTCCACACAATAACGGGCTTTCCCAGGACTCCAACCAAGAACATTCTTACTGTGAGGTGGTTGTGCACAATACTACCATGCTGCCCCATATATACTTATACAGAAAGACCTAAATTAAAGCTCAGGATTGGACTGGAAGCCCTGGAGCTGCAAGGCAGTAACACGCCTGGCTCTGTCATATCAGTAATTTTATCAATGGTGTTTTGATTCATGTTTTAAATCCCTGATCACCTTTAAAAAAACCCTCTATGGGTTAGTATGCAGATGTGCAAACATCCTTTCATGAGCATTTTAAATCAGTTTTACACTCAGGATCTAATAATGCAAGAATCCAATGAGCAGTGGACAGGCATGTTGGGGCTACATGTGCTTACAAGAAATGGTGCACAGGATTCTCTGGAATGTACTGCAGCGCTCTGTGTTTTCAAAAACAAATCAAGTCCTTGCTTTCACTATCTGGATGTTAGACTTGTGAAGAAGGCAAAGTATCAGAAGGTGTGCTACCATATTCATTGTCACATGCTTTGTATGTTTGCTTTCTGAGAATGAAAATAACAGAACAGAGGAATGGTGTTATTCATAATGTTCTGGCATGCTGTGAATTGTTCAAGCTCATCAAACAGCACAGGAGAACAGGTAATGTTGTAACATTGCCAAAGAGACGTGTAAAGTACCAAGAGCAGAGGTAATTATAATTGTGGGGTTTTTAAAATCAGAAAAAAAATCTACTTTGAAGATTATTTACAGATTTGGTTCTGCTCATATGTTCGGTGTAAGATTAAGCTGCTTGATCACAAGACACTCAAGTGTGCCATTAGTTTTGGCACTTGTTTAATGCATATTTCTCATCTACACCCCTTTTATCAGTTAGCATATGTTAGCATATGTTAGCTGGCTTTAAAAGTAATGCAATCTAGAAAGCTTTAGGAAGTTATTAAAATCCTATCAGTCCTCATGTCAGCTCAGTTAATTGCTAATTAATTAATGTTAGCAGTGAAGTTTCTCAACAGTTATGAATCTGACATAAAAATCTATTAATTCGTCTGAACCGCTTAATTCTAATTAAGCCCATCTCAGCTAACTCCGGGCGAGGGAAGAGTACACCCTGGACAGTTCACTAGGCCATCACAGGGTAGAAACACTCTGACGGCTATGCACCCTACTCTACAAAAGTCAGCAATGGATATTTTATACTTCTCACCACAGACAGTGAGAGACATGGCCAGCCCCCAGCTCGCCACACTGAGGGACAGCAGTGACAGTGGGGTTTCAACCTCCGACCTTGGGATCAGTAATCCAGCACCCTACCCCTGGGCTACCACTGGACATAAGAATTCCTTGTATTTACTGATTTATTATTAACTGAGGTATAGCAGTCAAGGTTATAAACATTTATGAATAAGCTTTTAAAATTCTCTTAGAAACCATGTGAGGCTAACTTAGCTAACGTGAACTAACTAGTAGTATTTATAAATATGCACACATATACAGTACAGTAGGCCCCTGTTTTTCGCGATGGTTCGGTTCTGGCCCTTCCCGTGGATCATGAAAATCCGCGAGTTATTGACACGGTTTTAAAACCCTATGTATGATATTACATGCTCTAAAATATGCTTATTTAAAAACATTCTACAGACGGTCTTACTAATTAATACAGTAATAATGTAGTAAAATGTAGTAATGATTCAGTAAAAACTTTTTAATTTTGTACTGTGATAATATTTATAAATGAATAAATTGCTTAGGCTCCTTACCAGAAGCGAGAGAAGGTGCAGGGTGTTTGAGTGACATCATAGGGCTTAAATAATCATAAAAAGAATAAAACACAAAAAAATGAATTCACAATTCAAGCAATCACATTGATGACATGTTTGTGAAGGAGAAAAAAAAGAGGTATACACACCTGCACCTGCACCTATCCCTTGACCTCTACTGAGGTTGTTGGGGCACCTGTGACGACTTGTCCATCACCCTGCTCCACTGCTCTTTGGGATGTTGCCAGGTTCAGGCCTGTCCATTCATGAATGTTGTCCTCCCATCTTTATTGTTGTCTTCACCGCCTGTGGCTTTCTCTAACCGTTCCTTGCAAGATGGTGTTAGCAAGGCCAGTTGAACGAGACATGTGTCCGTACCAGCTCATTCTTCATTTTTTTTTGACGACAGTGAGGAGATCGTCATGGGGTCCGATTGCCTGTTGTACTTTATTTCGGACCTCTTTGTTTGTCATGTGGTCTGTGTAGTGGATGTCAAGAATCTTTCTGTAGCATCTCATTTCTGTTGCAAGGATTCTTCTTTGTAGATCTGCATTAAGTGTCCATGTTTCGCAGGCATATAGAAAGACTGATAGTATGAGGGAGCACACCAGGTGGATCTTTGAGCGCAGACTGATGTTCTTGTCTCTCCAAATGGTCTGGAGCTTTGAACGTACAGCTGTTATTTGTGCAATCCTTGCCACCACTTCTGGTTTTGAACCTTCATCAGAAATGATGGACCCAAGGTACTTAAAACTTTTTACTATCTCTAAGGATGTCCCGCTGACCCTGATGTCTGAAGAAAAAGATTAAAGAAAAAACCTTGGGTGCTGTTCGTCATGAGCTTGGTTTTCTTGGCAATGATCTCCATGCCGTATGCAGAAGCCGCTTTGTCCAGATGTTGGACAAGGCTCGAGAGCTCATCCTCGCTACCTGCCAGGCTATCGATGTCATCTGCGAATCACAGGTTGGTGATATTTCTACCGCCAATGGAGACTGTGCCTTCATGGTCTTCCAAGGCATCTTCCATGATCCTTTCGAGGAATACATTGAACAGTGTGCGGGAAAGCAAGCATCCTTGACGCACTCCCACATATGTTCGGAAATCAGTCACCTTTGCTGCTGTTCAGGAGGACGGCACTTGTGGCCTTCTCATAAAGTTTTTTTACTACTCTGACAAGGTTGTCATTGATGTTATACTTCCTCATGGCAGACCATAACGCAGCGTGCCACACCCTGTCGAAGGCTTTTTTGAAGTCGATGAAAACGGGGTACAGGTTTTGTTGGTGCTGGAGATATTTCTCACAAATAACTCTCAACTTGAAAATCTGATCTATGGTACTCCGTCCTGCCCTGAAACCCGCTTGTTCTGCAATAATGGTCTCTGCTTGTGGTTTCAATCTGTTGAGAATGATTTTCAGCATGACTTTGCTTGGGTGGCTGATTAAACTGATGGTACGATTGTTATGGCATATCTGAAGATCTCCTTTCTTGGGCAGGGTTATGATTAGTGATTGAGTCCAGGGGGTTGGCCATATTCCAGTAGTCCAGATCTTGTTGCAGATGGCAGTGAGGATAGTGACCATCGCCTCTCCTCTTTCCTGAACCAGTTCTGCAGGTATGTTGTCGATTCCTGCTGACTTCCTTTGTTTGAGTGCCTTTATTGCTGTTTCGACTTCCTCTCGTAGTATTGGGTGAGAGGCATTGTCTTGGCTTGTCTGTGGACCTTGCAGTAATATTATGTTTCCATTGTGCTGGTAGTTGTACAGTTCAGCGCAGTATTCTGTCCATCTATCCATCACTTCTTTTTCCTCAGTGAGTGTTTTGCCTGATTTGCTCTGTATGCTCGAAGGTTTCCCTTGTTTCGGTGTGGTGAGGTCTTTAACCACTTGGTATGATTTCTTAGTGTTATTTCTCTTCAAGTTTTCCTCGATGTCTCTCCACTGGTCTTCTATCCAACTCTCCTTTGCCTTTTTTCATCTCCTTTTTAACTTTTTTGCTTACTTCCCTATACTTCTGAGCTCCTTCTGGGTCGTTTTTCTTTTTCTTCAATTCCCCGCTTTTGTCACATAGATCCAGAATCTCACTTGTGACCCATGGCTTTTTGGGACGTTGATGATTCTCCAGGACCTCACTGGCTGTCTCTATTACTGCTGTGTTGAAAGAACTGACTGTTGACTCGAGGTCCATATCGTCATCCAGGACAGTCAGAGGGGCGAACCGCCCTCCAATCATTGCCTGAAACTCTTCTCTTACTGCAGGGTCTTTAAGCTTTTCAAGATTGAAGCGCAGTCGTGTTAACCTGGGCTTGTTGATTTTCTTCAAGTGCAGTTTGAAAGTCATCAACACTAGATCATAGTCACTTCCAATATCTGCCCAAGTGAAGCTGCGGGTGAGTGCTGTTTTCATTCCTGAACGAAAGTGCTTTTGGACCAAGATGTAGTCGATCTGATTGCGTGTGTGACCATCTGGGTGGTGCCAAGTCCACATTCTTGAAGGTTTGTGATTGCCAAAAGTGTTCGCTATGACCAGGTTGTTGGTAGCAGCAAACTCCAGTAACTGGAGACCTCGTTCATTTGTCACAGAGTTGCAGGATGGTCCACAGGTACCCTGCCAGTTTATTTGGGCGTCTTCTCCTACTTTTGCATTCCAGTTGCCTTGCACTATTAAGATGTCTTTCTTGGGTGTTTCATCGATGAGTGCCTGGAGTTGGTTGTAGAAGTCCTCCACGTTGTCATCACTGTATTCTGTTGTTGGGGCATAGGCTTGGATAACAGTGATGTTGAAGGGTGTTACCTTCAGGCGGATGGTGATCAGTCGACTGGAGACAGGGTGGCACCCCATAACTGTGCCCACGGTGTCTTTGTGGACAAAAAACCCACGCCTTGTTCATGCTTGTCTTTCCCACTGTAGTACAGTTTGTGGCCTTCATCAGTTGTCAACTCCCCTATGTTCTTCCATCGCATCTCACACAGGCCCAAAAGATTCCAGCGGTAATTTTCCATCTCGTGAACCAGTTCTTCCAGCTTTCCATGCTGATGTAGTGTTCGAACGTTCCAGGTGCGAGTCATGATGTTATTTCTGGTTCTGGTCATGGCGTATCTTGGGCAAGATGATCTGGCGGTGCAGAAACAAAAGCTCTCAGCCATTGGCTAAATTTGAATCACGTGCTTGTTACTTCTGGGGTTGTCGCCAATCCGTGACTATGCGGGGGCGCGAGCGCTGAACCGCAAATGGTCAAGGGCTTACTGTATAGACTTATGTTAAATATTTAGATACCATTTATGACAGAAATTCCTTATTGTATGTACAGTTATGCAACATTTAGGCTCCCCACAAGTCATGCTTGTTTTTCCATAGCCGTATACAGTATACCCTTTACTTGATTACTGTTGTTATGAATTTATTACTGTTAACATTCTGAGTTAGTTTCGTATGTCATCATGATCATGGTTTTCCACTTTGTCCGGGGTTGAGTCACGGGGTCAGCAACCTGACCACTGACAATCATAGTCCCTCCAGCGTGATCTGTGTCGACCCCGGGGTCTCTTCCTGGTTGGACATGCCTGAGACACCACACCAGGGAGGCCTTCAGGAGGCATTTTATTAATTTGCCTGAGTCACCTCATCTAGCTCCTGTTAAGCTTTTCTACTCTGAACTCCTCCCTTGTGGGCAAACTTTTGGCTCAACTACCTCTTTACCATAGTGGACGGGTACCTTCTCCACTTTCTAGAAGAGGCCGCACTGATTCGCCTGCCGATCTCCTGTTCCATCCTTTCCTCACTTGTGAACAAGAACTGAAGATACTCTAACTCCTTTACTTGGTCCCCTGACCTCATTCCACACTGGAATGGAATGTTACTCAGACTCAGGACATGGAATGGAACCTCTCTGGTGGAAAGGAGCCTGAGCTGGTGTGCGAGACACTAGATATATTCGAACTTACCTGGACACATAACCTGTGCTCTGAAACCACCCATCTCGAGAGGGGCTGGATTGTTTCTTTTGTGTCATGCATAATTTGACACACTTGTTTTTCTGATTAATGTTTCTTACTTGAAATTATGCACTGAAGGTGAGTGAAATTTTCCCGAGTATTCAGTTCAGCAGCATCTCTTGAGCCTGAAGTATATATTATTACACTGTAACATAAAAAGCAATCCAAATCATGATTTTTACAATTATGTTTACATACTTTACCGTTTACAGAGATGGGCCAGATGAACAAGCGCTGCTTGTTCTGTGCAGAGCTGAGCACGCTCTAGTTTTTCAGAGTCGTGGTATATACTACATAGAAACATAAGGAAAGCAAAGTAAGGCAATCTTTTTCTGATTTAAATTGTCCATTTTTAAAATGAGGCAGAAGTGTGACACAGTGATTAGCACGTCTGCCTCACAGAAGGAAGGCTTGGATTTGATTTCTGGGCTTGGGCATTTTTGTGTAGAGTTTGCATGATTCACCGGGGTTAACTCCAGGTACTCTGGTTACACAATTGGCTAATTGGCGGTTCCAAATTGTCACAAAGAGTATGTGTTAATGGTTGTATATGTGCTGGCCATGCAATTGCCTGGCGAGCTGTCCAGTGTGTACCAACTCCTTGACCTGAGTCGGCTGAGATGGGCACCGGCCTCCCCGTGACCCTAATTACGATTAAGTGGCTTAGAAAATGACTGAACAAATTAATTTTTAAAGTGGAACAATGATGTCACTACTTGCTCAAGGTGAGCGTGACAAACTGTGCCATATTTTTATTTCCCATATTGTTGACCAGTGATGTTCATTCAGGGGAGGCAGGGGAGGCTTCAATCTTGAAAAGAAAAACGTTAATCATAAAATATAATAAATGTTAAGCCGGTATGTATTAAAAACCCTTTTACTCTTCGAATTCAACATAAAAATTTTTTCATTAAAGAACAGCAGAATTTCCATATGTCCCTTTCAAATACAGGGAGGAGCTGCGCAGTGAGGCAGCGCTTTGCTGTGCTGCTCAGTGGACGGTGGAATCCCTCACAAACTGCGCTGGTATGCGATGCAAATAGTGTGTTGCTGTCCCCATATATATATCACAAATGAAATTCTTTCAAACACTTTGAGTATATATATGCTTTGCGTTTTCATAATCTGGATAATGTATAGAATGTATTTCTGTAATGTGCTTTTTCTTGCAGATTAGTCATAGACCCAGTTAAAAAGTTCCTCAGTGAGGCAAACAGTACCCCTGACTCATGGCAGAGGGCGCCTGTGAGCTCACAGATTCTTGTGTGACCTACAATCTTCTTTGTTTATATTTCCTTTACAATCCACTTTATCAAATTGGAAGATTACATTTCAAAGCTGAGAAAATAGAAATAGGCAAATCTGGACTTTCAATGAAAACAAAGGTAATAAATAAAGGAAGAGCAATGGAGTTGAAATAAATTTTACCTCAAATGAAATATACGTCACATGTTTGTGTGTAGAATGCTGATATGACATAAACCACAATGCATTGTCTGTTGTTAATTAAATGATGAATAATATACTCTTTTGAGTTCACTTGTATTTGTAAATCTAAGTCTAAAAGAGTCAGTGCCTCACCAGCTGTCAACCTCACTGTACATCACTGTTGTTGACCAATCAGATCACATTTCCCATGCTTGAACATTTGTTTGCATTTATTTGCAATTTATACACACAAATAAACAGTACCGAGTAAAACCAGGATTCAATGTTCCTGGGCTACCAGTTCAGTTTATGCCAACATGATAAAAATTCTGTTGACATAAAAATAGATTGCATGTTTATTTTTGCTTGAAGTCATGTTATCTCAACCAGCGTACATTAAAAAGCTTTGATTATTGTGGTTCTTATGATTGGATGTTTGGATAACCACCTTATAATCCTTTCTAGTAATACTTGTAAATATTAGGACCAAGTGGTGCAGCTGTACAGTTAATGAAACCTGGTGTTATAACAGCTGGAACATTTGGTACTGTTAAAAAAAGGGAAAAAAAAAATCCCTGTTCGTTTACTGTAGTAAACGTTTTGTTGCATCGTTTCGTACCGACAACTTTGTGTTTTATCATTTTTTTAATTCCTACAAATTCATGCACTTGTTTATGTTAAGTTGTTTAACGCTTTGTCTGACAGAGACTGTCATCACATTTAAAATTTTTTTATTTATGGATTATTTATAGCTTTAATTGGTGTAAATGCTTCTGCAATGGTGATATACTGAGTAGCGTTCTTTACTGAGGCCAACGTAATTGATTTATTGTTTAAAAAGTGACTTATATTGTGTTAAGCTGATGTCTTCAGACACTGAATGTAGTCTACAGTTGCTTGCTGTACTGCAGACATACCCTTAATGGATTGTAATTTGAGCAGCAATGCAAACCAGTGTTTCCGCTGACCGAAATTGGTTTGCAGATCAAAAAGAAAAAATTTGCAAGTGTTGTAAATCCACAGGGGTGATGACTGCTGATGAAAAGAGAGGAATAAAAAGTAATGCACAAAGGTGCAGCAACACCCAGATAAAAAAAAAAAAAAAAATCTAAACAGGAAGCAGACTTGTCAGGGCAAATACATTGGTTCTATTATTCCTGGAGTATGTGGAGTTGTCTTAAAGGTATAGTTGAAGTTTCTGTAAAAGTAAGTGCCTGTCCATGAGTACACCAACGAATTCTAGATCTGGTAGCTTAGATTTGATTTCAGTTAAATTATGTAAGGAAATTACCGGAAATTGTTGGCTGGTCAACCTTTACCAGCATGGATGCCATTTTTTTCAGCCTAGTGTATTTCCCTATGTTGGGACAGTTTGGACCAATTGCAAATTAAGATCTATTCTGAAAATACATCAGTAAATCAGGTCCAGTCACATTGATCCTAATAAACATTATACGCCCATTTCACTGGAGCACGGCAGACTTACGGAAGCAAGAATGTTGTCATCCGCAAACGTTCCGCAATTATTCCCTCATCTTCCGTGTGATTCCGTGGTTATTCCTCAAGTCTTCCTCCACTTCTGTATGCGTCCGGCAGGCCAAACTATTCCGTGAACGTGCTTTTGAACATGTTCAACGGAAAAAAATTCCACGAGTGTTCTGTGGGGTCACTTTGGTGTACTTTGCCTTACCTGTTCCGCACATGCTGTTGAACGTTCTGAGAGTGTAAGAATTTCACTTTTCCATAGGATTTTCATGCATTTTCCGTGTAAAAATGCCGAAACTCTTCTGTAGACTGCGTTCTGCGCCTTTCCGCTACACGATCCTTGCATGCCGTAGTCCAGTGAAATGAGGGTATAAGAATTTCCACTTTTCCGTATGATTTTCACCCATTTTCCGTGTAAAAATGCCGAACCTCTTCCGTGGACTGCGTTCCGCATCTTTCCGCCACGATCATTGCATCCCGTGCTCCAGTGAAATGGGGATGTTAGTGTCTGAGGTTCTGTTGAATTATCCTTTGGTCCAATCACATTGGTCACAGGTCAGTACCTTGGAGATAATGATCGGAAAGGGTCCCGTTTACACCATCTTCATTCAAGGGTTCGCAACCCAAAGTTTTTTGAATGGAAAACAGATCAAGCAATGACTGAAATATTCTGAAATGTCCAAAATAAAACAAGGCCAAATCATAGACACTTTGTTTTGATGGTCATGGTAAGAGTAGTGTAGGTTTGCTGCTAGAGTTTACAATGGAGAGGAAGAGGAAGAACGTGCTCGATAAATACAGATATAGAGTTGGGTTGATGGACAGCAGTAAATGCTGTTTACACATTGAGGAAAGGTTAAGACTGCATGTATTTGGCTGATTTGCATGTGATGACTTGTTGCATGAAGCCCCTGTTCCTTACCGTGTGTGTGTCTTGCAGCGCTAGTTGTTCATGGACCGGTTGTGTGCAGTACCACTGTTAAAATGGTACAGAACATCTTGGGACAGGAGTCCCAAGAACCATCAGAGGTGAGCGTGCTGCCCCGTTCTATTTCTAACACTGACCTCACATCATCTAATCAAAACGATATTAAGCACAGTACCCAAAACCAGAGTACCCCGAGGAAACTCACGCAAGCACAGGGAGAACATACAAACTCCACACAGAAACACCTGAGCCCGAGAATCTTGCCCAGGCCTTCTTGTGTGGGGTGGACGTGGTAACCACTGTGCAACGTTGATTTAAAATCAGTTTATGCATAAATGGAGGTGTTCCAAATGTTTTTTCTCTCACCACTGCATCTGAAATCTACAAATATTCAGGTGATAAAATATTGAACATCCCACCGTAGTTGTTTGTGAACACCAAAAATTAGTCAGTAAACCAGATACAGGGATTCCTCACTTTCCATAGTTAACTGGAACCGAGATCCCCACACGACCATTGAAATCCGCGAAGTAGGATCATCCCCTCCCAACCCCCCCGGACTGATGTATACTTACATGTATATGTGTATATAATATCAATAAATACGTATTCAATGCTATAAATGCTTATGATATCAATTGAACATTCAAAAATAATTCATAAGATGTAAATAACATAAATATACACACACATACAGACGCGTGCAGATGCATGTGCACACACTCAGATGCGCACCTAATATCAATGTAACTAGTTTTGATTGGAGGTTTTTTTTTTTTTTTTGCATAATTGGCCTTGTTTTGCAGCATATTCCTTAACTTTTCCCATATTCTTTTTTAATTTCCTTATTTTTTAATTCGATGAATATTAAAAAAATAAAACACGATGCACTGAAGCCGCATGAATTGAGATGCGAAGTAGCGAGGCGTCCCTGTATATCAACTTGGTTAGAACCCGAATAACCTCCCGAAGTACACAGATACGAGCCGTCTGTCCAGGTTTTGATTAATTTTTAATCATTTGATTAATTCCACACTCCACTTCATATCAAAGTTCATGCCTACTCCATGCCTCTTACTCTGTTAAATTATTAACTTAAAATTTAATTTGTTAATTTGCATGCTCATTTCACACCTGCATGGCTTTGCATTTCTTGAAAGAAAAAATCTCTTTAATTTTAATATTTAGTTTTTTTGATGATCTGCTGTCATTATTTCCTCCAGCTGTTCTGGGGATGTGATCACATGACCACAAGACTGTGTTCCACCCAACTTCCTTTCACTGCTGATATCTTAATTTGTTAGTTTATGTTACAAAGTGTACACAGGAAGAGGAACAGCTTGAGTGTCGCAAGACAACTACCTTTATCTTATCTGTTCTTGACACATCTTTCTCTTACACGTCTCAGTGCACTTGGTTTAATACCACACAACAGGGCAAATGAGAGCCATGGTGAGTTAGGGCACGTATGTGATTATTATAATAAGACGTCTTGAGTGTGTATTGGTGACATGACAAAAATTTCATCGAGGTCTAGACGGTTAGGTATGAAACTTGAGTTGATTATGAAAACTTCGATTCTTCTGCTCGCGTACCACTTCTCTGTTTGTGTGTAATGCCTTTTCTTGCCTTGCCTCCATCCTCATGTTAGCTCTCATACATACTTTACTTTTGGTTTTGAGAACTTGTGCTCTGAGTTTTGAAGCTAATTATCGATTATAGACGATAGAAAAGATGGGTTTTGCTGAATAGCTACCGAGAAGGAACAGTAAGGGGGTTATTCATTGATATCCATGAAACCTAAGGAGAATAATAGCTTTAGTATGTACTAGAGGTGGGTATTGCCTAGATTTTATGTATTGTGATATACAGTATTGCAATTTCTAGCATGTATTGCGATATGTATTGCGATATATTGCAAGAAGAATTTTAAATTAAAAGTGAGCCTGTTCTTGACAGTATTTATTCTTTATTTCAAAAATAGAAATCAACAAGATTAAAAATGTTGTTTTTAGTCATTACAATAAAAATTCTAAGCATCAGAAAATTCTACTTATGAAAATTTAATGTTTTAAACTTTGGCACAAACATTAACACTGAAATAGAACTGCTTATAGAGCAAAATAAGCTATTTAAACATCTTAAATACACATAACAAACATTAGAAGTGCATCTAGTGCTTTATTAGCATATTGTGAAGCCTTAATCATTAATGCATGCTTTTTAAATTTTTAAGGTGGGATTAAAGGTGGAGCATTATCCGCGCATGCGCAGAACTGTATCATGCACGACTAGTCCTTATTAGACATGTGACCCTATGAGCAATAGATTGATATATTTATATATAACAATATTAACATTACATGTATATATGTATATTAATGCCATCATAGCGATGCGCATAGGCCTGCTGGGCACGTGCCACGTATAACACTTTCAGTGACACTGACGGCTCAGGAAAGTCCGTCAAACTTTAGAACTTTACACTGATAACATGCAATATCGTTTATCATATAAATCACATTAATATGATCATTATGCTGGAGAGAAGTGGAATGTAATTTACCGGAATCTGGAACCAATTTGGAGCATGTTGAGCCTGAGGCTGAGTCCGCAAGTTGTGTGACGTAATTTTTTTCAAAGTCGAGAGATATTGCCGCATTTAGCAAAAAACCCCCCCAAAACATGCATGGTTAATGAACTTTGTTGGAGATCAGGTTCATGAGACTGCTTCTCTTCTGCTCAATTTAAAATAAATGTTTAAGCGAAAATCTAGTTGCAGCGGGTCAGTAAATTTCTGAGCAATTAGCAAAATGAACCGTGGTTTTGTTTTTCATGGGAATTTCCCTATCCTGTATAAAAACAAATTATATTGGCTGAAGACCTTCATGACATCCACACTGCCCAATCATGGCATGACTCTTATTATACTGGGCTCTCCACACACTGAATGACTGTAGATAAGAGGACGGAAACACGATTGTGTTAGGATTACATGCCGGGACCTTTGCGGTCGCCATTTTTTTTTCAACGAAAGCATTACTTCCGGTTCAGTTAGCGGGAATATCAAAGTTTTTTTTTACTGTTCTGAATTTTTCAGAATTCATGCTAAAAAACTGGTTTTGCTTCAGAGTATCGCAATACGTATTGTTTGCATGTTAGAACCGGTTGAACCAATAAACTCTAGTATGTATCACATAGGAACCTGAGAAAAGCAATCGAAAGTGAGATTTTTTTTATGTATGTGTCTATGTATATATATAGAATTTCTGTGTTTCTCCGCATCTATTACAGTGACTACGATTTCCCCGTTTCATCTATGAAAACGGTTGCGCTTTATTGTTCACAGGGAAGGCACTAGAGCACAGGCACTAGAGCACTAGAAAAACGGAAATCAAACTAAAGTGGGAACTGGTGGAACTGGTAGAGCACAGAGCTGAGAGTCAGAGAGGGACAGTCTTCTAGCACCGGGAAGGGCGCTGCTAGTCTTTATAACCCATGATTAAATGGAATTAGGTGTGTGTGTTTAGCACTCCACCGGCGTGAGAGAGCCACGCCCCTCTCCAACACGCATTTGCATTTCAATGCACAACTCTTTTGTGAGAGAGACCATAACACTAAAATTAAAACCACAGAAAAGTTAAAGCATAGGAACAATAAAGATAAGAATTTTAACCTTTGTGGTGGTGAGCAGTTGGTATACTTAAATGTTGGAAAGGAAGAGAATAAGCGAATTCCCTTCCATAACAGCTTCAGGTAAATCAGCCAAAGATGTTTTTTTCTCTTGCTACCACTTTGCATGGATAACTCTTCAGGATGTTCCTTTCTTTTCTTGAAGAACATTTCTAAAATGGCTTATTTTTGCCTTTGTGATGGCGAGAGCATGTGAGCTGGATCCGAAGATGCAGGAGACCATGTACGAAGATTCAACAACTTTATTTTAGCACGGGGGGAACCAAAATCACTGGGAATAATTCTTAAATGAAACTGGTTGAGCACAAGCAGGATACCAGGAGTCAGAGAGATCACGGGGAAACGAAATCACATGGAAGGACATTCTTCTGATGCTGTAGGGGAGCGGACCGCTCCTCTTTATAGCTTGCTGATTGCATTCAGGTGCGCTCTCTGGATTCTGCCTGCAGGTAACTGCCATGCCCCTCGCCAGTGCTTGCAGTGTATGGGGAGACAGAGAGAGTTAAAACGCCACCAGCAAGCACAGACCATAACAGCCTTTTCAAAACCTTACGGAAGTGGCTCATGACCTCATCAGCATCAGAGTTCACAGCGCTGCTAGCGCTTTAGCTTAGCTTTAGCGCTTTAGCTTAGCTTACATACATACATACATACATACATACATCCTCTTCAGCTTCGTTTAGGCGGTTATGCTTATAAGCCGATCTGTGGATTTTCTGTTCGGTACTCTAAATCGTATTTGTCGCTGGAGGTAGTATATGGTGTTAGTGATTAGATAGCTTTAGTGCTTTAGCGCTAGCTTTAGTGCTTCTGATACGTACATAGTACTGTATCAACAACTTCCGGACTTTCCCAGGACACTTTATTAGGGTGATACATAGTATCAACAACTTCCAGACTTCCCCAGGACAGCTTTATTAGGGTGATACATATTATGAACAACTTCTGGACTTCCCCAGAACATACATAGTATCAACAACTTCCGGACGTCGTGCACTTTTCCTCCTCGGTCTCATTTTTTCTCTTGCGTTTCTTGAGTTCGACTTCTGGTTTTTGTTTGGTTTCCCGGACGGAAGAACTCATGGACTTTTTGTTCGGATTCTGAGGCTCCACTGTGTGTGTGTGTGTGTGTGTGTATATATATATATATATATATATATATATATATATATATATATATATATATATATATATACACATGTATATATATGTATAACTGGTCCAATGTTCTTAATTAGCGGAGGAAATTAACACTAGTTTGCTGGCCCGTGGCAAGTAAACAGTCTGTAGGACGAGTAAAATAAGATAGAAACTCATCCTGCTGGCGATCTGACAAATCCAATGGGCAAACACGATATAGTGTTACTGACCAGTAAATACGAAGGAAGACTAGTAGATTCATAATTTTACTTGTCCTCTTGACCTGTAGCTTAGTTTTGCTAAATTTCACCTCTGTTTAATGGATGAATTGGCTCATAAAAAAATACCAAGAAATATTTGATAGCTTTGCAACAGTCACAAATGAGAAAATATTACGAGTTCTATCATATTAATGCCTATTTTCCAGAGATATTAACCCAGTCAGATTATTCATTGTTGTGTTTTTACATTGTTGCTGTGCAAGGGCTCAGAGCACAGCAATTATAAGAAAATTTTAAATATAAAATTAATAAATATAGATATAAAATATTTGTATGAAAGGTAAATATGTTGCACAGTCTAGTTACAATGCAGTATTGCAAAATAATATGGTATAGAAACAGTTGTATAAAAGATAAGTGAAAGATAAATATATTGCACAGTGTAGTTAAAATCTTAAGTTAATACAATACGAAATAAATTATGGCACATAAATGTCTGGGAATTAGGATGTGAAGGGCAGATGGATGGACAAAGCCCATTCCTATAGCTCCTGAGCCACTTTGGGAACAGGACAAAAAAAATACTATATTGAAATATACAGGCCCTGCAATGGCCTGGCAAGCTGTCCAGGGTATACTCCACCCTCGCCTAAAGTCAGCTGAGATGGGTGCAAGCCTCCCCGCGATCCTAATTAAGCAGTTCTGTATGGTGTATGGTGATTCATATCCTGTTGGAGCTGATCACAATAGGGATGCATTACAACATGTCCCATTAGCAGCTGATTCATCTGTACCTTTGTTTGGTTGACGATGTATTGAGATGTGACTCACATTATCTCATCACCTACTTTTTGTTTGTGTGATTGCAGAAAAGATTTGGAAATATAAAGACCTTTGTGGAGGAACAGCTTCAGACCAGCATGGTTAGTACTGAATATAATGAGAAACATGAATTACTGTGGGGGGTAAAGATCTACAGTAAAGGTGGAATATTTACTTGAAAATAAATGTTACCAGTGGACATACGAACAGTTGCTGATGCTTTCTATATAGTAGTATAGGTTTATAGTGGGCGGAATGGCGTAGTGGGTAGCATCGATTCCCTGACTTGGGTGTTTCTGTGTGTAGTTTGTATGTGCTCCACTTTGTATGAGTTTTCTCCTGGTACACCAGTTTCCCAGTGGGGACGGTGGCGTAGTGGTTAGGGTGCTGTACTTATGATTGGGAGGTTGTGTGTTCAAATCCCAGGTAGAACCCCCCCCCCCCCACCCACTGTGCTAAGACCCCTGGGCAAGGTCTTAACCACAAGTGTGCCTCTATTCATCCAACAGTATAAATGGGTACCAGTAAAAATATACTGGGAAGGTAACCTGCGATGGACCAGCGAAGGAGCTCCACGCTATGGAAACCGGGGATAAGCACCGGCCTGATGAGCCACTATTGGCTCGGGTGTAAAAAGCCCAATGGACTTTAATTTTACAGCGGTTTCCTCCCACAGCCCAAAGGCTTTATTGTTTTATTGTTGGCTGTTCCAAATTGTCCATGTGTGTGAATGCTAGTGTGAATGGTCCAACGTGAGTGTGTGTGTGTGTGTGTGTGTGTGTGTGTGTGTTGGCCCTGTAACGGTCTAATGAGCTGTTCAGGGTGTACCATGTTGTCTTTGCCCAGTGTTGGCTGAGATAGGCTCCAGCCTCCCCGCCAGCAGTTGGACAAAGAGTGATGTTTGAGGTGTTATTGTTTTCATTACATATATATATATATATATATATATATATATATATATATATATATATATATATATATATATATATATATATATTTTTTTTTTTTTATAAGCATCTAAGTCTTTGCCGTTCTAACATATTTCTCCACTGTCTTACTAAGATGGTGGGAATAGTGCTTGGTGCTGGGGTCTCCATCGTCCTCATCGCCGCTCTCATCTTCTTTGTACTGCGTAGAATTCACCTTCGGAGTGAGTGTCTGAAACTTGGGGCAGGAGTTCCCTTTCACCTAGAACACTAATTTATAGTTATAGTCCACCGCGAGTTTTAATAACGATGTTCTCCTGGATTTTGTGCTTTTACAGACCTCGCAGCTCAAGAAGCGCCTAAATACCGGTTCCGCAAAAGAGACAAAGTATTATTCTATGGCAGGAAGATAATGAGGAAAGTCTCTCAGTCCACCTCGTCTTTAGTTGGAACATCATCATCCTCATCCTCCCGCCCAAGACTGAAGAAGAAACAGAAGATGCTTAATATTGCGAAAAAGTAATAATAATAGAAATGATAATAATACGTAGCAGATCTGTTGGGTGAAGTTGAGGTCATCAGGGAAATCTGTCATCATCTCTCTCTCTCTCTCTCTCTCTTTCTTTCTTTCTTTCTCAGGATCTTACGCTTTAAGAAGGAGGTACCCACCCTGCAGATGAAGGAGCCTCCCCCCTCTGTGCTAGAGGCTGATCTGACCGAGTTTGATGTTGCCAACTCACACCTACCCTCAGAAGTGCTCTACATGCTCAAGAACGTGCGGTAAATACGTCTTTGCTAGTTTAGACATAAACAGTGACGTGACTCTGTATTCTGTATGCAGAACATTAAACACCAGAGTGAAAAGCAATCAGTGTGAAGCACAGTACACAAGCACTATTAGTTTAGATGTACAGGGTACACACCATACCCAGTAAAAAAAAAACTAAAAACCCAAGCATTGGTATGAGAAGTGAAAGGAATGCTATGCTGTATTGAATGTCAATCATGAAATGCAGTCACTGCCCAATCACAGCTCTGATTTATGCTCAGAGAGAGTGTGCGGTTGGAAAAAGAGGCGAGATAGTAGGAACATTGACATGGTGGAAACTTTTATAGTATAACAGATGTGATCGTTACCAATTCATTTCACTTTCCAAGCTGTTTTTAATCTTGTGTTCGAGAGGCGAGGAGGCTAGATCACGTCCCCGTCGACTCCTGAGTGAAGACAGGGTACACCCTATACAGTTCACCAGCCCATCATACTGTCAGTGCACACAACAATTTACACCCGGAAGCAAATGAGAATATAAAATTTGTCCAATATACATGTGTTTGGACTGTGGGAAGAAACTGGTGTTCCCAGAGAAATCACATGGACGCACAAGTACAATGACACTCGTTACAGTAACCCCATCACTTAGGCACAAGGCTCGATCCTAGGACCTTCTTTCTGCGATGCAGAAGTACGAACCACTGCACTGTCATGCCAGCGGTGATTGCCTGTGATCATCATGAAAGTATAATATACTTCATAATGAGTCATTTAAAAAATTACCTCACGTAACCACAAACTGAAATTTGTGTGTGTGTGTGTGTGTGTGTGTGTGTGTGTGTGTGTGTGTAGTGTGTTGGGTCACTTTGAAAAACCATTGTTTTTGGAGCTGTGTAAGCACATGGTGTTTGTGCAGTTCCAGCAGGGCGAGTACGTGTTCAGACCTGGGCAACCAGACAGCAGCATCTACGTAGTGCAGGATGGCAAACTGGAACTCTGCCTTACTGGGCAGGTGCGTGTATTTGTTTGTGTGTGTGTGTGTGTGTGTGGTGTGTGTGTGTGTGTGTGTGTGTGTGTGTGTGAGTGTGTGTGTGTGTGTGTGTGTGTGTTTAAGTAGATGTCTTGTTTCCCCCATGTTACTTTATACTCACTGATTTGTATTTGTATATGATATGTAGTACAGGGATCCCTCACTTTCCGCGGTTAATTGGGACCAAGACCCACCCGCGACCACCGAATTCTGCGAAGTAGGATCAACACCCCTGACAGACATATGTTAACATGTAGATGTGTATATAATATCAATAAATACATATTCAATGCTATAAGGGCAGTGATGGTCTAGTGGATAGGGCGCAGGATCGCTGATCCTAAGGTTGGATGTTCGAGTCCCCACAGGGTTGTCACTGTCCCCCCAGTGCAGCTAACTGAGTTATCAAAGGCGGGCCATGTCTTTCCCTGTCTATGGTGAGAGGCATGTAAAAGAACCATTGCTGACTTTCGTAAAGAGTAGCTGCAAAAGCCGTCAGCGGGTTTCTGTCCCTTGCTAAAAGGGTTGTGACAGGAAGGGCATCCAACGTAAAAACCTCTGCCAAATCAAAACGTGCGAATCAGATGATTCGCTGTGGCGAATCTCGAGAATGGGAAAAAGCCGAAAAGAAAAGAAGAAGACATTCAATGCTATAAATGCTTAGAATAACAATTAAACATTCAAAAATAATGCAGAAGATGTAAATAAAATATAAATACACATGCATACAGACGTGCGCATGCACACACTCAGATGCACGCCTCACATAAAAATGTAAGTACAGTAAAACCTCCGCTGACGAACGCTTAAGCTCACTAACTTTTCGCCTCAAGAACATTACATTTGCGAGCATATAGTCTCTGCTGATGAACTAGTTTTCGGCGGACGAATCAAACCACGCGGTCGAACAGCGCCACGGTGGCGGCCACGAGAAGCTGACGCACGCTCACGGCGTCACAGTTCGTCACCCCCTTTCTTTGAGTGCGGACGTGGTTTGTGTTTGATAGACATTTTGGACCATATTGAGTGTACTTTTGCTATTATGGGACCGAAAAAGACCCCACCACAGGCGGAGATCATTGAAAAACACGAACGAGGTGTGCGTTTGTGTGACTCAGCGTCCCAGTACCAGTACGCTACGTCTACCATTGCTCCCATCCTTAAGAACAAGGAAGCTATTAAGGGTGCGTGTGTGGCTAAGGGTGTTTCCAAACAGTAGGCGTTTCCAAACTCTCCTTCCAAACAGTAAGTCCCTCCCTCCCTCCTCCTCCCACTCCATTCCATCAAGCCATCAACTACCATCACAAAGGTAAATAAAACCACTTTATTATACAGTACAGTTTATTTCTTTAATTACAATACAATAGCACATTTATTATACATAAAATAAGGTATATTTTTGTGTAGTTTTAAGGCTTATTTAGTAGAAAATTATGTTTTATAGGGACCTGGGAACGGATTATTCTCATTTTAATGGTTTCTTATGGGAAATAAATGTTCGGAAGACGAACTTTTCGCCTTACACACACTTTCTGGGAACCAATTATGTTCGTGAGCTGAGGTATCACTGTAGTTTTAATGGGGGGTTTTGGGTTGTTTTTTGTTTGTTTTGGGTTTTTTTTTTGCTTAATTGATGTTGTTTTGTGCCATTTTCATTAACTTTCCCCCCTGTTTAACCTTAATTTCCTTATTTTTTAATTTGATGAATATTTAAAAAAACCCGCGATGCACTGAAGCCGCATGAATTGAAACGTGAACTAGCGAGGGATCCTTGTATATAGAAACCCTTGCAAATTAAAGAAGGGGTTTTAGTCTTCTCTCTCTCTCTCTCTCTCTCTCTCTCTCTCTGTAGGATGGGAAAGATGGAGTGGTGAAAGAGGTGTTTCCTGGAGATTCTGTTCATAGTTTATTGAGCATTCTTGATGTCATCACAGTAAGCCACACCCATATCTCTATCTTTATGTTTTTTGGTATGTAAATAATGTATGCAAATATGACAAGTTAAATTTAAATACAGCTTTTTGTTTTGTATGTAATAGTGTTTGTGGGTGTGTGTGTGTGTGTGTTACAGGGTCACCAGAGGCCATATCGGACAGTCTCTGCCAGAGCTGCAGAAGTCTCCACAGTCTTGCGTTTGCCTGTCGAGGCTTTTCTGTCTATCTTTGAGAAATATCCAGAGAGTTTAGTGCGTGTGGTGCAGGTCTGTGTGTGCTCTGATTTCCTTCCTTTCTGATACCAAAAAGGTCAGTGTATGGATATTAAAGTAGATGGTCTCCTTCTTTCTGTCTGTAGATCATCATGGTGAGGCTGCAGAGAGTGACTGTCCTGGCTTTACACAACTACCTAGGCCTCACTAATGAGCTTTTCTGCCATGTAAGGCTAACACACACACACACACACACACACACACACACACACACACACACACACACAGAAAGACAACACTGGACAACATCATAAAGATACATAATTTAAAAGCTTGTCACTAAAATATTTTATCATTTGCTAAACTGCTTAATCCTACTAGGGTTGCAGAGAGGCTGGAGTCTATTTCATCCAAACCTGAGGTCATGTGAGGGTGGGGTGCACCCTGATCAGCCCGCCAGCCAATCACAGTGTCAATGCACAAACACAACCATTTCATGATTACACCTAAGTGGTAATTTGGAAAAGTCAGTTTGCCCAGTGTCCTTGTCTTTTTGACTGTGGGATGAAACCAGAGTAAAATGGAGAAAACCCACACGAGCACAGGGAAAACATCCCTGGCCATTCCTGGGAATTGAAGTTAGGCAGACGTACTAATCACTCACTATACCATATTTTTAAATTTAAGTAGTTTAATATTTCAAATGTATACAGTCTGGGTATACAGGGATCCTTCGCTACTTCGCGCGTCAATTCATGCGGCTTTAGTGCATCGTGTTAGAGTGGTGCAGGACATGTATGAGAGATGTAAGACAGTGGTGAGGTGTGCTGTCGGCGTGACACAAGAGTTCAAGGTGGAGGTGGGACTGCATCAAGGGTCAGCTCTCAGCCCCTTCTTGTTTGCTATGGTGATGGACAGGCTGACGGACGAGGTTAGACAAGAATCTCCATGGACTATGATGTTTGCGGATGACATTGTGATCTGTAGTGAGAGCAGAGAACAAGTGCAGGAAAATCTAGAGAGGTGGAGGTATGCCCTGGAAAGGAGGGGAATGAAGATTAGCCTCAGTAAGACAGAATACATGTGCATGAATGACAAGGACCCAAGAGGAACGGTGAGGTTACAGGGAGCAGAGATAAGAAAGGTGGAGGATTTTAAGTACTTAGGCTCAACAATCCAGAGCAATGGAGAGTATGGAAAAGAGGTCAAGAAGCGTGTGCAGGCAGGTTGGAATGGTTGCAGAAAAGTGTCCGGTGTAATGTGTGAGAATGAAAGGAAAAGTGTACAAGACGGTGTTGAGGCCAACGATGTTGTATGATTTAGAAACAGTGGCCCTGGGGAAAAGACAGGAGGCAGAGCTGGAGGTAGCAGAGATGAAAATGTTGAGGTTCTCTTTGGGAGTAACGAGGATGGATAGGATTAGGAATGAGGACATCAGAGGGACAGCACATGTAAGACGTTTTGGAGACAAAGTCAGAGAGGCTAGATTGAGATGGTTTGGACATGTACAGAGGAGGGATAGTGAGTATATTGGTAGTAGGATGCTGAGGCTGGAACTACCAGGCAAAAGGCCTAGAGGAAGACCAAAGAGACAATTCATGGATGTGGTGAAGGAGGACATGAAGGTCGTTGGTGTAAGAGAAGAAGATGCAAAGGATAGGGTGAGATGGAGGCAGATGATTCGCTGTGGCGACCCCTGAAGGGAACAGCCGAAAGGAAAAGAAGAACAAGTACGTTAGTCAGGGGGAGTTGATCCTACTTCGCAGCATTCGGCTGTCGCGGAGGGATCTCGGTCCCAATTAATCATGGAAAGTGAGGGATCCCTATACATTTTTTATAATATTTGTGTCGGGCAGTGGTGGCCTGGTGGTAAGGTGCAGTATTATTGATCCCAAGGTTGGTGGTTCTAGCCCCACTATCAACAGGTTGTCACATTGTCTCCCCCAGTACAGTTAACTTGGTTATCAACGGCTGGCCCGATTGCTCACTGTCTGTGGTGATAGACATGTAAAGGAACCAAAGAGTAGACTGTTTAGCTGTCAGTGTGTTTCTGTCCTGCGTTGGTCTGGTAAGTTATCTAGGGTGTTCTCTGCCCTTGCCCAAAGTCTGCTGATATGGGTGTCAGCTGCCTCGTGACCCTAATTATGATTAAGTGGTGCAAAAAAAAGAATCAACTTTTGCCGTTGATTTTACTCGTATGTTAAGAGTTACTGTCATTAAAGGTTTGCGTGCACCATTAATGAGGTCGCTCATTTCACAGGAGATGCAGCCACTACGGCTCCCTGTTTTCTCTCCACACGCCAGCCGCACCAGCCCTGTACGTCACAGCAAACGCTTCAGCAGCCTCACTGTGCCGGAGGACCAGCGGGAAGCCGCTGTCCGGGACGTGACCGGTAAGAACCAACACGAAGGCAAATATTTTGAGAACCAAAGTCAAATACCTGATGTGTCAAAAACACGTAATGTTTACTTATTTCAAACGCATCCCTAAAGGACCTTCATTCAGTAAGGAGTTGTAATCAAGAAATAATAAAGGAATGCATAAGATTTCAAGAAAAATTACTAATATCAATGCGCCCAGTGTAGGGGTCATTGATACCCGCGTACAGGAGTAAGCAAATGGTTTCAGGAAGACACTGTGGTCAAATCTATTTATTTCCAAGAAATAAGACTGTATTTCATGTTTATTTAATATACCTGATAAGTGAATGGGCCCCGTTAATACATAAATAATAAACATTGAATAAAAAACATGTTTTCTCTTGGTTGTGAATTAAAGCAGTGGATCATGGGAAGGAAGGCAACACCATCCCAACCCTGAGCAGGGCGATCTCCATGCCTGTGGACATTGCTGGTAAGGGCATATGTGTGTCTCTGTGTGCTTGAGGACATTTTTAAACATATTTGCATGTAGGTGTGTCTGAAGTGATGCCTGTATCTCATTACAAGGCTAAATCAGGAAGCGTTTTCATGTTAGTTGTTGATATTTACAAGCAACATCTAACTATGGCAGATAATAATAAATGAGCCTTTTGTAGAGTCGTGTGGAAATAACCTCCGTATTAAGCCTCACAATTTTTTCATTCTAATGTACCAAAAATATGATCAGCTCCCATATGTTTGCATTCTCGTCCCTGAGGAATACCATTTTCTGATTGTATAGCTAAGAATGTGCCTCTGTGTGTGTGTGTGTGTGTGTGTGTGTGTGTGTGTGTGTGTGTGTGTGTGTGTGTGTGTGTTGGGTTTACAGGCATGCAGAAGAGCCTGCGTTCAGATTTTGACATGGCATATGAGAGGGGACGTATTTCTGTGTCTGCTGAAGATGGAACACCCACAGTGCCTGTGTTTACACGAGTTGTGAGAGACACACACATATACACACTGATTAGTTTTTATTTATTTTTTGTTGAACACAATTGGTTTCATCTCTCCTGTATTTTGTAGCCATTATCAGGATCGCTGCCTATACTTGGGGTTTGGAATATCTGCGTTAACTGTGTTGTTATGTTAATAGGATGTTGGAAAACCTGGAGCACACTTTTTAATTCATTAATTATATTTTATGTTTAGTTATATATTATTTTATATACAGGGATCCCTCAATTTCCACGGTTAATGAGGACCAAGACCCCCCTCCCCCGCAACCACCGATTTCCGCGAAGTAGGATCGAGCACCCTGGCTGACGTATACATACGGCGAAAAGAAAAGAAGAAGACATTCAATGCTATAAATGCTTATAATAACAATTAAACATTCAAAAATAATGCATAAGATGTAAATAAAATATAAATATACACACACATACAGGCACGTGCGCGTGCACACACACAGATGCGTGCACACACTCAGATGCGTACTTCACATAAAAGTGTAAGTAGTTTTGATGGGGGGTTTTGGGTTGTTTTTTTTTTTTTTTTTGTTTTTGTTTGTTTGGGGTTTTTTTCATAATTGGCCTTGTTTTGTGGCATCTTCCTTAACTTTTAATACTAGGGAAATATTCTTCCCTATTTTTTAATTTTTCGATGAATATTCTTGAAAAACAAGCGATGCACTGAAGCCGCAGAAACTGAAGCATGTAGTAGCGAGGGATTGCTGTATTTTTTTTTTTTAATCTCGAGTTAGCAAAACTTTGTTTTCTTGTAATAAAGTGTATAGATCACCGTGTCAAATTTCTCTGCTGTCAAGTCCTGACACAGATTGAAATAACTCGTAAGTCATCTCAAGAAACGGGAAAAAAATGTATGAATGCACATCCGTTTATGACCTAACCACACCCCCTAAGCTTACATCTGATATTAGTTTCAACCAAAACGGTCTAATTCGGGGTGGGAATTAACAGTAATCTGCTGGAACATGGCATGAAAAAAGTCTGTAGGATGAGTGAAAGTAGTTTGCAAGTCATCCTGCTGGCGATCTGATAAATCCAATGGGCAAACACGATGTCGTGATACTGACTAGTAAATACGAAGGAGGACTAGTTGATTCATAATTTCTCTCGTCCTGCTGGCCAGTAGCTTATTTTTGCAAAATACCACCATTTATAAGTGTCCTTCCTGGAAAGCCCTTAAAAGAAGCATTTTCATGAACCCTAAACACTGCATATTTTGTGTCAGTGTAAATTTATAATAATCTGATCAGAATTTATGTTTATTAAAGAGATGTTGATCTGTGTTTCTGATTAGTGGTTTGATTGTGTGTCAGGACCAGCGAGAGAGGAAGGTAACGGTAGACGAGGTGCCATCGGGTGTGTATTTATACCCCGAGGAGGAAGTGGGTACAGAGAACGTTTATGGTCCATCGCCAGGACGACCCAATGCCACACTGTTCGAGGAGGCACAGAAAGAGTTCCTAAAGCTAATGAAGATCGAGGTGATGTATCGGATAGGGATCAACACAGATACATACACACACATAGATGCACATATTCATGACTTTGACTCACATTTAATATCCCTTATCAGTTCCAGCTTAAGTTTATTTACAATACTGTATGTGCTGATGCTCAATTTCAAGCTTGAGAGCTGTTCTTTGTGCTTCCTCCCATACTCATTTTTTCGATGTCTTTTATCAGGACCCTGCACTGCTGAACGGACGAGTGACATTGCATCATACCAAAGCAGGCACTGTCCTGGCTAGACAGGGAGACCAGGTACACCTACTCTACCAAATGCTTCTTTCATGCATATTCCAGCATTGGACCATCCTGTTATAATACTCTGGACCTGTAAATCCTATTTTGAAAACGCTTATGTACGTATTTAGTCCTCTTCCTGTGGGTGTGATCAATCATTTCTAAAAGCTAATGGAGGTTTACTCGTCCAAAGCCCCACTGCTGGGAAAAATTTCATGATAATCCACTCATGTCCATCAGAGACATGGGCCTTCCTGCTCTTTTGTTCATTCCTCTGCTTCGAATGACATCAGACCTCACCCATCCCAGCTATGAAGGCTCAATAACAAGATGGTACAGTCTTCTCTGTGAAATTAGTGTCATGCATGACTCTGTCTATCCACGCTATACTGTCATTGTTGTTCTTGCTACTTTTTTTTATACAGGGATCCCTCACTATTCGCAGTTAATTGGGCCCGAGATCCCCTCAAGACCACCGAATTTCACGAATTAGAATCAACCCCCCACCCCACTGACATATACGTACATGTTCATGTGTATATAATATCAGTAAATACATAGTCAATGCTATAAATGCTTATAATGACAATTGAACATTCAAAAATAATGCATAAGATGTAAATAAAATATAAATACACACACATACAGACGCACATGCACACTCAGATGCGAACCTCATATAAAACTGTAAGTAGTTATGTTGGGGAAGTTTGGATTGTTTTTTTTTTTTTGTTTTGTTTTTTTGCATAATTGGCCTTGTTTTGCGACTTTTTCCTTAACTTCTCCCCTATTCTTCCTTGATTTAAAAATTTTTTTTAATTCGATGAATATTTAAAAATTAAATCAATAATAAAGTGAATTGAAGCATGAAGTAGTGAGCGATCCCTGTATATGTATAGTCTGCTTTGTGTAATAAAGAAAATTGTCTTAAAAAAAGGAAATCTACATATAAATTTTTTTGTGTAATCCTGCTAACCAATGCATGAATCCAACAAAAAACATGACCTCTTCGGTAGCGGTCGTAATCATAAAAGGTAATAAGTTATTTTAGTTACAAACAGTAATAGGTTTATTGTTAGTTTAAAAGTCATTATGTATTTTCTTACTGGAGCTTATGAGCCAAACATCTGTTTCCATTAAACTCAGGTACAGGGATCCCTCGCTACTTCACGCCTCAATTCATGCAGCTTCAGTGCATCATGTTTTTTTTTTTAAATAATAAATAAATAAATATTCATCGAATTTAAAAAAAAAGGAAATTAAGGAAGAATAGGGGAAAAAGTTTAGGAAAATGTCACAAAAACAAGGCCAATTATTTAAAAAAAAACAAAAAACCTAAACCAACACAAAACAAAAAACAACCCAAAACCTCCCGTCAAAACTACTTACATTGTTGCATTTCTGTGTGCGCGCGCACGTATGTATGTGTGTCGTCTTCTTCTCATGCAATACCATCTGTATGTGTGTGTATTTATATTTTATTTACATCTTGTGTTATTTTGTTAATGTTTAATTGGTATTATAAGCATTTATAGCATTGAATATTAATTTATTGATATTATATACACAGAAACATGTACGTATACGTCAGCTGGGGGGCAGGGGGGTGATCCTACTTTGCGGATTTCGATGATTTGCGTGGGGATCTCGGTCCCAGTTAAGCATGGAAAGTGAGGGATTCCTGTATATTTATATATGGCCCAGTGGTACGGTTCTGGATTACTGAACCCAAGGTCAGGGGTCCAAGCTCCACTATTAACGGGTTGTCACCGCTGTCCCCCCAGTGCAGGTAACTGGGTTATCAAAGGCCAGCCATGTCTCTCACTGTCTATGATGAGAGGTATATAAAAGAACCATTGCTGACTTTCGTCTAGAGTAGCTGCAAAGCCGTCATCGTGTTTCTGCCCTGCGATGGCCTGTCGAGCTGTCCAGGGTGTACTCTGCCCTCGCCCAGAGTCGGCTGAGACGGGTCACATTCTTCCCGTGACTCAAATTATTATCAGATGGTTCAGAAAATTAATGAATAAATGATAGCAGGCATGTTTTTTAAGTTGCTGATGACATGACTTATTCTTATTTTCCTCTCACTCAGGACGTGAGTCTTCACTTTGTGCTGTCTGGTTGCCTGCATGTATATCAGCGCATGATTGACAAGCAGGAGGATGTGTGCCTGTTCGTCACGCACCCGGGTGAGATGGTGGGTCAGCTGTCTGTGCTGACTGGAGAGCCGCTCATCTTCACCGTCCGCGCCCTCCGCGACTGCACCTTCCTCAGGATTTCCAAATCTGATTTCTATGAGTGAGTCAGAGTTTTTTTTTTTTACTTTTTTTTTTTTTTGTCCGAGTTTTAATTTCACTTGAAATTCTACATTCCGAAATATGGATCGTTCAACACATGGTTCAGTCCTACAAAGGTGGAATGGTGGTGTATCGATTAGCATGTCCACCTCAAAGCAAGAAGGTCCTGGCTTGAGTCGTGGGCCTCAGTCCTGGGCTCGGGGGTTTCTGTGTGGAGTTTGCATGTTCTCCCCATGCTTGCATAGTAGGTTTTCTCCGGGTTCTCTATTTTCCTCACACAGTACAAAGGCATGCAATTTAGGCTAATTGGCCGTTCCAAATTGCCCCTAGGTGTGAGATTCGAATTGGCCCGAGGAATAAATATGAGTGTGAATGGTTGTATATGTTTGCCATGGTCCTGATTTTGGTCTATTGAGCTGTTCATTGTGTAGCCAACTGTCCAGTGTTGGCCTCTCCATGACCCCATTAGGATTAAGGAGTTTGGCAGATGAGTGAATGAATCCTACATAATGGATCATTGACTTGATATTAAAACTAATCTGTTTGTCTTCACTGTTCTGTGTGGTCTTGATATTTTTTATAGGATCATGAGAGAGCAGCCCAGCGTGGTCCTGAGTGCAGCTCACACTGTCGCCATGCGTATGTCTCCATTTGTGAGACAGATGGATTTCGCCATAGACTGGATGGCTGTGGAGGCTGGACGCGCTCTGTACAGGTGCTTCAAAACACCAATACTGAATTTAGAAGCAATAATTTAACCTGGACTGATCTTTACCCAGTGTATTTTTGTTTAAGGCAAGAAGATCAGTCAGATTGCACCTACATCATACTGAATGGTCGTCTGCGTTCCGTCATTCGAAAGGCGAACGGGAAGAAGGAGCTGGTAGGAGAGTATGGTAGAGGAGATCTCATAGGCGTGGTGAGTTTATTTATTTAAAAAAATGCACTGTGGGTTTATTCTTTTTTTATATCTAATTTACTCGTATCTAATTCCCACCCATCATGTATTTCCTTCCCTATCACGTGACCTCCACCAATCCGGGGGGGGGCCTAAAGCAAGCACACACCCCTTGGTGACATGCAATGCTAGCCTCCCGCCACTTTTTGAATTGCTGTGCATGCATATTTGGGACGGTCTAACACACTTGGAGGGAAAGCGATACCCGCACCCTGGCCGTATGAATGGCTGACGATCGCTGTGACAGGGAAGCTAAGACCCCTGGGCTTTCTCCCAACATCCCTCCCCGCTGGCCTCCCATTGGCTATCTCCCATCATCCCACCCCGCTGGCCTCCCATTGGCTCGGAGGGTGCTGCATCTCCATAATACACATGATACAGCTCCCTCCCATTGGCTATTATGGAGCTGCATCTACATAATACCCATAATGATTTTCGTGTGCCTTTGACCCGTTGTACATCACGGAGTTCTAACACGCGTAAAGGACAGAGTTACTGTTGTTTCGTGAGTTTTTGAGTGTGTTCATTGCAACTTTATTTTTTGGCTAAGGTTTTTAACCTTGCATAAACATTTGTAAGATTATAACTCTGCTAAGAATACATGGTCAACACTTGCGCGCGCGCACACACACACACACACACACACACACACACACACACACACGTACGTGCCCGTGTGATTTCCGGTGAAAGTGATTCCCAGTGCGAGTGAAAAAAAGAAGCGGGCTCGTGGCATGCGGTTGAGTGATATCACATAGGAATATGGCCAAACCCGTCTACCATCGGTACGATATTGAAGCAGAAGGAGGCCTTAGAAGGTATACTTTTATAATTTTTAAAGGGTTTAGGGGTAGTATTGGGGGCCTTGGAATGAATCAGGCCTTTTACATGTAAAATGTGGCTCAACTTACGATAAAATCAGGTTAAGAAACCACTTCTGGAATGGATTCATTTCGTAGGTGAGGTCCCAGTGTATTTTGTTTGTATTTTTTCAGCTTCTGTATATCGGATTTTTCAGGTCGAGGCGCTAACTAGGCAGCCGCGAGCAACGACTGTTCATGCAGTCCGAGACACTGAACTGGTGAAACTTCCAGAAGGAACCCTGAACAACATCAAGAGACGTTATCCTCAGGTAGAGTACACATGTCCTATATGCCTCATGTGATTTTGTATGAATTGATTCATATATTTATGTATGTATGCAGGTTGTAACTCGGCTGATCCATTTGTTGGGCCAGAAGATTCTAGGAAACCTTCAGCAGCCCCGTGGACCTTTCTCAGGTCAAACTCCTAAATGCTAAATAAAATTAGCACGTACATATTAAAATAAGAACTGTTTCTTATTCATATCCTAATTAAACTGTCCACAGTACTGTATTCATGTTAATCCTATATCGATGCAGGTTCGGCTCTGGGTTTGCCCAACATGGCGTCCAGCCCTGATGTCACCAACCCAGCCAGCAACCTCTCCACTGTGGCTGTGCTTCCTGTTTGTGATGAAGTGCCAATCAATGCCTTTAACTTGGAGCTTAGTCATGCTCTCAGTGCCATAGGTATTAATTATTTAGACACTTATTAGCATTAATTATATGACTAACACTAGCTCGTACCTTTCCAGTCTAGGGGTTCTGGAATTCAGGACATGGACTCAAGTTTCCATGTATCTGACTCAAGTATGTTCAAAACTTGGACTCAGGCTGGGTCATGAAGCATCAATACTATTAAACAAACTAATTCAGAGTTAATAGCAAAGATAGTCTTTGTATTGAATATTGAACACACTGAAAAATATACAGAGTGGCATAGTGGTCACCACTCCCACCTCACAGCAAGTAGGTCCTGGGTTCAAATCCCAGGCTTGGACATTTGTGTGTGGAGATCGAATGTTCTCCCCATGGCTACGTGGATTTCTTATGGTTATTCCAGTTTCCTCCCACAGTCCGAAGACATGCACATGATGCTAATTTACTGTTCCAAATTGCCTCTAGGCATATATGTGTATTGGCCTTGCAACAGACATCTGAGCTGCCCAGAATGCACCCCCTCTTGGCCAGGAGTCGGTTAAAATAGGCTCCAGATCCCATTATTGGATAAATGGCTCTGCAAATGAATGATGAACAATATTCAGTACTAATGTGGCAGCACGGTGGTGTAGTAGTTAGCACTTCCATCTCACAGCAAGAAGGCTTGGGTTCAATTCCCAGCTTGAATGTTTCTGTGTGGAGTTTGAATGTTTTCCCCGTTCTTGTCTGGGATAGTCAGGTTTCCACTCATTGGCTAAAAACATGCAGAGTAGGTGTGTGAATAGTGTGAGTGTTGCCCCTGTGATGGTCTGGCGAGCTGTCCAGAGTGTATCCCACCCTCAGCCAGATTTGGCTGAGATTCGTACCAGCCTCCTTGTGACCCTAATTAGGATTAAGCATCTTAGAAGATGAATGAATGAAAAAATACAGTACTAATGCTTTTTGGATAAATAATAATAATATAAAACAACACTAGGGGCCACTATTTTCCTTATGTCTCTTTGTCACAATGTCCCATTATTATGTCACATGATCTACACACGCTGTAATATCTTAGCCCACTGATTGCCCTACACATCTATGATGATGACATTAAATTAAATTGGTTTCATGTTATTAAATAAAAATGCAGGCTTTTATTACACTATGTACCACCATGTTACAATTTTAATTATTTGTTAAAAATTTTCTAGGTCCCACTTTGCTTCTGACGAGTGATATTATCAGAGAGAGACTTGGTGCCTCTGCTTTAGATAGGTAAGAGACACATTACACATGATCATTAGAGTAATCAGCAATGGCGGGGTAGTGGGATGCCAAAACACCAAAGTCAATATTTTCCTATACCAGCCTCTCCAATAATCTTTACTCCTTTTATTCCACAGAATTTTGCCAAATATTATATTTTCTGATTGAGATATTTTTAATGACTTTAGTGTTATGTAATGTCTAGGCAACATGAGAGTGTCACGAAATATCAAAACATTATAGATGTTTATCTGTTAAATAAAGACATGTATTACCAGTCCCTCACTTTCCGCGGTTAATGGGGGCCGAGACCAGATACGTGCGCACACACTCAGATGCTCACATAAAAATGTAAGTACAGTCGGCCCCCTACTGTTACGAAGATTGTTTTCCTAAGTTTCCATCCCCTGGATACGAAACCAACCCCCTCTTACGAAAAGAAATTCAAAATTCGAACGCGGCAATCAAAATTTCACACGACGCGCGAGTTGCTCTCTCATTGGCTGTCTCTCAACATCCCGCCCCGCTGGCCTCCCAGATAGAGACAGAAGGAAGCTTAACTCTTTAGTTTTTAGTTTAGTTTTTTTAAGTTGTTTAATTCAGTAAATGTTTAATAAATGTGGGCGCATTTGAGCTCATCTGGAATTCTGATCTCTCAAGGAATCAAGTTGAAGTCGAGTTTGTCAAGCAGGGAATGCAAACTATCCAACCCATCAGAAGTGAGAGTTCAACATGACCCTTTGTACTACATTATTATTTTCACTTGTCTCTTTCCCAGCATTCATGAGTACAGGTTATCAGGTTGGTTGGCCCAGCAGGAGGACATCAATCGTATAGTTCTGTACCAGACAGACAGCAGCATGACTCCCTGGACCCAGCGCTGCATCAGACAAGCAGACTGTATCCTTATTGTTGGCCTCGGTGACCAGGAGCCTAGTCTTGGCCAGGTGTGCCTACATTGCTGAATACACTGAGCTGGTTGATGTGTACATCTGGTTCTTATTCCTGATCCAATGTTCTTATCCTTTACAGCTGGAGCAGATGTTGGAGAACACAGCAGTGCGAGCTCTGAAACAGCTGGTTCTGCTGCACCGAGAAGATGGCCCTGGTCCTTCTAGGACCGTGGAATGGCTGAACATGCGCAGCTGGTGTTCTGGTCATCTCCATCTCAAATGTCCGCGTAGAGTGTTCTCACGCAGGAGTCCCACCAAACTGGTAATGCACTCTAAAGTGATAAAAAACTTTACAATGACAGGAATTTAAGAATAATTGCTATTGCTTTGTTTTTTTTATGGAAAATGTGATGAATGTGTGCATTTAGTGGTGAATTTAGCTATTTGGATTTGTATTTTTATTTCTATATTTTGAAATTTTTATATGCAATTGCATTTATTTCTATTCCTTTTTTATTATTAAACTTTTCGCCAAGTGATGTTTGTTTCATAATGTAGGAAGTAGGCTTGTTGTGCATTACAGGGATCCCTCACTTTCCACGGTTAATTGGGACCGAGATCTCCCCGCAACCATCACATTTCTTGAAGTAGGATCACTCCCCACCCCTGACTGACGTATACATACATGTATATGTGTATATAATATCAATAAATACATATTCAGTGCTGTAAATGCTTATAGTAACAATTAAACATTCAAAAATAATGCATAAGATGTAAATAAAATATAAATACACACACATACAGACGTGCACGCACGCAGATGCGCCCCTCACAAAAAATGTAACTAGTTTTGATGGGAGGTTTTGGGTTGTTTTTTGTTTGCTTAGGGGTTTATTTTGCATAATTGGCGTTGTTTTTGCGTCATTTCCCTTAACCTTTTCCCCTATTAATTTTCGTCCTTAATTTCCTTATTTTTTAATTCGATGAATATTTAAAAAGAAAACCGCGATGCACTGAAGCCGCAGGGATTGAAGCACAAAGTAGTGGGGGATCCCTGTATTTAGATGGATTTTTGATGCCTTGCTTCATGGCTAAAGTGGCGTCGAGCAAGGCACCTACAGCCCAACTGCTCTCTGGGCACTGCAGTATGTGGCAGCCCACTATGTGTATGTGAGTGTGTGTGTGTGTGTGTGTGTGTGTGTGTGTGTGTGTGTGTGTGTGTGTGTGTGTCTGTGTGTGCGTGTTCATTTTGGATAGGTTAAATGTAGAAGTAGTGATATAATTTGTTATTGGTTTGTAATTTTCTAGCAGGCTCTTCTATTCACCTCACTACTATTGAAATAAATGATAGTTATTTCAGTTTCTTTTATTAATGTAAAATTATTAAATTTATTTAATAATTACTGAAGAGAATAAATAAAGATAAATCTGATGCTGTAATTTTTAAGGTAAAGTTAAGATTTTTTTTTTAAGTAACTGACATGTAATTGTGTGTGAGACAGAGGGAGGTGTATGAGAAAGTCTTTGAAAAGACTGCAGACAGACACAGCGATTTTTCTCGCCTGGCCCGAGTCCTTACAGGAAACAGTATTGCTCTGGTTCTAGGAGGAGGAGGAGCTAGGTGAGTGATATTACAGTAGTGTTTGTAGGTCTCTACCATTTCTTGTAGTCATGTGGATCATGAACAGTAGATTTGTTGTTGTGAATCTGTTGGTCACAGTTATGTATTTTGGTAGGGGTTGCTCACATGTGGGTGTTATAAAAGCCATGGAAGAGGCTGGGATTCCTATTGATTTAGTAGGTGGAACGTCTATCGGCTCTTTCATTGGTGCACTGTACGCCGAGGAAAGGAGTGCTGTTCGTGTCAAGCAGCGAGCAAGAGAGTGGTCAAAGGTATAGCGGATTGATTTTCCTTGATAGATAATGTGAAGAAAATTCATTGGCACAAAGTCAGCTTTTCTAATGTGTCTACTGTGATGGAAAACTTGTAACGATAAAGATAAACAACCGTTTCCTGCCTCCACAGGCGATGAACTCTGTGTTTAAAACTGTGCTGGATCTCACCTATCCCATCACTTCCATGTTCTCTGGATCCGCCTTTAATACCAGCATTTCCAATGTGTTTGAAGACAAGCAAATTGAGGTGGGATGTGAAACCTACAATTTTTAACTGAATATTTCTTTCTTTTTAAGAATACTTTTTAATTCATGAAATGGCATTGTTTTCAAATTGGCTAATGTAAACTGTCATATGGATTTTAGCAGAGTGCAACTTCGAAAATGTAAGTAAAAACCATCTGATAATGAAAAAATGTGTATCAGGAGAGTTTGGAAGGTTTGCTTGCCTTTCATGTGACTTTAAAATAGATAAATATACAGGGATCCCTTGCCACCTCATGCTTTAATTCATGCGGCTTCAGTGCATCGCGTTTTTAAAAAAATATTAATCGAATTAAAAAAATAAGGAACTTAAGGAAGAATAGAGGGAAAAAGTTAAGGAAAATGCCACAGAAACAAGGCCAATTATGCAAACCCCCCACAAACCAACAAAAAACAACCCAAAACCCCCCATCAAAACTAGTTACAGTGTTGTGAGCTGTGCATCTGAGTGTCTGATTAAATTGTTATTTTAAGCATTTATAGCCTTGAATATGTATTTATTGATATTATATACACATATACATGTACATATACGTTAGTCGGGGGGGGGGTCCTATTTCGCGGATTTCGATGGTCGCATGGGGATCTCAGTCTCAATTAACGGCAGAAGTGAGGGATTTCTTTATTTTATTTATTATAACCTGCAAAGACCTTAGACATTCCAATGGATAAAAAAGTGCAAAAAATCTTCCAGGGTGTAATGTTTAAATTATTATTATTTTTTTAATGAAAACTTTCTTTTATCTTTTGTTGATACCCTTAAATTATGGGATTTACATACAGTCACAGTGTTGACAAGCATGTAAACGAGCGCCCAAATGTCAGAATAAACTCCACATGCAGTCAGTGTGGCTATCAGTGCTGTTACAGAAAGTTCATTTCCCACCAGAATCTCTTGCCAGATTTATGTGATTAGTTTAATATGAATTTAATGAGTATCTTCCACAGCTCAAATTTATGCATCATTTGAATTTGCAGGATTTGTGGCTGCCTTATTTCAACGTCACCACTGACATCACAGCATCTTCAATGCGGGTGCATAAAGATGGTGAGTTGAGAATGAGTATAAGACTTTCTGTTTAACTTGTTAGTCCTGTCCTAGCCTCATACTGGATATGATAGAGTAAGGTTTAGATCAGAATGTGAGTTATCTTAGGGTCACTATAAAGTGTAAATTTAATCTGAGATATGATTAACCACACAATCCTACATTTTGCGTGAATTAACAACTAAAAATAAAAGCGTGATATGTTCAATACATTTCAATTTGGTCAATGAATGCTGAATACTGAATGCATCACAGTAACTCAATAAAACTGACAGTCTGAAGTGTCTGTCAATCAAAACAATATATCTGAATGTGTTAAAACTATTCATTAAAGGAATAAAACACAGATGGTTTAGTACACAGCTGAGGGAAGATCACTACTTCAGCCTCCCAGTGCAAAAAAATATATAAAATGCAGACTTTTCAGATTTGTTTACACTGCGTTATGGCAACTAGCACATAACCCTTGGATTTATAACAACATCCAGAAGGCAGTCTAAACACAGGTACGCGCGCGCGCACACACACACACACACACACACACACACACACACACACACACACACACACATTGAGGACATACACACTCGGAGCATTCATTCTGATTTCATCCAGTCAAAACATCACAGCAAATACTGGGCAGCCCTGTCTGTGACATCAGTTTTTGGACAATCATTATAAGATGATTCACACTGTGCCAATCATTTCCCTACACCATAATCAGATGTTCAACATTTCTGTGTTTGGCGAACACAAGGCACCAATTCTGCCACAGTTTTCACAAGACAACAGCTTTCTCTCATTCTTTTTAACCAAGCTGCAGAGCATTCGCAAATTAAGCCCACTTGACATGTTAATCTAATCAAAAGCAGGTGTAACGATGGAATTTATATAAATGAGCCACTTATTTGCATGGAAGCAAATAAACCCATTTAGAATTTAGCCTGCAAAGCAGAACAATTCTTTAACGTTAGCTGTGTCCCAAACAGCTCACCACTTGACAAGAAGTGCACTCATGAGTGCATTTAGTATTACATGCCTTATTGGAGTATAGAGGGAGCATGGATTGATCTGGGCTGGAACTCAGTTCGTCTCTAAAATGAGTCCAAGTCACTTTCTTTTGAATTAAAAAAAAAAAACCCAACTCATTACAGTATTACTTATTCCACTGGGCAGCATATTCTTCCCACCTTCTCTCTCTCTCTCTCTCTCTCTCTCTCTCTCTCTCTCTCTCTCTCTTTCCCCCTCTTCTCTTCTCCCTCCCTTTCTCTCTCCCTCTCTTCCCGTTTCCCTCTCCCCCCCTCCTTTCTCTCTTTCCCTCTCTCCCCTCTCCTTCTCGCTCCCTCTTTCTCTCCCTCTCTCTTTTGCTCTCTCCTGACTCTCCCTCTGTCTCTCCCCTCTCTCCTTCCCTTTCCCGCTCTCCCTCCCTTTCTCTCTCCCCCTCTCTCTGTCTCCCTCTCTCACCCTCCCTTCCCCGTCCCCTCTCTCCCCCTCTCTCCCTCCCTCTCACCAGCATTAATGACACACCATGTCTGACCAAAAGCAAAGAGCATTGCAGATTTGTAGGTGAAGTGCAAAATCACAAAACTTTTGTTTGTTTAGTGGATTCAATCAAATCGTAAAAACATGTACCGAAAGCTGAAAGTGATCTTTTCTCCAATTGGCACTAAACTGAAAATGTTTTATATATATATATATATATTATATATATATGAATGATATTTATTTTTCATAATGAATTTTTTATTCATTATTAATACATTAATAAATTGCTTGAATCACAAAGATGGGACGGGTCGATGATGCATGTAATTAGACTGTATTATTGGCGTTTGACAGTTAAATATTTTGGATGTACTGTTAGAATACGATGAAATCTGGAGAATGGTCATTCCACCGTGTTTATTTCTCCATCCAACTCACTAAAATGTTAACTCATTAACTTTCTTGATTGTACCTTCTAACTGCTTTATAATCTTGCATTGATTGAGCACTGCTCCCAAATATTCCCAAATCCAACCGCAAACACATCAGCATTAATGTTAATATTTTGTTCGGATAGCTTGTCATTATTTTACAAAATAAGTCACCAATCCGAGAGGATTACAGTAATAAAACACTTTTAAATGCAGTGTAAATGTGATTTCTTTAAAAAAAAAACTTTGTGTCAGGACACAGTGGATTTGGGGGTTGGACATGGTCATTCAGTCTCACTAGCTTTTCCTCTATTGTTTGTTGGGCTGCATGATATGCTTGGCATGACTAATATAATCCCGAAACTTTTTTCTTTCTCCTCTTATTCTCTTTCCTATTTCATGTCGATATTCACTTTTTCATCATTTCATTCTGTCTGTAATTTTTTGGAGCATTACATATCCATTTTTACCCATCAGGTGTTCACCATACCTGAGTGAAGATCCTCAATCTGTTAATTTATATAGTACTGCTTCATCTGTTAATTAGCCATCATTAGGTCTGGATGTTCCATTAGTGCTTCTTTTGCTAGTAGGGTTGTAGAGAAAACTGTCTCCTGTTGTGTCTTCAACATGCATCGTGTTCGGACCTTCCTTTTATAGTGGGTAATCTGTTATTGCAGCTCTGCTCAAAAAGCACTAATCCCAACACATGACCAACAACCAATGGGTGAAATTTAAAGGTTCTCAAATCTGTGAACAGTCTGTGCAGTATAATTCTGACCTAGTGTCCTTGTGTATTGCGTTGGTTTCATGAATGTGTTATCAAGGCTTGGTCATCCTCCAGGTGTTGAAATCCATTGGCACATTTTTCCTTATTGACTTTGTTGACCCATACAGTCAGCCTGATATTTTCAAATTAAGGTATGATTTCATTTGTGATGTACTGTAGGCTAATAACGAAGCTTTTCATTTTAAAGTTAGACCACTTCATCTGTAGCTTGAGACAACCATGGACAAGAAATGTACATTTCTTGAATGTTTTCCAAGAAAACAATAGAAAACTTCATTTCATTTATTTCCGAACCTCTTTATCCTGTATTAGGATCACAGTGATGCTGGGGTTTGTCTTATCTGACTCCGGATGAAGGTGTGGTTTATTCTGAAAGGCTCAGCAAACCATCACTGGGCCAACACATACATGCTTAACCTTACACACTCCCACCTAAGGGCAGTCAAGAATATTTGGTTGGCCTCAAGTTTGTCTTGGGAATGTGGGAAGAAATTGGAACACCCAGAGTAAACCCCCACAAGCCTAGGCAGAACATGGAAACTATAAACAGAAATAGGACTTGAACCCAGGTTCTTGTGAAGTGGAAGTGCTAACCACTACACCACTGTGCCACCTAAACAGAAAGGTTGTTCACTCAAAAGTTATTTGTAATAGATGTAGAAATCTAACACCACTGAATTAAGCACTACGAATTGGGCATACATTAGAAAAGCCTTTCTCGTGTGTCTTTTATCCAATATTTACACTGGAGTAATACTGCATATTCATTTATTATCCATACCTCTTATCATGTGTAAGGTTGTGGACAAATCGGAGCCAATCCCAGCTGAAGCTGGACAAAAGTGTCCATTCCATTGCCAGTTCATTGCAAAGTCAACACAAATGCACAACCATTCACACTAATATTCACATCAAGGGGCAATCCAGAATAGCTAGTTACCCTGGCCTTACACTTGTGTCTGCAATGTCCGCAATTCAAAAGTGTCAAGCTCCACAATATCTGACCACACTTGGAACAAGATAAAACTTGAGGGAATCACGTTTCCAAGTTCATAAAGATCCCCTACAATGGCACATCAAGAATGGTATGCTCTGTTAAGCTCTGTTAAGCTTTAATACGATTTCAACATTCATGAGTGGTGGCAAATTGTTCTACATGGCAATAAGCGCTGCAAAACTTTTGACAGTCAAAAATTTTGCCACAATTAGCGCGATCATCACGAATCCACCAAGTTCCCTCAAGATAATCACGAATCCACCAAGTTCCTTGAAGATCTTCATGAATCCGCCAAGTTTTCTTAGGAACATCACAAATCCACCAAGCTCCTTCATGATCATTACAAATCCACCAAGTTCCCTCAAGATAATCACAAATCCACCAAGTTCCTTCAAGATCTTCATGAATCCGACAAGTTTCCTTAGGAACACCACAAATCCACCAAGTTCCCTCACGATAATCATGAATCCACCAAGTTCCTTCAAGATCTTCATGAATCCACCAAGTTCCTTGAAGATCTTCATGAATCCGCCAAGTTTTCTTAGGAACATCACAAATCCATCATGATTCAAATTGGGGAGATTTCGGACATCATGCCCCAGTGTAAACCCATGTGCATGACTTTTGACTGTGGGAGGAAACCATAGTACAAAGAGAAAAAAAAATCAACATACAATCTCCACACAAACACCTCCCAGGACTTTCTTCCAGTGAGGTGAGATTCCTAAACACTGCACCACCGTGCCGCACAGTAATAGTGTTTTGGGATATCTATATACAAACAGACACAACCTGAGGCAACTGTGTTTATTTTTAGTCAGAGTGAGCATTGAAATTCCAGAATTAAACTTAGTGTAATCTCTGAAAGGTTGAATTACAATTACAGATTTAAATCTGAATTTGTGGAAAGTTTTCACAGTTTAACAACTGCCCTATAGGCCCCGGGCAGTGGGCTTTTATTCTCTCTCTCTCTCTCTCTCTCTCTCTCTCTCTCTCTCTCTCTCTCTCTCATTCGATTGGAGTTATCTATAATAATGTATTGCTGTGTGATAACACTTGTAGTATCTCTACATATACAGATGTACACCTTTTTTATACTGCAGTTATATCTCTTTATAGTTTTTTCGGTTAAATTTTTATATTTTTGAAGTAAATTCCAAGGAATTAGCCTAAACAGTGATTTATGGGTTGTAGAGAAATCAATTCCGGCCGATTCCACACTCTTTCTCACCAGTGTCCTGTCTGTCAGTTCGTTTTTATTTTACACTTTTATCACTTCTATATTACATTCCTCCTGAATTTGATATCTCATTTCCCTTGTATTTCACTGCATGTCTGTCCTTATTTCTCTCTCTCTCATGTGGTTTGATTTTTATTACCTCTCCATCTTCATTTTTGCCAGGCTGTGTGTGGTGCTATGTTAGAGCCAGTGCCTCGTACACCCCATATTTACCTCCTCTCTGCGATCCCAAGGATGGCCACCTCCTCGTGGATGGTTGCTATGTAAACAATGTCCCAGGTCAGCGATAATATCCCCTATAACCCTGAAAGTCCCACACCAACATCTTTTAAACAAACAAACAAACAAAAAAAACCCTTCAAAAACAACCCACAATCTCTATGGTGACCGCTCATTCCCTCTCACCTTATTTTTGGTACTAACCCAGTATTGACCAGGTGGACATTGGCAATCCATGGCTTGGAAGGAAAGATTACCTCGCCCAACATGAGATGGAGTTGAGTGACTTGGTGATATTAGTGTTTCAATAATCTTTAGTTGTCAAGGAATGGTTGGACCAAATAAGCTCAAACAGTCGTTATATCTTTTTGTTGCATGTATCATCAAATCATATTTTAGTACCTTATCATTTCTTAATACCAATTTACAGCATCATTTACTGCGAATTTGCACTAATACAATGAAGATGCAGTTAATTTATTAACAATTACAGATGCTCCCCGACTTACATTCATCTGTTTTACGTTTTTACATTTTTTTTCCAAAAAAAAAGTCAAATTTTGAGTTTAGACGTACCTACGCAGTACGCTGACGTAATGACGTAATGATGTTGTGTCCATTGTTTACAAACGACAGACTGAACGTGCCCCTCCTTCCCAGTTCAGTTTTATATATATTTATATATATATATATATATATATATATATATATATATATATATATATAAAAGGACAGGACAAAGGCTTTCTATTGAAACTCCATTTATCACTACAGATCTGTTTGAGGGTGGTGAAACCATCCTCTCTTCAGGTGATTACAGAAGATTCTTCTGTAATCACCTGAAGAGAGGGATGGTTTCACCACCCCTCGAAACAGATCTGTAGTGATAAATGGAGTTTCAATAGAAAGCCTTTGTCCTGTCCTTTTGTTATTTGCTCTACCAAAAAGTATTGAGCACTCTCCTACGGAAGGATCTACTCAGAAAATCCTATATATATATATATATATATATATATATATATATATCAGTTATATAAGATGTTACCCTTGTGTTAAGACGTTGTCTCTGTGATTTTTGTGTTTACACTGTTTTTGCAGATTTTTGTAACCCTAAGCAAATATGGTAGGTCAGAAGCGTAAGCCTACTAGCATGGGTGCAAGTCTCATACACAGAGATGAATTAACTATCTGCTCAGATCAGCACAATCTAATGCATACTCAGTTAAGCAAAGAGAGTTGTAAAATGAATGAAAACCCGAATCCAGGAAAGAGAGAACTCTCCACTCCGTTATTCACATCAGTGCAGGCTGTGTTCTAAATGAGTTCAACGGCACCCTTGCGCACTTGAAAGACTGGAAGTCCGTACAACCCACAGCAAGTACACTACTTTTGCAAATTTTGCTTTTTCGGTATTGAGCGCCTCAACATATTGTAAGCTTTGAATGGCTGTTTTAAGCTTCATATGTAAAGTGTCTCGGTATAAATAAAGTTACTTATTTGAAATTGGCGGCACGGTGGCATAGTGGTTAGCACGTCCGCCTTTCAGCAAGAAGGCCTGGGTTCAATTCCCGGCCTGGGCGTTTCTGTGTGGAGTTTGCGTTTCTGCGTGGAGTTTGTAACCCCATGCTTGACTCGGTTTCCTCCAACAATCCAAAGACATGCACAGTAGGTTAATTGGCTGTTCTAAATTGCTTGGTGGTTTGCAGAAGGCAATGGCAAACTACTGCACTAATCCTGCCAAGAAAACCTCCATGAAGATGATAACCAGGGTGTTATCCTTCATGGCAGGTCGCCAATGGTCGTCCTACGACTCAGGCACTAGATAGATAGATTTCAAATTAATGTTGCTATTATTTGATATTATTTTACAATGTTATGTTTATAATAATTGATTTAGGGGTGTTTTATGAGATACGGTAATGGTATTTATGGATGTATAGTACAGTATGAGCGTCATACGTCACACGTTATACATCAGTGTAACAACTTAGGTTCACTTTCAACTTACGTTTGGCTGTCCTGAACCAATTAAAAACGTAAGTCGGGGAGCATCTGTACACCACTATACATGGCATGTGTGCATGCTTTACTCCTAACCTGCAAACTTTGCACTTTTGCCTGTAATAGAAACAACTTTGGTAAAGATTTGATGCACATGATTGATATTGGTGTGTAAGGGCAGTGTTTGTGAGCACTTCTGAGTATTTGAGTTTTGCTGTTTATTGTTTGAATTTATCTACTTTGCAGAAAGTATGTTCATTCATATTTTTGGCGCTGGCATCAAAAGATAGTGAATTGGCTCCACGTCAAAAAAAGACCCTCAACTCTTTCATTTTGTTGTTTTGCTTAATGTGATTGCTATATGTTTTTATTTAAAAAGAAAGAGAAAGAAGTCAGAATAAGAATTACCACTGATGAGTGTTATGTCATGAAATCTGAGAGCCAGTCATAGTTGTATATGCAAATCGTCCGTGTTCACTCTACTTTGTATAAAGAGAAACTGTTTTAAACTTGGGCATGTTTATAATTTGCATATCAATTATGTTGAATATCCAGATGAAGATTTATGATGTGTACGGAAATGCTATGGAAAAATTGGAACATTTTCGTATTGTTGAAGAGTAAAGATCATTTATTACACTGCTGGGCACACACATGAATATGTTGTTGTTCCAGCTTTAGTCTCGCTTAAAGCATGTAATCGTTATGGCATTGTTTCAGCAAACATAAGCAGCATAACATTTATCTCCATCCAGTGTTGGGTTAATTTCTCACTGATATCTTAAATCAATGAGGGAAAAAACTGAACCACTCCACAAAGTCTTCTCCCGTACATACCAAAAACCTTCAATAGGGTTAAGGGCAGGACTCTTGGGTGCCAATACATATGTGAAAATGATTTCTCATGCTCCCCGAACAACTATAACTTGTAACACTATATTTGAGTCCTCATTTTATATCTGTGCCATCAGGGAATAAGTTCGCTGATGTGATAACCTGCTCATTCAATACATTCAGGTCATCAGCTGACTTCATTTTATTGCCACATTACTGTTATTGAGCCTCAACCCGACCAACTGCAGCAACAATGCTATAGTGATCACATGCCGAGATCAAGATTAAATTTCCTCTGTGAAAATATTAGAATGTGTGAGTTTTTTGGCCAGGCAGTATATTTGGGAGTATTAGTGAGGCAGTGTGAATTTAAAGATTATTTGTTGACAGGACACCACATCTGGTTATATAATGATTTTTCTGTTGAAGTGGTAGCCCAGTAATCATTAATATCAACTCGAGAAGCACAGCTGTCTCCCTGGGAACGCATGTTGCTGTTTTATTTGTTTGCTATTTCCATATTTAAGAATGTTGCTTTTTTTCTTTGATCGGATGCATCAAATTCTGCTTATCTTGCAGTTGCTGCAGTACGTTTCCTCTGTGTACGCTTATATGTATGTGCGTCTTGTGCAACGCTGTTGTTTGCCTATTTAAGTTTTCATTGGCACACGTATTGCTTTGTTTTAACTGTTGTGGGCATTTAGTTCTACTACAATGTACCGTAGACCCTCCACAGCAAAAACATAAAGGCTTCCTTTAATGTGTGGCTACTTAACAGATGCAGCTAACACCTCACTCTTGAGAGTCATTTTGGCGCCTGTTTTGCCCTTTATATTTTCTCTATACGTATATTCAGTCAGATCAAACCTACCTCTGTACTGTAATTCTCTTTGTCTATGAAACCTAATCGTTCCTTCCAACCCATGTTGCTACCACAGCTCTCTTGCACCCTGCTGGTCATACCCAGCACCACAGGCTGAGACTTGGATGGCTGAACCTGACATGTTCACTGATACTGGCTCTTCAAAGCTCTCTGCTAGAATATTATTGTGTAAATGCCAAGTATTGTCTGAATAGCTAATAAATACAAGTGAAGATAAAACTATGACTCTCTGAAGAGATATATGCAGACCTCAGAAATAAACTGAGATTCACTGGTCCGATATGTTTGACCAGGCAGCAGATCATTAAAATGACTGCTGTCAGAGATAAGATTTCACAGATATCCTGTCAGTTGAGATAATGTTAGCTTGCTGTCTAGTGTAAAAGTGTAGATGATAACAATTGTTAAGGAAGGAGGGAATAAAGAGGAATAAAACATTGTTATAGCAAGACATCCTCACGTGTTTTATTCCTCCTTTTATTTATATAAGTCTTCATGGGGCAGTGGTGGTCTAGTGGTATAGGGTGCTCGCTCGCTGATCCAAAGGTTGGGGGTTCGAGTCCCACTCTCCACAAGGTTGTCACTGTCCCCCCCCCAGTGCAGCTAACTGGGTTATCAAAGGCAGGCCATGTCTCTCTGGTGATAGGCTGCAAAGTCGTCAGTGTGTTTCTGTCCCTTGCTTAAAAGGGTTGTGACAGGAAGGGCATCCGACGTAAAAACCTCTGCCAAATCAAACGTGCGAATCAGATGATTCGCTGTGGCGACTCCCGAGTAAAAGGGAAAAAGCCGAAAGGAAGGAAGGAAGGATTTATATGTCTTCATATCAAAAAATGACAAATACAGGGATCCCTCACTACTTCAATTCATGTGGCTTCAGTGCATCGCGTTTTTTTTTTAATACTCATTGAATTAAAAAATAAGGAAATTAAGGAAGAATAGGGAAAAAGTTAAGAAAATGAAAACAAGGCCAATTATGCAAAAAAAAAAAAAAACCCAACCCAAACAAACAAAAACAAAGAACAACCCAAAACCCCCATCAAAACTACTTACATTTTTATGTGAGGTGCACATCTGAGTGCGCGCACGCATCTGTATATATGTGTATTTATATTTTATTTACATCTTCTGCATTATTTTTGAATATTTAATTATTATTATGAGCATTTATAGCATTGAATATGTATTTATTGATATTATATACACATATACATGTATGTAAACGTCAGTCGGGGGGGGGGGTTGATCCTACTTCACGGAATTCAGTGATCACAGAAAGTGAGGGATCCCTGTACATACAAATGTAGACCGATTTTGATTTTGTTTGTTTTATCTAATAGGACAAGGTGTTGGCTTTCAAATTTCTACATATAGTTATGCAAATTTATGCAAACCCTTTCAAAATCACAAAAGGTCCTTTTTTTTCTTTTGTTTCTTGACCAATTTGAACTCTGCCTGATAACTAGCGCCAGGTGAGCTACAACAAACTGGTTTGTTATGTAAGGGTCATTATCATCATCTTACGCTCAATCTGTGGTCGGGTTGCGACAGCCTAAGCAGTGAGGTCCATATGTCCCTCTCCTCAGTCACTTTCTCCAGCTCTTCTGGGGGGGGGGGGACACGACACACCGGGACACTCCCAGACCAGCCAAGAGAAAAGCATAAATAATATTGCTGTAGTTTACTCATTTCAGTAGTGGATAGACGAATGGCTTCACTAGTCAAAAAGTAGTTTTTGTGAGTTTCAATGTACGGACCAAAACACTGTCTAAAACAATCACTTTGGACATGGATTTAGGATTTTGCACACCCCACAGACTACTTCTAGCAGACAACAAATTTCAATCTGTTCTCCAATCAGTTCATTTTCTGCAACCGCATAATCCTAATTAGGGTCACGGGGAGGCTGGCGCCCATCCCAGCCGACTCCACCCTGGACAGCTCACCAGGCGGAAACACCCCACTCTTTACGAAAGTCAGCAATGGTTCTTTTACATGAACCTCACACCATAGACAATGAGAGACATGGCCGGCCTTTGATAACCCAGTTAGCTGACTGGGGAGGACAGTGACAACCTTGTGGAGAGTGGGACTCAAACCCTCAACCTTAGGATCAGCGATCCAGTGCCCGTCTGTTCTACAATCATATGTCCCAAAATTATGTGCTTTCCAAAAACGATAGTCCAGTTGGACACCATGAAACTCACAAAATCTTTTAAACAGACTAAAGCCTGGAAATTTTAATGCACACAAAGTTAGGTCAGAAAACCTCATGTCTCAACCCTGTATCATTTTGGGGGATGGTTTTCACTTTCTAATGGCATGACTTGGATCTTGTTTCATTTAACATGAAAATTTAGACCAGGTGTCCCAATGTGTGGTTCTATTAGCAAAGCCATACACATATACTAAAACCTTGAGGGTGCTCAGGGTAGTGCTGCTGCGCCTCTGTAACAAAAAGGGTTAATCGGGGTGGTTCGGACATGTGATTAGAATGCTCCCTGGTCACTTTGCTTTAGAGTTGTCTCAGGCAATGGGTGAAGTGATTTTATATCCCGTGTGGCCTTGTTGTTCCCCAGAAAGAGGTAGAGAGTGTCACTGGGAGAAGGATGCCCAGGTTTCCCTTCGAGACCTGTTGTGTCCGCACCCCAATCTCGGATAAGTGGAAGAAAATGGATGCATGGATGAATTCCCATCAGATTGTGAGCGTTTATAAACATACCTTAAGAAGCCTGTTTGGAAAACGGTCCACAAGCTGACTAGGATTATTCAACCATATGAACATCTATGAATATTTTTCTGATACAAAACTGAAAAAGTACATACGAGTGTCTGCTTATATCTATTTAAAGAGTAATAATTAAATGCATAATTAAAATAAATTAACTCAGTTGAGTGTGAGGCAGAGAGAGTTTAATGAAGTCTGTGTTTTTAAGCCGTAGACTAACTGCTAACATAACCTCAGAAATCACACACGGATACACAAGATGGAATTCCCCATGGCTCTCACACACCATCCACGGGGTGCCCATCATTGCGCCTTCCCCCAACTGGGCTGCGAATCGCTAACCTCCGCCGCTGGCAGCGTTTCCTGCAATTTTCCTTAAGTTACTGAGGTTATTAAGAGGCTATATTCCTCCTCCCTCCCTCCTCCCCCCGTGTGGCAGGCTCTCTGTGGCGCTATGTGCGGGCGAGCATGACCCTCTCCGGGTACCTGCCGCCCCTCTGCGACCCCAAAGATGGCAACCTGCTCATGGACGGCGGCTACATCAACAATCTACCAGGCAAGTAGAGCCTCGCGCAGGGACGACATCTCTTAGCCGAGCCACTGGAAAGACATGGGGCGGTCTGCTGATCCAATGAGTTGTGGGTTGTAAAAGGACTGAGCCCAGTTTCCTGCAAAACCTTTGTAGCCGAAATATCATATTAACTGTTATAGATTTTAAATCTAATTGGCTTCTTGATTTTTATGATTATGTTTTCATGGTTCGGGAAACTTGGCTCATGTCTGGTTGTGGGTAAGTAGAGTTTGTGTGTGTGTGTGTTGTGTGTGTGTGTGTGTGTGTGTGAGTGTGTTTGCAGCTTAAAAAAAAAAAGAAATGAATGCTTGCGTAATGGCATTTTTTTCTGTCTGAGCTTTCCAAAAATATCATCGTTCTGTTGTATATTGTGGATTTTTATTTATTCATTCAATCCTTCATTCATTCATTTTCTAAGCCGCTTAATCCTAATTAGGGTTGTGGGAAGGCTGGGGCCCATCTCAGCTGACTCTGGGTGAAGGCAGGGTACACCCTGAACAGGTTTCCAGACCACTGCAGGCCCAACACACATAACCAGTCAATTACAAAATACACTGATGATAAATTTGTGCATACAAACACTAAGCAGGGAACCCAGATCGCCGCTATTCAGCGGAATTCCACTAGTTTTACTCGCCAAAGTGATAATTATTTATAATATATGCCCCCTTGACCCCCAGCTGAAATATTTCATTTCCTCTATTTCTGAACCCGTTTTCTCGATTTTTTCTAAACCTCGCTGGGATCCCTGACTAAGGCAATTTGGAATGGTCAATCGGCCTGCCGTACAAGTTTCTATACTGTGGGAGAAAAACAGAGTAGGCGGAGGAAACTCACACAAGCACGGAGAGAGCATGCATTACACAGAAGTTCCCAAGCACATGAATCGAACCCCGGACCCTCTTACCTGAGGTGACCGTGCTAACCCCAACACCCTCATGCCGTACCACAAAGAAAAAAGGACAAATTAATTTGGCTGATTTGATGATGATGATGATGATGATGATGATGTAATACTGTTTAGGGAAGAAACCTCAACATAATCTCTAAGCAGGTAACATAACGTCGGCCATGTACAGCCTTTCTGTGTTCACAATTGGACCAAAAGAAATCCAACTTTCCAAAACCAGACAGAAGTAAATGTTAATTACCAGGCGTGTTATATGTGGCATATCAGTGTTCATTTTAAATCCTGTACTGGGCATGAAAGACTCATTGACTGGCAAGATTGAAAGTGTGAAAAAGTGGAAGTTCAGTGTTTCTTGAGCTTCATTCGGACTTTGGCCAATTTTTTTGTGTGCTTCTTATATGATGAACACAGTACGATGTAATCAGTGTGAACTCGAATCTGATTTCATCTGTTATGGAAGTGGATCCATTGTAATCTCCCTTTTAATCTATATACATATCAGTCCATCCTATCAGACTTATCGTATCACACTTTAAATGGTTCTTGTCCGGTTCGAGACATTAGTCTTTCAGACCCAAACACACATCGGTAAGCTGCATTAACCACAGTCTTTATGCATGAATAAATGTGTTTCCTGAAATTGGCATGAAATGGAAGTAAAAGAATGAACAGTGGTGTGCATGCAGCTTTCTGGTGGTAGTTGCACGTTTAGAAGGTTTGAGAAGGTCAAAGCGGCACCTTTTCACCATGAAATAATAACCGTAAAGTTTGTTTCCTCCTGCCACCCCTCCGATATGTCTGTGTGTGAACTGTTACGGCCCACAGCCGACATCGCCCGCAATATCGGTGCAAAAACGGTCATCGCCATCGACGTGGGCAGCCAGGATGAAACCGACCTGTGTAACTATGGTGACAGCTTATCTGGCTGGTGGTTGCTATGGAAACGGATCAACCCGTGGGCAGAGAAAGTTAAGGTAAGGAGAAAGAAATGAAGAAACTTTATCATTAATAAGTGCAAGAGTAATTTAACAAAACAAATCTATTGGAACACGATTCATTTATAGTTTGATTTTACCTGTTAGGGTTTTTTTTGCCATTTATTTGATGTTATATTTGAAGGATGTTAGCATAATGGACAGTGGTGGCTCAGGTGGCTAAGATCTAGCTTACTGAGTCAAAGGATAGGGGTTCAAGTCCTAATACCACCAGTGTCACTGTTGGGCCCTTAACCCTCACATTCTCAGGTGTATATTAAAAAAACAAGTAAGTCACTCTGGATAAGAGTGTCTGTCAAATGCTGTAAATGTAAATAATGGTACGAGGTGACTATCTCAGAGCAACACTTTTATTCTCATAGGAGATCGATTCATGTCACACGTTTGGAAACCTACGATTTTTAGTGAATTTATAAAAGAATTATACTGCAGAATACTTAATACTGGGGACTGTATGGTGTCACAGTGGCACATCTACATCACTGCATGAAGGTCCCGGGCCCAATTCCCGGCTTTCTCTGTGGAGTATGTATATGTTCCCTGTGCTTAACGTGGATTTCTCCGGGTTCCACTGGGTGTCTCCACAGTCCAAAGACATGCACATCAGGCTGATTGGCTCTTCCTTATTGACACTAGATGTGAGTGTGAATGGTTGTCTGTCTTGCACTGTGATGGTCTGGAAAGCTGTCCAGGATGTACCCCGACTTCGCCCTGTATTGCCTGATATAGGCACCAGCCTCCCTTCAAACCGAGTTGGATCATGTTGTTTGGCAAATGAGGGAGTGATGATGAGAGCTAATACTAGCTCTACTGGTTCCTGATCCTGACATGAATGAACTCAGCTCAAACATCAAAGAACATTTTCTAAAAGAGATCAGTTGTAAATTGTCAAGCCATCAAGACATATCTAAACTGTATCCTTTCATCTTTACGAACAATCGTGATGAGATTAACAGTAATTATCTCTTGTGTTAGGTTCCTGACATGGCTGAGATCCAATCCCGACTGGCGTATGTGTCATGTGTCCGTCAACTGGAGTTGGTCAAAAAGAGCGCCTACTGCGAGTACATCCGGCCACCTATCGACCGCTTTAAGACCATGGACTTCGGCAAATTTGATGAGATCTATGTATGTTTCTCATCAGCTTACAATTCACTGCTTTAAATGATGAACTACATGAACCATCACCCCCATATATCATTCTTCCTCTAAACGTCTGGTGCAAATATGTTCCAGCATGATAATGCCCTTGTGCACAAAGCAAGTTCCATGAAGACACGGTTTACCAAATTTGCCCTGGAATTCAGTGTCCTTTACAGAGCCCTGACCTCAACCCTACCGAGCACCTTTGGGATGAACTGAAAGGCTGATGGCACCCCAGTGACATCAGTGCCTCACTTCACTAAGCGGGTGATCACACTAAAGATGTGATGGAAAAGCAACAAATTCAAACTTTTTTGCAAATCCATATGTAAGCAAATATTTTACATCTTAAATACATATACAGGGATCCCTCACTTTCCACGGTTAATTGGGACCGAGGACCCGCGACTGCCAAATTCCACGTAGTAGGATAAACACCCCCCCCCCCCCGACTGACATATACGTACATGTATATGTGTATATAATATCAATAGATTCATATTCAACCCTATAAATGCTTAAAATAACAATTAAACATTCAAAAATATTGCATAAGGTGTAAATAAAATATAAATACACACACATACAGACGCGCATACACGTGCACACAGATGTGTATGCTCGCACTCAGATGCGCACCTCACAAAAATGTAACTAGATTTGATGGGGGTTTTGGGTTTTTTTTTTTTTGCATAACTGGCCTTGTTTATGTGGCATTTTCCTTAACCTTTTCCCCAATTCTTCCTTAATTTCCTTATTTTTTAATTCAATGAATATTTAACAAAAAACAGTAATGCACTGAAGCCGCATGAATTGAAGCACGAAGTAGCGAGGGATCCCTGTATTACGCAAAACCCGCACAACAATTTTTGCGACGAATGTGTTGGTAATTTTACGGTTTGCAGATGTTTGTAGAAAAAAATTCACTTTTTATTTGTGTGACATTTTCGCGAAGAAAATGCGAATAAAATACGGATGATAAAATATAGTGAATATGGTAAATGCCAACAAGTTTCATACATTCTGCGTAATAGTTTCCATTTGTTCACTTTTCTTTGCAAATGTAAAATAAATGATTTGCAAGCAAATGATAGATGCGAGCCTTATTGATGCGATGATGCGAGCCTTATTCTACGACCGTCGCAAAATGTTTGAAATTTTTTACGATGAGTTTACAAACATGGCAACCAAAATGCAATACAGGGATCCCTCACTTTCTGCGGTTAATTGGGACCAAGATCCCAACGCGACCATTGAAATCCGCGAAGTAGGATCACCCCCCCACACACTGACGTATACATACATGTATATGTGTATATAATATCAATTAATACATGTCCAATGCTATAAATGCCTATAATAACAATTAAACAAATTAACATAAGATGTAAATAAAATATAAATACACACACATACAGATGGTATTATACAGACGACACACATACATACCCACAGATGTGCGTGCACACACAGATGCAACAATGTAACTTGTTTTGCATAATTGGCCTTGTTTTTGTGGCACTTTCCTTAACTTTTTCCCCTATTCTTCCTTAATTTCCTTATTTTTTAATTTGATGAATATTTATTTATTTATTATTAAAAAAAAAAAAAAACCGCGATGCACTGAAGCCGCATGAATTAAAGTGCGAAGTAGCGAGAGATCCATGTATTGCTAATGTCATGCAACACATTTTTGAATGAAAGTTGACAGCCGTGAATTGCTATTCGAGACGATTCATGGATTCATGGATGTGGTGAAGGAGGACATGAAGGTCGTTGGTGTAAGAGAAGAAGATGCAAAGGATAGGGTGAGATGGAGGCAGATGATTCGCTGTGGCGACCCCTGAAGGGAAAAGCCGAAAGGAAAAGAAGAAGAAGAATCAGTTGCTTTTCTATTACATCTTTTAGTATGATCATCCATCCTAATGCTTTTGTAGGACAATGACTACAAATTCAAACAACCTCAAGAAGGAATAACTGGGACTCAGAAGCTTGATTCTTTAGATTCTCACTGCAGGCTAATGTTGCATATTTTTTCATGTCTATAGATACCAGTGTCTTTATGTATGGTGTAATGGAGTAATCATCAACCCTGTTCCTGGAGAGCTACCTCCTGAACACTCTGGAGCTAACACTAATCATGCTCACCTGACCATGTAAAGTAGTTGTTGACCAGTTCAAACAGGTTGATCTCCAGGAACAGGGTTGGTGACCACTAGAGCTCATGTTTAAATTCACAGTACAAGTTTATTTCAGATAATGAAAACTCCACATGGATAGAGATTAAAGACTCTCACCCTCATAGCTCTGGCAAAAATCATATAAATAATTATATTAATGAAATAGCATTGTAGTACACTTACACATGTTATGTATTTGCAGGATGTGGGCTTCCAACATGGCAAACTGTTGTTTACTGGCTGGGCACGAGGCGACATCATAGAGAACATGTTGAAAGATCACCGCTCGGCCGACTACACAGACAGCAAGAAGGCCGACGTGAGTTTTTTCTACAGTACCACTCAATCCATATCTGATGTAAAACCAGACATCTTTTTCTTTCTTTTTTTGAGACAGAGATGCAGAGTCATTACTTTTTACCTCTTTCTCATAAGGTTGCTTTACTGCCCATAGAATGTCCTATTATTGTCTTATATTATATTATTTTATTTATGTAGTACAGAATCTCTCCAACAAGATATATTCCGGACGGCCGTTCATTTGATAAATTTGTTTGTAAGTTGTTACAGGGCGTTCTTTAGAGGGGAACGTATGTTTAAAGCTTGTATAAGTAACCTATACGAGTTTGTACTGTATACAATCTCTCTCTCTCTCTCTCGCTGTCTGCATAATCATCTTATTTCATTCTATTGAATTTATCATTTATTGGTACAAGATGCAAACCTAAATGCACCATAAATTATCAAGCCAACAATAACGCCAGGAACTTTGAACCGGACCCAAAATGCAGGAGACAGATTAGGATGCACAAGGAGAGACTTTATTGTTACAGGGGAGGCACTTGAGAAAGGTGGAAACGTAGTCACTGCTAGTGACGAGGAGAAACATGAAAACTTTTGATACGGGGAACTACTGAGTGGGAACTGGTCGAGTGCGGAGCTGAAACCAGGAGCCAGAGAGATCACAGGAAAATAGGGACGTGAAGAGGGACAATCTTCTAGCACCGGAATGAGTGCACTGCTTGTCTTTATAGCACGGTAGATTGGTGAGTAGGATCAGGATCGCATTGTGATCCGCCCACATATGTCAGCCACGTCCCTCTGCCGGAGCCTAATCGGATATTAAGTGTACCTCAG
>CM045744.1:30733975-30746475 GCA_024760905.1 Plotosus lineatus | reverse complement strand
CTTTTATCATTTTTAAAGGGTTTATGGGGTTATCTTTGGAGCCATGGAACGAATCAGGCGTTTAACAGGTAAAATGCGACCCCTACTGACGAAACTCCCGCGTTACGAAAAAGGCGCGGGAACGGATTAATTTCATAAGTCGGGGGCTGTCTGTATTTATTTACCTGATAATCGATTATCTTTTCATTATTGTAAATTTATGTTTCCTAAATAAATGAATAATCATGTTAAATAATTGTGATGTCATTATTGACTGAAATAATTGTGATTTTTGAGCAGTCCTTCCCACTGTATTGCAAAAAACACTGTATTTGATTGATATCATGCAGTCATTGAACATATTGAAGTTGTTGTTAAACCGTGTAAACCGCAGAACCGTGCACTGAGACCTTCCTATTTATGATGGGTTTTCTTTACTATACAGCTGTGTAGCTGTTTGCATTCCTGTTAGAAGGAAGATCTCATCTCAGTTTCTCTTCCCTAACACCTGGTAATACTTAACAGGTTTTTCCTCGGAGTTATGTTATAAGGCACTGACTCCTTTGCAAACTGCTGCTAATGCAATATGAAGGAAAAATATGATTATCAATATGTATAGCTAGATGATTTATTTATTTATCTATGTATGTATGTATTTATTTGTGTTGCAGAGCTGTACTTGCCCTGGTGCAGACTTCACTGACCTAGCTGAGATCGTGTCCAGGATTGAGCCAGTGCAGAGCTACGTGGCCGCAGATGGTAAAGAACTATTAATCTATCATGCTCAGTGTGATCCCTGTGTTGGCCTGGCGAGCTGTCCAGGGTGTACCCTGCCCTCGACCAGAGTCGGCTGAGATAGGCGCCAGCCACCCCGTGACCCTAATTAGGATCAAGCGATTCAGAAAATGAATGAATGTTCAATGTGACAATCTTGTTCACCTGATTTTCTTGGTCATAAGTAAAGTGCTGCTAATATGTTGTAACAGCACACCCACTGTTCTCGTCCAATCAGAGTTAGAGAAAACCCTCACTGCAATCAGTTTTAGCATCATTCATTATTTTTGATAATGGCTCTGTGTGTGTTTGTGTACAGCGGAAGAATCAGATGGACTGACAGAGTATGAGGAAGATGGGATGGATACAGTGAGAGAAGAGGAAGGTGAGGAAGAGGAAGACGAAGTTTACGACCATGAAGATCACTCACCGGGAGAGTGGGGAGCGAATGATATTTTTCATTCAGTGAGTCCACACACGCACAGATACAAGCTTGTGGATCAGGTTGATGCTTCTAGCTTCGTGGGGACAATCACTGATGTAATAACATACTATAACCATCACAACTAAATTGCTAAGTCGTTACCCTGCGTTTACACTGGGACACGATGTCCACGATCTCTGGGATTAAAAGAAGTGTGGAGCTCCACGGTTTATGAGAACGCTGGGAGCACGATTAGGGTATAAAAAGGAGACAGCTGCATCCATGACAGGAAAATTGGGGGAATCGTGGCACCAAGTCCAACATCTCCTTTGATTATCAAAGTCTGTTCCACTCCGATAAGCTCTACTGCGCTCTTCACGCTTCCCCGTGTCCTATCATGATTGGTATTAAATTGTAATGCATTGTATTAATCCTGGCAAAATTTGTTGACAGTCAGCATGATCATCCCATTACGTTTCACCAAGATCATCTGGATGAGATCCCCTGCCCCCGCCGTATGCTTGTAAATGATTCTCTCAATGGTGGAGCTCGTGGACATCCTGGCTCAGTGTGAATCCAGGTTTACCCTGATCCCAAACCGAAACCTACAGGCATGAGATTTTTCCGCTTTTTGGCGGAAATCCGCTTATCTTTTTTTTCGATTTATCTTTTTCTATCTTTGAACTCCCGCCCCTCCGAGCGTGATGAAGTTGTGTGATACGATGTTCCGACGAACATGTACATTTCATTAGAGGCTTAGTGTTAAACAGGAAGTTCTCGCAGTGAAGTCTCGTCGTCTTCGTGATTTGTGAGGTGCTCCACCGGAAGTAGGCCCTTGCCGCAAGTGACACACGGAGCTTGTGAGGCAATGCGTGGCTTATCCAGATTTCCGATGTTTGAAGTGAGCAGGTGCACGTTGAATACTTGTTTAGTACTCAACCATCACTTGCTCACTTGAAAGATCGGAGGGGCGGATAAGCCGCGTTTTCTTTCATGAGCTCCGTGTGTCACTTGCAACGATCTCCTACTTTCGAGCCTGTCACATGTACTGAAATTCTCACTACCGTGCTGTTGCAACTCTCAGTTTACAAACGAGAGCAACGCCATGCGTGATTTCAAAAGCGTGTTTGCTTCATTGCTATCACTTCATGGGCGCCGCCATATTGTAAACAAAGTCGGATATACTGTAGAATCATTTCGGTTTTTTTCTTAAGTTATTCATTCAAATACGAAAGCGACTTACATGTGTATAATAAGTGATTGTATTTTATAAAAACTATTTTAGCAAGCAAAAAAGAGCAAGGTTAGACCATCAGAAGGAACAGGAAGAGAAAGCACAGCGGAGAGATAAAAAGAAGGAAAGAACAGCCGAGCTCCTGCCGCTCGCAAACAAGATTAAACTTAAGAGGTAAAACAACAAGAACGAGATTTATACAGAGTGTAAACATTGAACATATAAGTTAGCGTAAATAAACTGTTTTTCTCAAAGACACAAATTTTAAGAGTGGTCCCTTCATCTTGAAAGTTTAGAAGGTAAGATGATTGAATTTTTGTATGGCTTTAAAAACACTGTAGGAACATCTCACATCATCTGCATATCTGCACATCATACATACGTGATACAGCAATGCCATTCCTTTTTCAAGAACTTTAACCTTTCAAACCCTCCAAAAGTTATGAAATTATTCATATTTTGGAGATAATTATGATATATGATATATATTTCCAGAATCTTTTTATTATTACTTTAATTATAGTTAAAAATAATTAAGTACCAACTTTGTCTGAACACTGAAATTGTGGAAGAGTAAAAGAATCAAGAAGACACATGTAAAATATTCTATCAGTGGTTACTTACAACTCTTAAGATATTTTGATGCGATTTATTTTTTTAAAAAGTGAATTATTCAATAACATTATAAATGTTCCAAAGCTTATTTTTAAATGCGTGTAATATCACCATGTAGTATTCCATTTCTTTCTAATTTTTTCTGAACTTTCCCACCCCACCCCACCTCACCCCACCCTGGTTCAGCCTTTTTCATCCATGGCCAATCTCATGCCTGAACCGAAGTTGAACCTGAATCCTAAAGCCAAGTCTTAAACCTCAAACAGCCCTTTGAAGAACTGATGGCCGGCCAAAATGTCCTCGTTATGTTATTTAAAAAATGCATTCCAGCAAGTCCCACCCCCCACACACACCACACCTCCTATACATTTATCTTTTATCATCCCCCAATCTTTAGCCTCTTAGACCACTTAGAAAAAATAAGGACCAGCCAAAAATGTATAACTGTGTTTATGTATATTATATATATATATATATATATATTCACACACACACACAGACAAAATGTAAATGTTGTATCACAGTAATTTAAACAAAGAATAAAATTACATGGCGTCTGAAATTAAAGCTACAACGTCTCACTGTGAACATGATAATCATGTTTTATTGTTTATATGTATGATTTGTGATTGTTGTCTTTGTAGGACGAAGAGAAATCAGTCCGTCAGCGGAGGAAGGACCCCAGTGAGTCCAACACATGCTCGGAGCTTTCTGACTGCTGATCAGAAGTGACATGGAGTCCCGTCATCCTTTTCCAAGAATAGAAGACTAACGGCGTCCCTCCACACCTGTGGGGGGAGGAGTCAAGGAGAAAAATGGACAACCAAAGATAACTACTCAAAAATACATTGATAGCACTGAAGCCAACCCACGAGCAAAACGGTGGCTCGAGCTGCTCTGGGTGTGTGGTGAGATGAACAGAAAGACGCAAAAAAACATCAAAGTGAGCATCATGGGAGTTGAGGGCACTAACATCAATCATGTAGTTTTTGGGGTTGCTGTTTTTTGTTTTTTTTTTCCATAGGGACAAGCTTTGATGAATGGCCAGTATAAACTGTGTGTCATTTGTTTGTCATGCTATGAGGACTGAAAGCGCCACAGGAAGTGAGTGAGTGAGTGTATGTATGTGCGTGTGTGTGTGTGTGTGTGTGTGTGTGTGTGTCGGAACAGGTGTGAATGTGTGAGCGTGAGCTGGAGGTGATGAGCTCACAGAGGTAAGAAACACTGAAAGTGCTGCTGAAAGCAACAAGATTACGAGGATAGAACACCTCGAGATGCAGGGATGGAATTAAGAGTCAGGAATGTTGGGTATCAACATTATAACAGCTTTAAAGATGCACTAGAAAAAAAATAACTTCCCTACGATGACATTATTTAATGGATTTATCATCATTAAATAAGCTGTAACCGCGATTTAATTACGTATTAACATTGTTACAGCTAAACAAGCAGGACTTGCAAACAGGTGTTCACGTCATGAATGATATAAGGTAATGATTGACATGACATCACCTCAAAAATGCTCAAATATTTAATAATAAAACACTAACATTATAAGATTGTCACCATTTAACTGAACGATGCAGGAAATGTTTTGCTAACTTAAGATGAATCGGGTAAATTTACATTAATGGCGTTATCCAGAACAATTTAAATTTATCATTTTCATCCAACTGAGTGATTGAGGGTTAAGGGCCTTGCTCAAGGGTCCAACAGTGGCAGCTTGGTGGTACTGTGGGCTTGAACCCCCGACCTTCAAATCAGTAACCCAGAGCCTTAACCACTGCCAAATGTAATTGGAAAAATCAGATAGTCTATTATTATATATATATATATATATATATATATATATATATATATATATATATATAGTATAATTATTATTATTATAGTAATTATTATTATTATTATTAATCAGTTTTGTTAATTTTACTTATAGTTCATTACGGATGACGTGTACGTGTTTAAATTGAACGAATAATGCTCAATAAGGCAAACACTACGGGTCAACATGGTCATTTTCTTTAAAACACAGATCTCATTGTCAGTTTTTTGTCAGGTGGTTGTTGATGTACTTAAGAGAATCAAATGTATTGGAACAATTCACAGTGATTTATGCAAACAAGGCTTGGTGAAATATACCTGCATTTGCAAACTTAATAAAAGCAAAAGTCTAGGGTCGTTCGAGGTCATATACAGGGATCCCTCACTTTCCACGGTTAATTGGGATCGAGATCCCCCCCGCGACCCTTGAATTCTCGCGAAGTAGGATTGACGCCCCCTGACTGACATATGTACATATATATGTGTACATAATATCAATAAATACATATCCAATGCTATAAATGCTTATAATAACAATTGAACATTCAAAAATAATGCATAAAATGTAAATAAAATATAAATACACACACACACAGATGCACACCTCACAAAAATTTAAGTAGTTTTGTTGGGGGGTTTTGGGTTGTTTTTTTTGTTTGTTTGTTTGGGGTTTTTTGCATAATTGGCCTTGTTTTGTGGCATTTTCTTTAACCTTTTCCCCTATTCTTCCTTAATTTCCTTATTTTTTAATTCGATGAATATTCAAAAAAAAACAAAAAAAAACGCAATGCACTGAAGCCGCATGAATTGAAGCGTGAAGTAGTGAGGGAGGGATCCCTGTATTCATTTCACAGTAAAAGTAAAACCCAAACACAAATATTGTACAGAAATATTACACAAGTTTTTATTGTGTTGATTTAAGATTTTTTACAGTTAAGACCATGTTAAATTGCAGTACATTTTAAAAAATTGTGAAATGTATTGTAAAAACTGCCGTTTTAACCTGAAGTGTTTTGCCTTGAAAAGGGAACATATAGTTGTTTTGATAAACATTTGTAAACATTTGGACAGTGTCGCAATTTGAGTCAGTTTTGTCTTTGTACACACAGTAGATCTGAAATGAAAAAGTCAATGTGAGTGTCAGAATTTCAGCTTTAATTTTAAGGGGTTTAACAAAAACATTGCATTAGCAATTATTTTTCAACACACAGTTCCCAGGCTACATAGTAATTAGAATACAAGCATCATCTTTAATATTCAAATACTAATAATTTCAATTCAGAGACTGAGTGCCATTTCCTTAGAGGCACCCACATGAGAGTTTCCTCCCTCGAGATGCTCTGGCAGGTCTGCAGTAGCTGTGTATTCACAGCTCTTTCTACCTTCAGTTTTCTCTCCAATAGGTGAGAAGCAGGTTCAGTGGAGTTGATTTACTCTGACATTTTAATACATTCATCTTCCATTCCTCTTCATTCTGTCTTCTGGTACAAATTTATCTTAAAATTTCATCTCGCCAAAAAATCATGTTCCGGAACTGGGCAAGTTTTTAACACGGTTCCCACACATTGGGTCAAATGTCATTCAAGCACTTTTCAAGGAACAAGTTTTCAAGTCATGTTTAAAAGACTAAAATACAATAAGAAATACTGTTTCTGACTTTCTAAGAGTGAAATGCAATAATTTTAATACTGTAAATAAATATATGTAAAAATACAATCATCAAAATGTCAACTACCCCCCAGTGCAGCTAACTGGGTTATCTGCCCTGTGTTGGCCCGGTGAGCTGTCCAGGGTGTACCCTGCCCTCGCGCACATTTGGCTCGGATGAGCGCCAACCTCCCCGCAACCCAAATTAGGATTAAGCGGTTACAGAAAATGAATGAATGAGTGTCAACTACAACATTTTCAATGTAATAAGTAAATAAAAGTACTGTAATTTAAATCATTTTGCTGGAAAATATAAATTAATTTTAATAAACTGTAACAAGACCACATACTTTCGTAAATGTATATGTAAATATAAATGAAAATGTAAACACTTTCTTCACCTTTGGCTTCGGCTTGACATCTGTACTGGTTGTGGATCCACTAGGCGTAGTCATGGTAACGCTCACTTTAGTACTAGTGGTAGTTGTTCCAGCTGCATTTCCTTTGCAATGGTCCATTATCAGAGTTCCCATCATGGTTCTTATAATTCTTTGCATGTTTTTTGAGTGGGTGACATTTGATTTATTTCCACTTTAATGCTCCTCCCCCAGAGCACCAAATGCAATTTTTTTTCCCCAGCATGCCTTGCGAAGCACATGATGCCAACATATATCCAATCACTGTAGTCTTTGTTCTCCTACCAGTCCGCTTTAAATATACACTGACCACCTGGCTGTTTTTTGTGGCTGTTAGTACAATACAGTCCTCTTAGGTGTTTTTTTTTTTTTTTTTTTATAAATATTTATTCACTCATAATGAGCACAAAGGTTGCCTGCGACACCGTTACCAAACTGCCGGATGGGATCTGCATGTCGTAAAATAGATCGAGAAGCTTCTATGATTTTGTGTTGTAAAGCGAAACTCCTGGGAAGATGTGTTTGCAGATGGCGCTTAAGAAACATTGATTTTCTGTGACTTTATTGTAGAAAAGATACAAAAATCAGAAGTTTCTAATAAAGTGTTATACGTTTATTGTGCAGATAGACCCAAAGATAAAAATTAAGTACTACTCAACGATGGAGTAAGAAAATCATTGGTTTTCAAAGGGTGGCCCGACAATTCCAGGACCCTTGAAAATAATTTGTATTCCCAGGTACAGTGGTCCCTTGACTTATGAGGTTCATCCGTTCCGAGGGCAAGCTCGTAAGACAATGTTCGTTAGGTAAAACAAAAATTCCCACAGAAAATAATAGAAAACCAATTCATCCATTCCAACCCCCTCCCAAACTCATATAACCTGCCACAAGCATGTATATTTGACCTAATAAAGATAAACATGTAAAATAATAATAATAATAATAATAATAATAAATGTACATTAACATTAATAATAATGAACAATAAAACAAGAATAAACAATAAGTCAACTAACCCTTCTGATCATCGACTGCAACAAAGACGTCACATGAGCAGGCATGAGGTGATGCATTACAGAGAAGAAGGAGGAGAATTTTGTGCATATGCATGCTACGAATGCTAGCGAGGAAAGGTTCATGGTGAGCTCCCACAAGGCCAGTGCTTCTCAAATAGTGGAGCTGCGGTGTGATGCTGGGGTGGGGGGCATGACCCTGGGGAACATACTTTTTTGCCACACTGTACTAGAATTAAGTGTAATTGCACATCCTCTACAGTAGGGGTAGTGGCGCTCTCACAGTGACAGCGCCACTGCCACCTACTGTACAGGATGCGCAATTACACTAGGTGGCAGTAAGCTGTGTTCCCTCCCTATGGTGTAGGGAAAATGCAGAAGAATACAAGGCTAATTGGCTCAGAAAAGCCGTTTCTCCAGCAGAGCTCATAAATCAAAACGAAGCTCATATCATGGAAAATTCATTATAGAAAACACTCGTAAGTCAAGGTACCACTGCAGTTTTCAAGGCATTCAAGCCCCTGTTGTTGCTGGCCCCGTCAATCTCAACAGATCATGGGGGAGGGGGGTGTTTGTGCCATGGGTCTTCGGTCAGGGAGCTGCAGCGTCAGGCATGGCTGTAGAGGCCAAACAGGATCTGTAGATCCAGGTTGGAGGGATGGAAGCCGCCAGCCTGTAGATTGCACTTGCAGACATCCTTGAACCTGAGAACTGGGTATCCCTTTGGCCTGGTTCCAGTAACCAGCTCCCCGTACAGTAAGTCTTTGGGGATGCGGTCGTCATCCATTCGGGTGACATGGCCAAGCCATCGCAAGCGTCTCTGGGTCATGATGGCAAACATACTGGGCACATCTGCTCTGGCCAGGACATCAATGTTGAAGACATGGTCCTGCCAAGTGATGCCCAGTAGTCTGCGAAGGCAGTGTTGGTGGAAGGCGTTCAGCCGGCATTCCTGGCGGTAGTAGAGGGTCCATGCTTCACTGCCATAAAGGAGAGTACTCAGTACACAGGCCTTGTAGACTCTTATCTTGGTGTTGTTGGTTAGCATGGAGTTGTCCCAGACTCACTTCGCCAGACAGGCCATCACTGTCAAACGCTTGCCGATAAGGGCGTTCAGTTCGGCGTCTAGAGAGAGGTTGCTGGAGATGATTGATCCGAGGTAGGTGAACTTTTCCACCACCTCAAGGGTGTGGTCGCCAATGTTGATACTAGGAGCACTGCTAACATCCTGGCCTATGACCTCGGTCTTATTAAGGCTGATGGTGAGGCCAAACTCAGAGCAGGCACCAGCAAATCAGTTGATGAGATGCTGGAGCAACAAGACCAGCATCATCAGCAAAGAACGGCTCCCTGATGAGAATGCTTCACATCTTGGTCTTTGCTCTGAGGCATGCCAGGTTAAAGAGGCCTCCATCACTCCTGGCAAAGAGGAAGATGCCATCTTCAGAGTCCCGGAAGGCGTAGCACAGGAGCAGGGAGAAAAAGATACCAAAAAGGGTTGGAGCAAGTACAAAACCCTGCTTCACACCGTTGTTGATCAGAAAAGGGTCTGAGGATGATCCATCAAACTGGACAATACCATTCATGTCCTGTTGGAACGACTTGATCATGCACAAAAGTTTGGGGGGGGACATCCAATTCGCTGGAGGAGGGCAAACAGTCCATCCCTGCTGACCAAGTCAAAAACCTCAGTCAGGTCGATGAAGGCCAAATAGAGGGGTTGTCTCTGCTCCCGGAATTTCTCTTGCAGCTGCCTCACAGAGAAGACCATATTCATAGTTGACCTGGCTGCCCCGAATCCACACGTTCGGCAAGTAGTTGGAGCCTGTTGAGGACAACACGGGCAGAGGCTTTGCCAACTATGCTTAGAAGTGAGATGCCACGACAGTTGTTGCTCCGACTTGTTCTTGTAGAGGGTGATGATTTTAGCATCATGCATGTCTTGGGGACCCTTCAAGCCCCTGTATGAACCATGTTATAAATAAAGTCTAATCCATCCTTTCTGTTCTGGGAAGTGTTCTGGTTTGCATCTTGAGGTTTATATTAATGCTTCTGGACGATGTCTCCTGTATGTAGACTTTGGCAGTCATAAGCCTAATTCCTCAAGACTGTTTTTGAATTGAATGAAAGTTGTGGATGGGTTTTTCTTCACCAATTGATGCATTCAGTGTTTATTGAATTTAATTTTCTGTGGCCTTCCAGGTCTTTGGGTTTTGCATTTCCCTCCTGAATGGACCAAACTGGTGACTTGGTCCCTTTGAAAGTTTCTTCTTTCCTCTTCTTCTTTTAACTTTTAACTTTTCTATTCTGGGGTCGCCACAACGAATCATCTGCCTCCATCTCACCCTGTCATCTGCATCTTCTTCTCTTACACCAATTACCTTCACGACTTCCTTCACCACATCCAGAAATGTTCACATTGCTTTTCTTCTTGGCCTTCTGACTGATAGTTCCAACCTCAGCATCCTACTACACTCATGTTTTCTTTCACTCTGATGCAGCCTTGTTTACTTGCACTGATCGGTCTTTTGAACGCATAGCAAGTTTTCATCAAATGCAAAGTGAACACTTTAGTCAAATCCAGACAATCTTGTCTCCTCAATTTATAAAATAATGAAGAAATGACTGTCGGAGAAACATCTCACCAGTCATCTGTCCTATTACTTTTGAGCTTGTTAAAATGGCTGTAAGCTCACTTTTTTTTTTTTTTTGGGGGGGGGGGGGGGGGTTGACCTCTTGCTTTACAGCTGAATCTGACACGTCACATCTTTATTACTTCATTCCAGGTCCATGATCGTGGCTCACAGACACAAAAATTGTGACACTGTTCCACTATTTATGAATCTTTCTGTGCTTTTAAGTGTGAGGGTAAACCGGACCTAATGCCTGCAGGTATTCATTTATATCGTTCTATGATATGAAAGGGAGGACTATTGGAGGGTCCTGTATAATTTTCAGAGTCACAAATGTTACAAATAATTTATGATTGACCCTTAAATCAGTTTGTGTACTTTAGAAGCAGAAAACCAATGTACTGTGTGCAGTGAAATGTATGGAGTGGAATTACGTGCCTACGGTGTGGAATGAAAATAGTATAAGGGAGAATTTGTGCTGCTTTATGTGTCCAAGAACATTTGCTTATTTATTCATAATTTTTTAATGCACATTGCTCATGTGAAAGTGTCAGTATATCCTGATTTTTCAGTACTTAGAAATTTCACTGTCATTTTAACAACTCCAGATTTTTTTCCCTATACAGTATTTTACTTTTGCCTGCTGAACCATTTTTATTTGTATATTCTATTCTTATTGCCATCTATTTTATATTATAGTATAATAATAATGATAATAATTCGACCGTGATAGATTGTAGTTTCCGTATAGAGATTGCTTTAACATTTTACACTGATCAATAAAATAATTTATTAATGTCAACTTTTTTGCATTACTGAATAAACTGATGCAATGGAAATGATTAATGAACAAAACTTAATTAATGGTTAGTCGGTTAAATCCCTGCACATTAGGATTACTGGGATCCCTCACTCGCCGCGGTTAATTGGGACCAAGATCTTCCCGTCGCGAACATCGAATTCCGTGAAGTAGGATCAAACCCCCCTTATTGACGTATATGTACATGTATGTGTGTATATAATATCAATAAATACATACTCAATGCTATAAATGCTTATAGTAACAATTAAACATTAAAAAATAATGCACAAGATGTAAATAAAATATAAATACATACATACAGACGCGCTCGCGTACACGCAAATGCGCACCTCACAAAAATGTAAATGGTTTGGATGGGTGGTTTTGTTTTTGTTTGTTTTTTTTGCATAATTGGCCTTGTTTTTGTGGCATTTTCCTTAACGTTCTCCCATATTCCTTTATTTACTTATTTTTTATTCCATGAAAATTAAACAAAAAATATGATGCAATGAACCCGCATCAATTGAAGCGTGAAGTAGCGAGGGATCCCTGTACTTACATTTAAAAAAAAAAAAAAATTTTAAAGTGTGTTGGGAACAATACTTGCATCAATGGGTAAAATTCTCATGCCCAACTTTTTAACTTTGAGGCAAATCAACAAATCTCAAATATGACAAAACATCAACATTTATGTTGGTATTTCTTTTCGAAATGTTACAACATGAATTCATACTTTTTCCACCTGTTTTCTGACTGATCTTATTTAATTTTTTAAAAATCTACTCAATTTTAGCCTGTTATTAAACTGAAACCTATTCTATTTAATTTATTTACTTGCTAGCAAGTGGGGGGTCGTATTTAGCCCTTAGCTGTTAGCGCTGATTAATGAAAAGTATACAGTGTTAGCGAGAAGATTATCACCCGCGTATGATTTGCTGGAGCGTTGTGGGACGTACGATGTTTACAGAAAAAAGGCAAACTGCGTGCAATGAACTCATTTCGTTTTAATATAGACATGGAACAATTTCATGCTGTTTTAAGAAGAATAAGAACACAACAGTTTCATGAGGTTTTTGGATTTATTTGTTTTAAGTTCTTAAATGTTTTTTTTTCTCTCAAAAAAACCTGAGGTATTCACA
>CM045744.1:30716475-30728975 GCA_024760905.1 Plotosus lineatus | reverse complement strand
CCAGTCTATATGTGAGTAACTGAGTGTATATCTAGTCATTTGTAAATTCTGCAGTAGTTAATCATAATTCAACATATTCATATAAATACTCTACAATATATACAGTGGTACCTCACCTTACAAAATTAATCTGTTCCAGAGTCTTTTTCGTAACCTGGATTTTTTGTAAGTAGAACTGCATTTTACATGTAAAACGTGTGATTCGTTCCAAGGCCCCCAATACTACCCTTTTAATAATGATAAAAGCATACTTTTTAAGGTACTTACATCATGTTGACTATGTCTTATTAGTAGAGTTATAATCTTACAAATGTTTATGCAAGGTTAAAACTCTGAATCAAAAAATAGTTGCGATGAGCACATTCAAAAAACTCATGAACAAGCTGCTGCTCAAGGGAGCTGCATCATCCCTCCTAGCCAATGGGAGGCCAGCGGGGTGGGATGTTGGGAGATAGTCAATGGAAGAGCAGCTCGTGCATTGTTTGAATGGTGGTGAATGTTTCAATGGCACGTTTCGTAAGGAGAATTTATTTCTTCTACAGAGACAAAAAATTTTGGAAAATGTTTTTCATAACCTGGATTTTTCGTTTTCTGGGACTATCGTAAGGTGAGGTACCACTGTATGCATGTATGTATGTATATATATATATATATATATATATATATATATATATATCTCCGCAATTATTACTTATTAATATAATTTTATGCATGCTATAGTTTATAATTATATGCCATTTGGTTCTCAAATGCAGACTTAACTTTAGCTATTTTTGTACAAAGCTTGAATTTAGTTTTATAAATTAAAATTCATATATTTCAATTTTCATGCAAATTGTGTATTCGAAATAATCAGTAGAGATGTTTTGCCATTCACGCTATTAGCATTGCCAAATTGTGAATGATGAAAGGGGTCTATTGCTTCTATAACTAATACAGCAATTTCTTAGCATTCAACACGAATTTCTAATAGTAATGTAAACAGTTATTAAATGTTAAAGAAGAGAGCATGACAAACAACCTTAACATTTCAATAGTTCAATGAACTTTCACAATCGTACAGCATTTCAGCCCACGCATTCCGGTAAAGGTTAAACAACCTCGTTAGGAATATGAGAGCTGCCATCTTAACTTGCTGGACCTACTTTAGATCATGTGACAAGCAAACACGCTTGTGGTATTATCTGATTAGCTACCCAGGCTGGGTGCCGAGGTTATTTCTCAAGGAACGGAAATGACAAACTGAACCAATTTATTGCATTGTGAGCTTTCGTAATAAATTATCAGAGACATTTTGCCCCTTCAAAACAGAATAAATGTAGGATTCTGTAGTCATTTACCCTGCTGATGGGCCGGCTTCTTCATCAATGATAATTCCTACATGTTTTCTTTTAAGATGCTACCTCGTGACTGTAGTGCTCCCGTGCCAAGCCATCTCGCTTTTACAAAGCCTGCATTCAACACATTTTCGGGGACTATGTAGATTAAAATGCTCCAAAATTTTTGAAGATTTCGGTCAAACGCTTTTTTTTCATCCCAGTGCCACTGGCAGTTGACTGAGCCATGTTTTGTAATGTTTATGAAGATAAAAAAATGCGAGGCGCATGCAAGACACATCCGCTCAACTGAGTGACACTCGTCTGTAGTGGCTGACATGCAATAATCGCAACACTATTTGATAACGAGACTTGTTGCCAACATTTTTAATAATCGAGTTTTATCGCTTCGTTGTTGCAGCACTAATGTACAGTAATGATTGGATGGTGGAATTCTAAGCTCAGATGCAGCGCACCCAGGGGGGGTGAACATCAGGCTATGTTGAGTGATGACTTTGTGGAATTTTTGGGATCTTTAATAAAGATATAAAATAAAACAGCATTTGATAGATGCTCTTACTCAGAGGGAATTACAATTTTTTTTAATACAACTATGTAGATTCAGCAATCGAGGATTAAGGGCCTTGCTCAAAAACCAACAGTGGTGATAGTGGGGATTGAACCACTGACCTTCAGATCAGTAACCCATCACCTTATCCACTAAGCCACCGCTGCTTATTACATATTTCTAATACACCTGGTCATCCAGTGCCTCAATAAAGACAAGTTTTAACACATTTACAGTAAAAATATTCATAAATATTTATATAAAAATAGGAATAATTATAAAACCTTGAACTAAATGTTTTATGCTTAACATGGAAAGTCAATAATTTTGACTAATCTGAAATAAGAAATATTAAATAAAGAAAATAAAACGGCCCTGTGACTTCCAACCATGTTGGTGCTGGAGGGTCAGGTATTTTTATCATAAAACAATAGGTCACATACTTTACATAATTTCTGAAATATTTATTATGCCCCCATTTCACTGGAGCACGGCAGACTTACGGAAGCAAAAATGTTGTCATCCGCAAACGTTCCGCAATTATTCCCTCACCTTCCGTGTCATTCCGTGTGGTTCTGTAGTTATTCCCCAAGTCTTGCTCCACTTTCATATGCTTCCGGCAGGCCAAAATATTCCGTGAACATGCTTTTGAACATGCTCAAAATCATGTTCACAAAAAAAAAAAAAAATCCGCGAGTGTTCCGTGGGGTCACTTTGGCGTACTTTGCTGTACCTGTTCCACACATGCTGTGAACGTTCTGAGAGTGTAAGAATTTCCACTTTTCTAAAAAAAACCAAAGCTCTTCTATAGACTGCATTCCGCACCTTTCCGCTACGATCCTTGCATGCCATAGTCCAGTCAAATGGGGGTACTAACTACTTGAAATTTTCTAAATCTTTTTTTTTCCCCCTGTAGGTATACAACATCAGCAATGACGCTGCTTTGTTTTTGTCTTAGTCTAGAAAGTTACCCATATATTTTATATGATTCAAATTTGGCGTCTATAGTATTTAGACATTATCTGAATCTGCCCATTCAAGGCCCATGGTCGAACGGTGGCCTGTGTAGTTGAACGAATCAGAGTACGATCAAAAAATATGAGGAAAATATGCCTTGGTGTTCGAACAAAGCAGAGCCGAGCGTGTCAAGCGCATGCAGAGTGTGCAGTACATTGAGCGAGTATCTCGTACTGCGTATTGTGTTTATTCATTACATTACGAATACTTTAACCCTTAACCCCCGAGTCCTAAGAAAAGCAGCAGTAATTCTACTGGAAAGGAAAATAGAAAAGTCATGACAACGTGAAGAGTCAACTGTGATGAAGAGACAGAGAATGGAAAAACCGCCACGCCCCCTCAAAGCTATAGCCCGTCCGTCCGCTATCTCTCCCTCCCCGTCCATCCACATACGCCGACACATCGCAACTAGAAAGGTATATACTGTAAACAAGTACAGTACATAATTAGGTTAATTATTACATACTATTATTATGTTTTACTCTTTTGTACATTAATGTATGTATTATATATTAATACATTTATTAAATACACCTCGTTTTCAAATTATTTACAACCGTATTGACCAAAGTAGACATTGACCTGAACGCATTAATCGACTTTTATTTCTTATGGGAAATAGTGTTTCACTCTTCGAACAAATTGGTAATCGACGAATTGTGTTCAACCACCGAGGTTTCACTGTATGCATGAAACGTGTACAGCGCAATTTAAAATGTCGCATGACCATTTGACTGCAGCAAATTTATTGGACGAACTGACTGGTGCATTGAAAGCTGAAATTGAATGATCAGTATGCATGTAAACGCACTGATTAACTGGTTGTGTTAGTTAAGTGTGTAGAAATGTAAACATGGCTCACACAGCTCTCTTATCCTCAAGGGGAAATTAAGCGAGCAGGGGAGTGGTTGGACAAGATACGCAGACGTGTCAGTATCACCAGGAAGACCCAGGTCCATTAATATGCTTTAGGACATAGGTTAAGTTTCTACAAATGGAGGACACCTTAATTTGGGTGAAGTTTCATAAGAGCTACAGACAGAAAGAGCAAGTGACTGACCGACAAACTGACAGAACATGACTATGTGGGGGCAAGCCGCAAGTTTGGAAGATAAACTGGGTATGAGATGGTAGACTGGTGGAAAAGTGGAAAGTCCATCTTTTAGTACTGTAAAAATGATCTTTGATCTATAAAGCCTTTCTTTTAATGTCCATCACTGCTGTTTAAAAATAAAATAATTTCAGAACACTACATCCACCACAGGACGGAACTAACTAAAGCTAACACAAAATCACACCATCCTACATGATTACAGCAAACTGCTGAAGTAGAGCTCGTATATAAATATAACCCTTGCACCTTTAATACTTGTTCTATCAATTAAACACTGTGTTTGTACTGCTGTGATGTGTGTAGAACTTTCAAAAACTATATCTGTTCCTATAAAAAAACCCTCCTTGAAGTGATTTTATCTTTTTCTTCATGTATAGTCTTGCATGTATTTGGTGTAGACATTGCAACATTTCATGGTTTTTTTTTTTGGTTTGGGAAACAACAAAAACAAAGTAATAGTAGTAATAATGATAATAATAAAAATTGTCCTTTAAGGAACAACAATTACCAAAAAAAAAAAAAAAAAAAAAAAAAAAAAAAATTACAGCAGCATCTAAGCAAAAGCAGTAGCAGCAGTAATAACAATAAATAAATATAATCACAAAAAAGTTCAACAATAATGAATAAGACAATTAAAAAAAACACACTAATTGTCCCTAGCAATAAAAGAAATAAAAAAAAAAAATAAAGAACAGGTATATTGGTTCGATACTGTGGAAAGTTTTTCTGCAATGTCCAGCAGTCACTAAAGATTAAATGTTAATTTCAACACCATCAGGAAGCTCTATGCTCTAAAAACGTCAGAACTCTCGGCACATTTTCCTTTCCCATCTATCCGATTCTACATTCCCAACTTCCTCAAGTAAAGCCTGTCGCTTTCCAACTCGTACTGATCCTTCTGCCGACGTACTGTGTCCCATTTCTTCCTACCTCACTTACTTTCTTTACCCTCTTTTAGTTCTTGTCTTCGCTCTCATGCAGTGATTTGGCTTTGAAGCGCGGTGACTGGTCAGCTATGGTTTTGGGGAAAACGTGGCTACTCAGTAAAACTGTGGACGCATGACAAGGGATAACAGGAGAAAAATCAAATCTACTTTGGTTTGCCAAACTAAAAACACTAAACGAATAGGAAGAAAATGTATGGAACTAGGTTTCATAATAGAAAATGATTTGTGATAAAAAGACTTATTTCGATGGAGTTGGATGGGTGTCAATGCAAAAACCTTCCACTGATTTAGATCTTTCCATTCAGACTCGTCTCAGACTCCTTTTCTCATTATCCAGAGATATTACAAGAAGCAGTGTGACCACGATGCCACTTTTCCAATCCCTTCTTGTATGCAGTGCATCATCTGAAGTTTGGCTTACACTCCATTCCAAAGTGGTTCCTGAAGCATTCATCAGAAAAGCACTTTGGAGAAGTTCATGACTTGGCATGTCAATGGTTGATGGAAACATGCCAAATATGCCATCCAACAGAGACAAGTCCATGAGGCCAGGGGTGTGATGATTAGGGTGCTGGGCGCAGGTTCAAGACCCCCACTGGGCAAGGTCTTAACCACAAATGTTCCTCTGTCCACCCAGTAGATTAAATGAGCATCACTAAAAATACTGGGACCGTATCCCTCCCGGTGGAGTTGAACTTGCCTCACACTACAGAAACTGGATAAAACTGAGGAGCTCAGGTCTAAAAATCCCAACAGACCTGCTCTCCATGGTGGAAATTTTTGCCACGTTTAAGACAATGGGCATCATGTTCAAAGCAGCTAAGCTACTGGTATGACAACATTTTCCCAACATTCATGAGCCTGTTTTATCAACTGAGTCAACTTCAAACCATCAACAATAAAGCTGTTTCTTATGAACTCACTCTTTTCCATGACTTAGCTAGCTGCATTTTTAATGTATCAATTTCAATATTGCCGTGATGACGAGATACAGCAATCTTCTCAAACAACGTCTCTACAACAATCTCAATCTCATCTCAGTGAATACTAGTCACAGAACCCACTTTCATCTGAATACTAGAACCAGGAACGCTCCCAGTGCTTCTGATGAAACAAACCAGACGATATATATAGAGGTTATATATCAAGCAAACAATTCTCCTCTCAGTCTTTCTCCTACTTGCATACATGTGACTCTCCTGAGGTGTGTAAAGTACATTCTAGATTAAATGCTACAAGCTAAACAATTTTTTCCTTTTGTCTTTACAGCAAAATAACTCCCCCTTCAGCAGATGTTGAACACCAAACACTTTTATGCGCCATTTCTAACAAGTCCTAATTTTCAAACTGTGGGTTAGAATTGTTATCTGATTGACATACACACATTTGAGAAAAACGAGGACTTGCCATGTATTAAAATTTAGATCAAATAAGACTACTTACATATGCACAACACACACACACACACACACACACACACACACACACACACACACCTTGGCTCAGTGTTGTTCGACTACTCTGTTCAGTCCCTGAGTAAGGGGCTAATGTAGGATAAGGAGCTAATGACCGTGGTGCAGGACACAGTATCAGTATGAACACAAAACTGTACACACACTATGAAGGGCGGCTACACTCACCGCGCAGCCATATGGCTTACACTGAATCAAAGTCAATACGTGGTGATATTCACAGATGTTGCTTTACACTGTACAGTGCACTATAGCTTATAACGGTAGTGAACATGTATGACACTATACATGGGAAACGTGCACAACTAGCAACTCCTAAGACTATTGTCCGTCCTGATAGAGTGGTGGATGAAAAGAAAAAAAAAAAAATATATATGTATATATTTATATGTATATAAAGACATATTTAAATAGGTTTCAGATTTACAGCACTAGACTTGCCCATGCCTGTCTGTCAGTCACCTGTAATCGATCTCAAACCAGCCTTTATCACTTGCCACATCCTTTCCTCTTTTTACACACTCCACACTCTCTCTTCGTCCATTTCTCTGTCCGTCCATCTTTGCACGTACGGCTACCTGCTGAACAGCGAGTGGAGCTGGTGTTGGCTGTAGCATTGGCTGCTGCGTGGAGACTCGGTGCGCTCCATCACCGTCTGAAACCAGCCTGCCACGTCCACCTCCAGTACCTCATAACGACGGATGAAACTGTGTTCCTGTAGCATAAAGGCCAGAGAGAGGCCAAAATCTGAACCTTTTGGAATTTCTCACATTTCTGCATAAAATCACCATCAAATGTGATCTGATCTTTGTCAAAATCACACAGATGAAAAAACAGTGTCTGCTTTAACTGAAACCACCCAAACATTTATAGGTTTTCATATTTTAATGAGGATAGCATGCAAACAATGACAGAAGGGGGAGGAATAAGTAACTGTACCATCACATTTAATATTTTGTGCCCCCCCCTTTGGCAGCAATAACTTCAACCAGACGCTTATATATAACACTAATATATATATATATATATATATATATATACACACACACACACACACATACACAGCAAGCTACAATGCGTGGTGTACCTTTCTATTATAGCCAGCATGAACAGTTTCAGATGTTTGTGCTACAGTAGCTTCTGTGGGATCAGTTCTGATGTCCAAGCCTTTACTCACCACATGCATCAATGAGGTTTTGGGTATTCATTATACTTTTGAGAGCTAGCTGGCTGCCACATGATTGTCTGATTGGAAATGACCAGTGAGGATGAAACTATACGTTTTAGAATGAGTGCATTTATATAAAAGTTGATGCACTGCATAAAGCCAGAGCTCCTGACAGATGTCTCTATTGATAGGCGTCCGAAGCTGGTGTTATAAGAGCGGCGTGACTCAATTAAGGGATGAATCAACTACAGCTCAGAAATAAATAAAACTATGATCTGGAGTGAAAGCAGGAAAGGCTGAAACCGAGTTCTCTTTACATGCACTGCTTCTCACTAGCTAATTTCCGAGCTCATATGTGGCACCTGTCTAGTGAGTTGAAGCATCAATTTAAGGAGTTTAAGCTGGATGATCTTGTGAACATTCCGTGATGTTATGCCTGATGCCATGGTTGCCTGCCTACATGGGTTAGGTTGTGTGCTTTTTATTCTGTGTGAGTCTGAGCCGTCATGTATGAGCCTCTATTTTGGGGTTTTCACTTTCGTTGTTAGTAATAATTTACTGATTCTTTTTTTTAAAGCCTGACTGATAAATGTTATCAGTTTTCCTGTGGTGGCACAGAGATGGGACCAGCCATCCTGGACAAGTTCAATGCCTTTGGAGTTTCGCTCAGGAGCGCCAAATGTCACTTACTGGCAAGTGAACAAATACAAATCTGTAAAATTGACTAAAGAAAGTAGTATAATATTGTGCAAACACAACTTTTATTTCATTGTTGATCTCGTAATGCTTTTTAAAGAAATGCTCCTCTTTTCCAGAGTATTATATAATATTCTAACCATGAAGTGTATTGTGGTACAGTTGTGCTAATAAATGAAACACTTACAAGCAGCTTGTGGTATTTTGGCCTTTTTCTGTGATCCTTTGTGAGGCTGCAAGGACAAAGAAAATAATATACGTTCAGTACTCTAATATCGCATGATTTGCCTAAACTTTAACATAGTTCATGGTTTGTCTAGAAAGTGGGTATACACGTGTAAGTATGTATACCAGTCTTTAACAAAGGATTGGAAGTCGAGGGAGAAGCCCATGCTGAGAGGCAGAAGAGGAGGGTCCTCCTGTAGCACTTTGGTCAACACCTCGAAGTCTGTCTTGCAGTTCTTGTACGGAAATTGTCCGGTGGCCAGCTCCACCTACAGAACACGAGAAACACATTGGAACTAAGGCATCAGTTAACACCATTGATTACTTTCTAGTACATGCTACAGAACAGAGGACATAAACTAAGCCACTCCTGGAACCTTGTCAGTAGACGTCCTGGTTATTAAATTTTTAAAAAACTGGCTTTCCATACGAAAAACATTCTTAATCTGTATACAGTAGGCCCTCGCCATTCGCAGGGGTTCGGTTCCGAGCCCTCCCGCGAATAGAGATAATCCCAGAGTTCTGTAACCGGAAGTAAAACCCCATGTAACACGTCACATGCACGAATGAGCAGCTGGAAGTAAAATACTATGCATCTATGACACGCGTTAAAATATGCTTCTTAAACACATTCTATAGACAGTCTTACTCATTAATACAGTATTAATGTAGTAAAATATAGTAATGATTAAGAAAAACTTTTCAATTTTTACTCTTATTTATGATCAAATATAAACATTATACAGCATATACTGTTGTAAAGCACTCGTTTTAAAGTCTTTTTCAATTATTATTCCAGTACAGTACCTAAGTTAATTCTGAGAATGTTTGTGCGTGAGATTTTATGTTCTGTAGCATGCGAATGTGAATTCCCATCACATATCCCACAATTTACATTACAATCCCAAGTGCCGCAGTCGTCGTTTGGCCCCTTTCCACCTGGGCTCATTGCTAGCTGGGGTGCGGCTCGCATCGAGCTCTCTACCATAGCATATTAGCTCTGCTAATAGCATATTAGCTCTGCTAATTTATACATGCCCGAAGATACTCCGATCTCATAGCTGTAGTAGAGTCGACCGGTCATAGACGAGCATAGTGCAAAACATGAAAACACGAACAAACAAAGCAACAAATAAAACAAATTAAAACGAACAAAAAAACAATTTGACTCTGCGAACTCTGTGACGTCGCCCTCTGGGCAGCACCATCTTGGAGATGTCACTCCAACTTCAATGTAAAAGGACATGAAGAGTACTGTAATAAAGTTTATCCTTTTGGTATCGTTTGTTAAACATGCTACAGAACATAAAATCTCACGCATAAACATGAACTTAGGTAGTGTACTGGAATAATAATTGAAAAAGATTTTAAAACAACAGTTCAGAGAAAACCGTTGTTTGTCAGGAGAAAGTCTTATTTCTTCAGAAGAGGCATCCAGCGTTTTCTATTGCTTAGCCAGAGAAGACGCATAGCGTTTGAGTGGTATCATAAAGTCTCCGACTTTCTCTTCAATAACAGTCATTAAGTTTATTTATAAGATTGTGAATACACATAATTTCTTGTCCAGCGGAACTCAACTCCTGCTGTTGGGGGTGGGGGTGCATGTGCGCGTAAACTTTAAAAGTTTTAAGCGTGAACACCGGTGTTATGTCAAGCAGAGCGAATCAAACAATGTTGTTCGTTTACCACTCTTAGGTGGTTGGCGAATTGAGCATTGAGAGTTTCAAATGTACACACACAAAAATAAATAAAATAAATATTCATGAACGCATTTATCATTGTTAATCGACATTTTTATAATATTAAAAAGCGTACACAGACATCTTATCCCCTCCCCCCTAGCGTACGTTTTGTACGCTTAGGAAAATGTTGAATGACCCCTTAGGTGCGCATCTGAGTGCGTGCACGCACAGCTGTGTGCGCACACACGTGTGTATGTGTGTATTTATTATATTTTATTAACATCTTATGTATTATTTTCGAATGTTTAATTGTTATTATAAGCATTTATAGCATTTAATATGTATTTATTGATATTATATACACATATACAGGTATGTATGAGAGATGTAAGACAGTGGTGAGGTGTGCTGTTGGTGTGACAGAAGAGTTCAAGGTGGAGGTGGGACTGCATCAAGGGTCAGCTCTCAGCCCCTTCTTGTTTGCTATGGTGATGGACAGGCTAACAGACGAGGTTAGACAAGAATCTCCATGGACTATGATGTTTGCAGATGACATCGTGATCTGTAGTGAGAGCAGAGACCAAGTGGAGGAAAATCTAGAGAGGTGGAGGTATGCCCTGGAAAGGAGGGGATTGAAGGTTAGTCTTAGTAAAACAGAATACATGTGTGTGAACGACAAGGACCCAAGAGGAACTTTGAGGTTACAGGGGGCAGAGATAAAGAAGGTGGAGGATTTTAAGTACTTAGGCTCAACAATCCAGAGCAATGGAGAGTGTGGAAAAGAGGTGAAGAAGCGCGTGCAGGCAGGCTGGAATGGATGGAGAAAAGTGTCCGTGTGATGTGTGATAGGAGAATATCGGCAAGAATGAAGGGAAAAGTGTACAAGACGGTGATGAGGCCAGCGATGTTGTATGGTTTAGAGACAGTGGCCCTGGGGAAAAGACAGGAGTCAGAGTTGGAGGTAGCAGAGATGAAAATGTTGAGGTTCTCTTTGGGAGTAACGAGGATGGATAGGATCAGAAATGAGTACATCAGAGGGACAGCACATGTTAGATGTTTTGGAGACAAAGTCAGAGAGGCTAGATTGAGATGGTTTGGACATGTACAGAGGAGGGATAGTGAGTATATTGGTCGTAGGATGCTGAGGTTGGAACTACCAGGCAAAAGGCCCAGAGGAAGACCAAAGAGAAGATTTATGGATGCGGTGAAGGCGGACATGAAGGTCGTTGGAGTAAGAGTAGAAGATGCAGAGGATAGGGAGAGATGGAGGCAGATCATTTGCTGTGGCGACTCCTGAAGGGAACAGCCGAAAGGAAAAGAAGATATACACATATACAGGTACGTATATGTCAATTCGGGGGGTTTGATCCTACTTTGTGGAATTCGGAGGTTGCGGGGGGATCTCGGTCCCAATTAACCACGGAAAGTGAGGATCCCTGTATTATATTTCGAAACCTTAAAAATGTCCACATCATTAACCTGTTTCATATTTTAATACATCTTTGTAACAAATAAAAAACATACCAAAGAGATACCGAGACTCCAAACGTCAGCTCTGATGTCATAGTCAGGCTTACTGGGGTCAGGAGGGTCTATTCTCTCAGGCTGAACACATCACACACACAGAGCACAACACAAAGTTACATTAAATTAATAAAGAGCATCAGTTACTCAGGTGTTGAAAATTTGTACATGCGGACATGGCTATCAGAACAGCTCTGTAAAATTCTTGTTTTGAACGTATCTTCACTCACCGCCATGTAAGCAGCACAGCCGGCGCTGCGGGTTTTAGCTTTGGAGTCAACAAGGCGACCGCTAATTCCAAAATCACAGAGCTTGATCTGTCCTTTCGCATCCAACAGGATGTTGGATGGTTTGACATCTCGGTGGATGACACCATGCTTTTCTTTCAAATATAGAAGAGCCTTCACGATCTGAAGAGTGAGTGGCAAACAGGATTTTTTTCACATTTCTCAACCAACTATACAAAAGACATTTAGGTTTTTATTTAATCTACATAAATAGAACATCAGAAAGAAAGAGAGGAAAGGAAATAGGAACATAATGAAGGCTCACCGCGACGGTCATCTTCCCTAGAATGGACTCTGGGATAGGCCCCTGAATCCGCTTTTTTAGCTTCTCTGCGCATGTCCCCATCAGTTCCATCGCAATGAAAACATCAGTCTGTGATCACAGCAACACCAACACAAGATTTGGAATTCAGACAGCATAAACAAGCATGTATACCTAATAAACTGACCAGTAACTATAGGGCTGTGTCCAAAACAGTGGACT
>CM045744.1:30698975-30713975 GCA_024760905.1 Plotosus lineatus | reverse complement strand
TATATATATATATACAGAAAAACCTCCGCTGACGAACGCTTAAGCTCACGAACTTTTCGCCTCAAGAACATTAAATTTGCGAGCATATTGTCTCTGCTGACGAACTAGTTTTCGGCGGACGAATCAAACCACGCGGTCGAACAGCGCCACGGTGGCGGCCACGAGAAGCTGACGCACGCTCACGGCGTCACAGTTCGTCACACCCCTTTCTTTGAATGCGGAAGTGGTTTGTGTTTGCTAGACATTTTGGACCATATTGAGTGTACTTTTGCTATTATGGGACCGAAAAAGACCCCACCACAGGCGGAGATCATTGAAAAACACGAACGAGGTGTGCGTTTGTGTGACTCAGCGTCCCAGTACCAGTACGCTAAGTCTACCACCATCCTTAAGAACAAGGAAGCTATTAAGGGTGCGTGTGTGGCTATGCGTGTTTCCAAACAGTAAGTCCCTCCCTTCCTCCTCCTCCCACTCCCTCCTTCCACTCCCTCCTCCTCCCACTCAATTCCATTAAGCCATCAACTACCATCACAAAGGTAAATAAAACGACTTTATTATACAGTACAGTTTATTTCTTTAATTACAATACAATAGACATTTATTATACATAAAATAAGGTATATTTTTGTGTAGTTTTAAGGCTTATTTAGTAGAAAATTATGTTTTATGGGGACCTGGGAACGGATTATTCTCATTTTAATGGTTTCTTATGGGAAATAAGTGTTCGGAAGACGAACTTTTCGCCTCACACACACTTTCTGGGAACCAATTATGTTCGTGAGCAGAGGTATCACTGTATATATATATATATATATATATATATATATAAATATATATATAAATAAAATATTCAATGCTATAAATGCTTATAATAACAATATGTAAATAAAATATAAATACATAAATACACACACATACAGATGGCATTGCATGAGAAGACGACGACACGCATAGATGCGCGCACTCAAGCGTGCAGTTGCGCGTACACACATAGATGCAACAATGTAACTAGTTTAGATGGGAGATTTTGGGTTGATTTTTGTTTTGTTTGGGTTTTTGCATAATTGGCCCTGTTTTTGTGGCATTTTCCTTAACCTTTTCCCCTATTGTTCCTTAAATTCCTTATTTTTAAATTCAATGAATATTTATTAAAAAAAAAAAAACGCAATGCAATGAAGCCGCATGAATTGAAGCGCGAAGTAGCAAGGGATCCCTGTGTGTGTGTGTGTGTACACACATATACATACATACACACATATATACATACATACACACACACACACGCCATGTTCGACGTGATAGCACTTTAAAAAAAATGGAGTGGGTGGGCGCTTATTAAAATGTTACCAGCGGAGTTGAACAGTAAGTGCTTATTCTCATCTAGGTGGGTTTTACTGGTATTTGTTATTCATTTTGTTGTATCAACCAAACTTCTTACACGAATGCTGAAAATAAACAGAAAACAGCATAAATTTTAATAAAAAGACCCCTTACTTTTCCCTCCCGGTGCTGTTCCTTTGAACATTTTCCTGGAAGTAAAATCGAACCAATCAACATGAATGTCAACTTCAGCACGTGGCACGTTGAACCAATCAACACGAACATAAACAGAAGCACATGGCCAGGAACATCTTTAAATTTATGAAGTTAGTGAGTAGGAGAATCGGGTGAAAAATACTCATCACTTTCTGATCGATCCATGTCTGGCTCATCGCTCCATGCATTCAGACTATCCCATCGTTTTGCTGAAGCAGTTTCTAATGGTTCATTGGTTGTTGGACATTTACCAAGAGAACACAGCAAAAAATGTTCCTGTTTTTTAAAGTACAGTAAAACAATCAAATGTGTTGTGACTGATGAACCTTATAGACATTCCCCAGTGGCAGAGGGTCTTGAAATACTGTGTAAGCTCACTTTTACAGCCAGTGAACGCCTCATTTAACTGTTACAGAGACTGATCGAATAAAATTGGTAAGCTTGATCTACGATTTTGCTCCCAGTACACATGGGCGGTTATTCGACGCAAGATAAAAAACATGGGGGGGGGCCTTATTGGAGCAGGGCGCTCATTATGTCGCATACGGTATATATGTAAGGCACTTCATTGAATGTAGGCGCTTGTCGCAAAAGCAAGCATGCGTTGAATATTTGTGTAGTACTCAACCTTCACTAATAAATAAATAAATCCATTCCAGCGCCTTTTTTCGTAATGCGAGTTTCGTAAATAGGGGCGCATTTTACATGTAAAATGCCTGATTCGTTCCAAGGCTCCCGAGACTACCCCATAAACCCTTTAAAAATGATAAAAGTACACCAATTTTGTATGAAATGTGTTAAAAGTAAAAGAAAATTATTTATTAAACCATTTAAACATTTTATTAACTGGTTTAATTAATAAATATGGCACTGCGGGCCACGCCCACAAGCAGGACGCTGGATAATTCCCGGCTTGACAAATCGGAGGTCCAAACTCAACTTTAACTTGATTCCTTGAGGGATTAGAGGTCCAGATGAGCCGCGTTTTGCTCACATGCGCCACATTTATTAAACATTTACTGAATTAAACTAAAAATGAAAGAGTTAAGCCTCTTTTCATCTCTGACTCTGTAGGCAGTCTGTCTCTATCTCTCGCTCTCTCTCACACACACACACACACATAAAACTCGGGCCACGCCCACATGCAACTCGCAGCTGACGGAACAATTATATTTAAATGTTTAAATGGACGGGATGTTTTATTTAAAGCGGAATTACAGTACCTGTTTGAAAGATTAGAGGTCCTCATTCAATATTAACTTGCTTCCTTTTGAGATCGGAGGTCTTCTCCCATGGAGCACTCCATTTTAAGATTGTGCCGAAACAATCGCTTCCGTCACTGTATTTCCGCTTTAAGGTCTCCTTCTGGTTCAAGATCGTCCCGATTGTAGAGGGGTTTCAGCGATAACGAACTATAACGCTGCATGATCAATCTCAAAACAAGCCAACAGTCAACTCTCCTTCACGCGTGTGACAAACAGGAAGTATGGGTACAGGAAGTATGGGTAACGTTCAGCTGCGTCATCCCTCCTAGCCAATGGGAGGTCAGCGGTGCAGGATGTTGGGAGACGGCCGATGAGAGAGAAATTCGCACATCGTGTGAAATTTTGATTGGCGCATTTGGCGCTTTTCGTAACAGGAGGTTGGTTTCGTATCGTGTGGACGAAAACTTAGGAAAGTTTTTCGTAACCCGGAATTTTTGTACCCGGGGTGTTTCGTAAGTAGGGGCCGACTGTATATATTTTTCCCCAACATACAGCCAGATCTCACTTAATCAGCTAAAGTACTCCATAATCCAAACCAGAGTCTTCCAAAATACCAAAATTTATTGTTTGTTTGTTAAGTTTTTGATGTTCCTTGTTTTTTTAACATCAAAACAAACATCGAAACCAAGATTGAATGCTTGCTACCTTGTTGGCTAACACAACTCAAAGGCAAGTTTGCTAGCTGGCATTCACTATTCACTGTAGTGATTATTGGATTTTAAGATTTACTGTGCCCGTCCTACTGTGTGACGAAGACTATCAGGACATAGAGATGCTACCCTAGTGCACTGTTATAACCAGCTGTTATATCCGCATGCAATACAGTGTACTAAAGCAGAGAGTAGTGTGCAGTACATAATGTATTGTATCATACACCAGTACATTTAGGACAGAGCCAAGGTGTGTATGACTCACGTTGGTGACTATAGCTCCATAGCACTGGATGATGTACGGGCAGTCATGGCTCTTCAAGACCACATCCAGATCCATAAGAATCCTCTTATTCTCGTCTTTATTACCTGTCCGCCGCATTTGCTGTACACACACACACACACACACACACACACACACACACACACACAGTATTTTAAAACAGCAAACTACATAATTTTCTTTTCTCCCTCAAACAGACAAGCTGAGGATAAATAATAATTACTTACTGGCTTTAATAGTAGGCATACAGATCGGCGATTAAAGAGTCATTAAGAGAAACACGCAAGTGTACACACATTTCTTTATTTTCTTGTCATGTGTAAACAAACCAGAATCCTACATGTGCTGAGTTAAGAGATATTAGTCATCTTGTACATGTGAATTCTGACGTAAAACATTCAGTATTTCTCAAAAAACTTGAGGGCGGCACGGTGGTATAGTGGTTAGCACGTCCGCCTCACAGCAAGAGGGCTTCGGATCAATTCCCATCTCTGGCATTTCTGTGTGAAGTTTGCATATTCTCCCTGTGCTTATGCAGGTTTCCTCCAGGTACTCCAGGTTCCCCCACACAGTCCAAAAACATGCACAGTAGGTTAATTGGCTGTTCCAAATCTCCCTTAGGTGTGAATGAGAATGGTTGCGTGAGTGTTGGTGTGAGGCAGCTGAAATGGGCACCAGCCTCCGCGCGACCCTTATTAGGATTAAGCTGCTTAGAAAATGAATGAAAAATCAAGTAAATTCAGTCAAATATATAAAAACCTATAAATGGGGTAATGTAGGTCTGGTGGATAGGGCGCAGGATCGCTGATCCTATAAATAAATTAAGTAAACCGACATCCTTCATCGTGATCCTCCGGATACTCCAGTTTACACCCACGATCCAAGCATATGCACATTCGGCTAATCATCTGTACCAAATTACTTCTAGGCCTGAATGTAAGTGTGTTGGAACTGTGCTGGATTGGTGAACTGTTCAGGGTGTACTCTGACTTCATTTAGAGTCAGCTGCAATGGACTCCCACCTCAATATTTTAGTAGGATTAAGCAGTTGGGAAAATCAAAGAATTAATTTTAAAACAATGAACGATGAATAGAAAGCTGAGTTGTACCTCTCGCAAATTAACATTTGAAAGCTTTAGTCAGAGCTGCACAACTGAATTGAACATGAGCTCAATACATGTAACCTACTGCTCAGAACATTATTGTTTGCCTCCTCAAAAACCAAGAACAACATTTAAACTATACAAAATTACTTCAAAATTAAATGAAAAATTCCTTCCAAACTCTCCTGTTACAGACGGCAATGAGTATATTTTCATCATCTGGTGGTTTTTACTTATATTTTTGGAGTTACAATCTGCTAAATATCCATTCTACAGTTTGAATTGGTTTGAAAAGGCTGCTGAAAATGGAAAAAATAGGACAAAAATTCCTGATTTCATATAAGGGAAGTTAATAGTAATAACAAATACAATACAAATATTAAACTAATAAATCTCATGTAAACTGATAAACATCTGAATAAAATTAAACTACTGGAACTGAATGTCCACTTGAATACAATAAACAAAAAAAGGCTTTTTTTATATATACTGTATTATAATGTGTGCATGTGTGTGTATATACACTCACCTTGACAGCAATGACATGGCCGGTTTTCTTAAAGCGCACTTTGAACACCTGTCCACAGGTACCACTTCCGATCTCGCCCTCATTGATCAGATCCGTCACCTCCGCAGGGTAACGCTGCAAAGTGCATGACCACAGCAAATCAACAACCACCAATCTATTTACTGTCTGAGATTTTTCAAAAGATTTTTAACATTTGCATGTATATGCTGACCAGTTAATCAGGTGTAACCTACAACCCTACAGTTCATCACTCTGCATGTGCAGATGCTCCCCGACATATTCATCCGTTTTACGTTTTCAAAAAAAAAAGAAGTCAAATTTTGAGTTTAGACATACCTAAGTAGTACGCTGACGTAATGATGCTGCATCCATTGTTTACAAACGACAGACTGATCTTGCCCCTCCTTCTTCCCAGTTCAGTTATATATAGATCGTTTTATATATATATATCTCAGTTACACAGCATGTTACCCTTGTGTTAAGACGTCATCTCTGTGATCTTTGTGTTTACACTGTTTTGCAGACTTTTGTAACCCTAAGCAAATATGGTTGGTCAGAAGCGTAAGCCGACTATCATGGGTGCAAGTCTCATACACAGAGATGAATTAACCATCTGCTCGGATCGGCACAATCTACCATGCATACTCAGTTAAGAAAAGAGAGTTGTAAAATGAATGAAAAGAGAACTCTCCACTCTGCTGGTGATTCACATCAGTGCAGGCTGTGTTCTAAACGAGTTCAACGGCACCCTTGTGCACTTGAAAGACCGAAAGTCCGTAGAAACCACAGTAAGTACACTACTTTCGGTTTTGAGCACCTCACATATTGTAAGCGTTGATTGGCTGTATTAAGCTTCAAGTAAAGTGACACGGTATAAATAAGTGATTTATTTGAAATAACGTTGATATTATTTGATATATTTGATATTATTTTACAATGTTATGTTTATAATAATTGATTTGGGGTGTTTTATGAGATACAGTAATAGTATTTATGGATGTAGAGTACAGTATGAGCGTCATACGTCACACATCATACATCACTGTAACAACTTACGTTCACTTTCAACTGACGTACGGCCGTCCAGATCCAATTAAAAACATAAGTCAGGGACCGTCTGTACTCTATATGTATGCATTACTATACAGTCAATTGGTGCTTCTCACCTGTCCGTCAATCTTCAGGTAACCCGTTTGTTTCATAATTTCCTGCAACTTTTGGTCTATTTCAGCACTACACACAAAGAAAGCACATTTGGATCACTATACAGTTTGTGTAACTGTATTAACATACATTTATATAAATTTAATCATATATGTAGCCAGCTTGCAATACTTCTCCAAACTCTTCTGCAGGCCATAGGGAGGAGTAGGCAACGTGAGCATGTGTCGAGGCCGACTGGGGTACGAATGATGCTGTGGCGAGCTCTCGGAGGAAGAAGAGCGGCTTCCGCCGTCGTTAGCCAGTGGCAGCTGCAAAGCTGAAGAAGGGGGAAGAGGGATAGAAGCAGAAAAAAACTCCATCAGAGCCAGTGATTTCTGGTCAGACTGACAACTAGGCGCTTCATTTGAGGGGATTTAAACTGCAGTACTCTACAGGAATATTAGCTTGAAACAAATTCCAAACTTATAACTTACAAATCAATTTCTTAAGTGTCAACACCATAGCTTTGTATATTTTATAGTCGTAGGTTATATAATATATAACATAATAGCCTCCTGGGGTTAGAACCTCCTAAAAAAGTTGACATAGTTCAAATTGTGCTCCACATTCCTGTGTTTCGCCGCACTGCATGAAGGCGTATGACTGCCAATTTCCCCCAACGGATAACATGCCTGTGGATGAAAACTAGTTAGTGTGGGTTAGTCAGTTCATTCTGAGCCACACACAAACAACAAGACACCTGCAATACACATACATACACGCGCGCGCACACACACACACACACACACACACACACACACACACACACACACAGGCAGCGCTCAGCCTTGAAAACTGTCAGCCATTTCAAAAGAACAGACAGACAGATTTAAAGAGAAGGAAAAAGGCCAAACAAGCTCAAACCCAGCAACAACCGACCGCTTCAGATACTCCGTCAAGTGCTGTATTAGCTTGCATGTGTACGTCCGCAAAACCGAGCCGTGCAGTTACAGCAACATCATGCACAGTGTCTGTCCATCCATGGAAACGGGTTAATCCATTCTTCAACACCATCATAATCATAACCACAAACACTCGCGCGCAAACACACACACAACCACACATAGCTCTGCCAATGAAACTCGCTCTAGCACACGAAGAGAGGAATAAAGCAAGAGATGGATGGATGAGCAGGAAAATGAGAGAAATTGTAGGATAGGACAGAATCAAACAGGTGATGGAGATGGTGAGCACAAATCCTGAAATCACGTTGGACTTTTTATGCCAAGACACAAAAAGCCTGGCATTGGAAAAGTAGAAGCAAAGGAAGTGAATTTGAAAAACGATGGTATGGTAGCAAGAAGGGAGCGATATTATGAACGATATGATGAATATAATGAGGAAATATTCACTGAAAATTTAACCTTAAAGTAAATTATTTCTATTGCGTTTAAATGTTTTGATCATATAAACCACAGGTGATAAAAACTCATGCCACAAATCACCATGTGGCTCCAGGTTTCTGTTTCAGCTAAGAAGCAGCACACCTGACTGCTCATTGAAACAACTGACCTGCGTCTTCAGGCACTTGATTGGTCAGTCTCCGTACAGAGCACACAGATTGACCAATCAACTGCCTGAAGACTCAAATCGTTTGTTTAAATGAGCAGTCAGGTGTGCTGCTGTTTGGTTGAAACAAAAATCTGGCGCCACATGGCCCTTTGTGGAACAAGTTTGAGACCCCTGATATAAACTGATGACAACGTGTCTGAAATTAAGAGACAGTTATTAAGGAATTTATTATTATTTTAAGGAATTTATTATTAATTTAAGGAACAGTTATTAAGGAATTTGCCAGATATGGACTTATCAGAAAGTGATGAGGATTTGTCACCCGATTTTCCTGCTCACTATCTTCATAAATTTAAAGACGGTCCTCGAGATGTGCTTGTTTGTGTTGATTGGTTCAACGTGCCATGTGCTAAAGTTGACATTCATGTTGATTGGCTCGATTTTACATCTGGGGGAAAATATTTAAAGGAACAGCACCAGGAGGGTAAATTAAAGGGTCTTTTTTTTTTTATTTATGCTGTGTTCTGTTTATTTTCAGATTTCATGTAAGTAATTTGGTTGATACCTCAAAATACACAAATACCAGTAAAACACTTTTATTCTTTTATTATTCATGTTTTCCACCTCGATGCTAATAAGCACTTACCGTTGCACTACGCTGGTAATATTTTAATAAGTGCCCACCCACTCCAATTTTTTAAGCGCCCTGGGCGCTTATCACGTCGAATATGGTATATTTTATATTGTGTACTATATATTACACAAGAAAGTAACAATCTGATTGGTCGGTAATATCGAAATTAAAGAAAACAATTTTCTGATAATCAAACAAAAATCAATAAAGATTTTATTAAAGTTTTTTTTTTGTTTTGGTGTAATGTATACTATAACATCTTTCATGAGCATAGTTTATTTATGTTTTCATGTAGTTCTACAATTTAAAAGAGAAGGCTAAAGAGAAACCATTAGCTACATGGTACTAACCCAGCTCAAGACACACAACTCATCTGACCTGCCACTGTCATGGTTAACATACGTAAATATGGACTAGGAAAATCTTCTTTTGCTCTGCTTTTCTTCATGTTTGAGCAAAATAGGGTTAGGGTTAGTTAAGGAGTCACTGTTGCACGTGTTCTCGAATGTGCTTAGAGCTTGTGTCCATCATAATTTACAAAATGGAACAAAACTTTTATGTTCCTATGAAGTATACGAAAGTGAATCAGATAGAAAGGGGGTGGTGTGATGTATGTATTTATGAGAGAGAGAGAGAGAGAGAGAGAGAGAGAGAGAGAGAGAGAGAGAGAAATGCAGTGCCAGAGGGTGATTTGGTAAATGGTACCTGCGCGCTGGGAAGGGGCTGGAGCAGGACTGAGCTGGATCACGATGACTAGATACAGGAGAGACAAACAAATGCTCATTACTGAGAGGGGTTTGAAAGACCAGCCATTCTTCTCAGCTCACACACACTGTAGGTAACTTGAAGTACATGTGTTTCTCCATTCAGGAAAAAATTGTTTGCTCTCTCATACACACAGGCCACATAAACCCAACATCCAAATTGTATTTTAAAAAAAAAAGTGGATAGTTTTCAGCACAAAAGTGCCAGAATATCAGAGAATGTCCTTCAGCTAGGGCTGGGCAATATAACCTAGGAATTATATTGCAATATTTTCTGATATTCTCATGATAACTACCTGATATTTACCATGGTACAGTACATTATTATAGGAAGATAATGTCTGGATCTAAAAGACTGTGACTGCATGTTCAACTCTTTGCAATTACACTGACGAGCCAAAAAAAAGTGTTTCAGACTTTTCTATTTCGTGTACAAAGTCTTCTCCAGCACAGACACAAACTTTTCAATAGGATCAAGACGCTGCGGTGTCAGTTTATAAGTTAAAATGATTCCTACACGCTCCCTGAACCATTCATTCATTTTCTGAAGTGCTTAATCCTAATTAGGGTGCACCTATTTCAACCGATTGTGGGCGAGGACAGAGTACACTCTGGACAGTGAGACATATGGCCAGCCTTTGATAACCCTGTTAGCTGCACTGGGAGGACAGCAGTGACAGCTATACTGATAGTAGGGCATAAACCCCCGACCTTGGGATCCAGCACACTACCCCTGGGCCTCACTGGCCCTCCCTGAACCGCTCCTTCACTATTCTAGCCTCGATTTTATACCCACATCATCATGGAAGAAACAGTCCATTGAATAACCTGTCCATAACAGTCCGAGATGGAAAAACTGGTCATAACATTGCTGGGCCTTGACCAGACCAAATGATGCCAACATCATTACAGCACCTCCAGAGGCATGTACAGTGAATGATGAATGATGGGAACTATGAATGATGGGAACTTCACTCCATCTGCTTCCATTCTTCAACAGACACTCCCATCACTCTGGAGCAGGGTAAATCGAGACTCATCTGATCACATGATCTTTCTCCATTGCTCCACACTCTGAACTTGATCTCCCCAGTAGTCCATATCCTTTTATTCTGATTACTCTCATTAACAAGTGGATATTTATGGCCACACAGCTGTTTAATCCCATGAGTTCTCATTGAACTGCATGTGTGGAAATGGTCATACTTAACTAATTTCCTGATGTTTCATCATTCTCCTGTTATTTTATTTATTCGATGTAGACAAACTTGCCTTTCTAAAACACTAACACATTTTCCAGGATGACAAGGAAATGTTTTACAACATGGTTGTTTAATAAATGAGAAGCTACTCACTGCATCAGCTAAGGTTAAAGAACGTGTCAGCTGTGACATACTAACAGACCATTCTTTTTTTATTCTCCATCCTGAGTTGATGGCAGTGGCATCAAAAGCTACCTGGGGGTTCAGTCACTTTTAATCCGACCCCCAGAGGGAACGTGAAAGGGTGGTCTCGAAAGTATTTTTAGGGCAATCTCCTTTTTGAATGTCATGGAAAACGTGACAGTCGTGTCACGGCTCTGTTTAAAGAGGTAGTTTATACATAGGATGTACATAGTATGTACTACATGTAAGCTCAGGATAAGCTACTGTATTCAAATTAATAAATGTTTAAATCAAAGCACTAGTTTGGGCTTCTTTAAGAATACAATAATCCTGTATTCTTCTTGTGTTAAAGAAAAAATAAAATTCCTGTTCTTAAAATTATTTTGTTCCCGTCTCTTACTCCTATCTTGGGTTTACAAAATAGAAATCCACCAAACAAGGAATAAAAAAAACAATTGTCTTATTAATTACTGCAGTCATTATCCATTCAAAGGCCCTTGCCTATTTGCTTGTTTAAATCCAGTTGATTCCCCTTTTTTGGCAGGGAAGTGTATGGTAGTCTGCAAGTTCATGAGCTGCTCTCACATGATGTATTTTTGCTCCTTGTTCTGGAAGGCTTTGTATATTTACTTTGCTTTTGCTCCTGCTTTTTTATTCTTGGTTTTTGGATATTATTTCTGTCTTACTCTATGTTTGTGGTTAACAAAGTCCTCTTGCTTCCTCAGGGTAAGCTTGCAATATAACAAAATTACTATTTATTTAGCTAGTTCTTGTACAACACAGGACATTGCACAGATGCTTCAGTGATGTATTCATGGGCACAAAAACAATAATTTCTGATCATTTCATATTTCTGCCAAATTGCATTATTCATGATAATAAAATAATGTATCTATATATCGCCAAGCCCTTCCTACCCATCTACCAACACAGTGTTACTAACGTCAAACCACAACAATGTCTACCCTTAATCAACAACCAGCGGCTGTCTGACAAAGACCATATGGTCTGAAACCAAACCCTGCTCGAGTCATTTTGAAACCAAAATCGGTAATCAGGAAGTCCGAATTATTTCATCTCAACCTTTGCTGGTTTCCTCTAAACCAGGGGTCACCAATCTTTTAGAAACTGACAGCTACTTCTTGGGTCCCAATAAATGCGAAGAGCTACCAGGTTGATACACACTTCTGAAATAACAAATTTGCACGATGATTTAAAAAAATAGCAAAAAAATTAGATGCAGCTCTATGGAGTGTGGTGCAATGGAGCCGCGGGCCTGTTCTAAAAATAGTAGTGAACAGGCTAGCAGACGACTCATGCTGTCGTAGCGAGCAACCTGGTGCCCGTGAGCACCCTGTTGGTGAACCCTGCGCTTAACCAACAAATGTGGGTAATAAAAGAACAAACTATTTTTTTATCGAGTACTGGTAAATTGCTCCACATGGTAACAGACAATTTCAATCCCATTCATTTATTTCATAATACAAGGATCCCTCACTTTCCACGGTTAATTGGGACCGAGATCCCCACGCGAACATCGAAATCCAAGAAGTAGAATCACCCCCCAACTCCGACTGACGTATACGTACATGTTTCTGTGTATACAATATCAATAAATACATATTCAATGCTTGTAATAACAATTAAACATTAAAAAAACATAAGATGTAAATAAAATATAAACAGATGGTATTGCATGAGAAGACGACGACACACATACATACGCGCGCACAGATGCGCGTGAACACACAGATGCAACAATGCAAGTAGTTTTGGGTTGTTTTTTTAGGGGCGTAGCGATCTTTTTTAGGGGTTATCTATACACTTTCTTCTAAGAGTATTAATCAGGCAAGTGGTCTATAATGATATCAATAAACTTTTCAAGGTATTTAACCAATATCCTACATTTGGCATAAATTTAAAAAATATATATATTATATATATTGTCTGAGTCACAGTAAATCTCACCATATCCAGATCACGGCACTATTTTTACAATCACCCACACCTGCATATTATTTTGTCTGTCAAATCACATTTCCTTGTGAAAGCTGGCTGTTCTTAACTAAATCTAAGTCTCCTGATAGCTCAACAATATAACATTCGCCATATAATTTGAAGATCACAAGTCTGAATGCCACAACCATCACAGAGCAAAAATTGTCAGATTGAGTCACATACAAGTACAGCTTCGCTAATGGAACAAAAGTTTTTGAGTTTCGTTTGTCCGTACAAAAACACCGTCTAAATCTTGCTTTGGACATGGGATTTAGGATTTTGCACATGCTGCAGAATACTTTTCGCAGACTGAGCAAATTTCAATATGTTCCACAATCATATGTCCAAAATCCTTTGTGCAGTTGGACACCATGAATCTTGTTTTATTTAACTTTAAAATTAGATGTCCCAATATTTAGTCCCATTACCAAAGCCATTCACAAAACCAATCATAAGTCTAGACAGTAAGTTTATGTATGTGGAAGAGGATGTACAGCACGTTCCTCATTATGAGTTTTGCTTCTATGGCACACAGTATGAGCAGCATTATAGAAAGAAACTCCCTGATTTGTTGGATTAGATAGTGTGTGGGAATTTTCAAGTCCAAATTTGGTGCTGAGGACTATCTAGTCACTTGCCACACAACGTGAGAAATATATTCCTAATGTTGACTATACCTTAAGTTTATCCACCTAATGTTACTACAAACCCATCAGCACCTTGACTAAACCTTCTTAAAAGAGTTCACAGGAATCTACTGTTGAAATGAACTCATCATGAGAATGTATTCATAAACACAAGTAAATTAAACCTATACTTAGATCAAGGAAAGTGAAACTGGTTGCACCACAATTGACATAAAACTATGGATCATGTGTTCATATGACATGCATGCTCTAGATCAGAGCTGTCAAACCATCAAATGTGGCCCACCATCCCAATTTCCCAGGAGAACCTCCAAAGAATTTGATTACCATATATTTTTGCAGCAATCATTAGTATCAAAGGTATTTCAAGCTGAGTGATGCTCAGTGATTATATTCTCCCTCAATAACAGAAATGTCCTGACATGGAGCTCAGTTAAAGAGTTTGATACACACATTCTAGATGAAACCAAAATCAGTTTCAATCCAGCTACAAATGTTAATGAAGTTTTATACATGCTGACAAGGAAAATGCAGGAAAAATGAGGTGTAAAAGCCGTTTTGTTTTTTTTTTAAGTCAATACATGGATATATCAGACACAATCAGATGCTTCGCGGGAAACCCATGACCTGTCTCGTCTGACTGGTTTGGTACGTATCGAAGTTTTGGTCATTCATAAATCCTGTACAAATCACTGAAAATTCCACATCACATACTTGAGTCAATCAGTAACCACAAACATCAACTCATCTGGGTCTTCAAACAAAAGACCCAAAATTGATTTTTTTTTTTTTTTTTAACATGCCTATTAATCTGTAAGGGAAATTATTCCCCCTACATTTAACTCATTCAAAGTGAGCACAGATAATTGAGGCAGTGGGCTGCCACACACACATACACATTGGGGGTGTCTGGAGAGCAGTATCTTGCTCAAGGGCACTTCAGCCATTTATCTGTCAATCACGCCTCCACATCCAATTGAACCAACCCCATTTCAGTCCCACTGCCACTTCTCTAACCATTAGGCTATGACATACTAACAGTTTTCTTTTCAAATATTTACCATGTGATTAATGATAATTGACTGACAGCTAGGGACACGCCCCTTTTTCGTTCCCTAGCTTTGTAGCAGGGCTGATTAGGGGTCCCTGCCTTTCCTGGATTCTTCTTCTTTTCCTTTCAGCTGTTCGCTTTTTTTTCCGGGGGGGGGTCAGCACAGCGAATCTATGATTCACATGTTTGATTTGAAACAGGTTTTTACATTGGATGGGGGCAGTGGTGGTCTAGTGGTATAGGGCGCTGGATCGCTGATCCAAAGGTTGGGGGTTCGAGTCCCACTCTCCACAAGGTTGTCACTGTCCCCCTAGTGCAGCTCACTGGGTTATCAAAGGCGGGCCATGTCTCTCACTGTCTATGGTGAGAGGCATGTAAAAGAACCATTGCTGACTTTCGTAAAGAGGAGCTGCAAAGCCGTCAGCGTGTTTCTGTCCCTT
>CM045744.1:30631475-30693975 GCA_024760905.1 Plotosus lineatus | reverse complement strand
TTTGGGTTTATCCAAGGACATCAAAAGAAGCTTAGCTTTGTGAATCTTGAGAAATACCCTGATATCGCAATTTCTCTTGAACTTATACAAAAAAAAAAAAAAAAGAACACTTTCCCCCCCAATTGCATTGGATTCCGTTTGTAACAATTCAAAACGTGCAACAGCTGCAATTAATGAGCCCTAGTTTTACAATGGTTTTCGAGAATCAGGTTTTTGGATTGTGACCCCCAGCACCAAACCAATCAGAAGTCGTAGTGCCGTATACAGTATTTAGAAATATCAGATTGCCTATGCTTATCTGAAAGGGCATGATGAAGGTAGTGGAGGCATACGAGACAGTCAAAAGCCTGATTTCATGGTGTTGCTGGGAAGAAGGAAAAGTTTGTTTACACCAAGGGTTTGCAATATACAGACAGTCTTCGCTTTATGTTTGTTCGCCTTACGTTTTTTTTTTTTTCGATTTTACGTTTTTTGTAAAAAAAATTTTTTTTGTAAGTCATTTTGAGTTTCGTTCGTAGTAGACGTAGTACGATACTTACACATGACATTGCGTCCATTGTTTACATGGCACTGCATCATTCATTGTTGACAAATGACAGACTGAACGTGCCCTCCTTCTTCCCAGTTTACCGCGTGTTACCCTTGTGTTAAGACGTCGTCTCCGTGAGCTTTGTGTTTATGTTGTTTTGCGTATTTGTAACCCTAAGCAAATATGGTTGGTCAGAAGCGTAAGTCTACTAGTGATAGTGATAATCAGGATCAGTGGTAATAAGTGAATTTGATTAAAATGTATTATTTGAAAGTATTTTGCTTGAATTAATTTATTTGAAATTAATGTTGATATTATTTTACAATATTATGTTTATAATAATTGATTTAGAGGTGTTTTATGAGATACAGTAATAGTATTTTTGGATGTATAGTCCAGTATGAACGTCATACATCACTGGAACATACAGTAACAACTGACGTTTTTTTTTTTTTTCACCTTACGTTCGGCCGTTCGGAACGTAACTAAAACGTAAGTCGGGGAGCGTCTGTTATTTCTTATGAGAATAATTGTTTCATCTAATGAGCTTTTCAGCTCATGAGCTTGTCCTCAGAATGGATTAAACTCATGAGCTGAGGTATCACTGTATTCCCTTGTTAAAGGGAGGTCTTGATGTGTGTATATACTATATATACACACACATGGTAGGAATTTATACAAAATATGTCACAAATGGGAAAATCTAGTATTTTATGTTAAATTGCTATAGGACCACTAATATATTAACCTAATATATAAAAAATATGGCACTGATTTAGGAATGGGTTGGTGCTGAAGGGCACAGGATCAAACATTGGTGTTCATTTAAACGCATTATATTAACACACGCCTTTGTTTTTCAGACAGTAGTAAATTAAACATGTTTTGGACGGCATGGTAGTTAGCATGTCCACCTCACACCAAAAAGGTCCTGTGTGTATTTTGGCCCTGCAATGGACTGGTGAGCTGTTCAGGAATTGTTTATTGAATAAATGAACGCATGTATATGTGGGGTTGGGTTATTATGCCATGTACAAGGTCTTATATCTGCAATATAATATAGAGTATGATTTAGGTCTGGAGAATTTGAGACAATCTCTCTATAACGTGACTTTTATGCGTGGGGTTTTTTTTTTTTTTTCTTTTTTAGGTTTGAGAGGTTCATTTCCAAGATGTAGCATTAAGTTCGATCAAGTGAAAGTAATAATTCATGTATTGCATCACTCCATCCATTAAGAAGACTGTTTTCTTTCAAGTAACATGCTTACAAGACATCTACGCTAGAAGATTTAAAGGGACAGTGTAAAAGGTTAAGGCATTCCTGTGGTGTGAGAATGTAAGAGTTTCAATGGGTCGAAAACACCTTGTCTCATAAACAGGAAGTGGATCTTCTGTCACTGAATGGGTGTGAGGTGAAACGATAGATAGAGATAGATAAAGACTACATTTCAACTTGATTCAAATGGGCAGTGGTCGCTCAGTGGTTAGCATTCTGTACTTGAGACTGGAATGTCGAGAGGTCAAATCTGAGAGCTGTGCGGAAGTCATTGTCATGTTGCTTCACCTTGTTTAGCCGTGTGTTCTGGTTCACTCATAGGCTGCTCTGTATAAAAGCTTCTTGCAGGTGATTAAATGTTAGATTTGTAGAACGAGTCCATGTTTCTGTCACATTTCACATCCACCTTCGTCCTCCATCACAGTGTAAAACTCGATGCATTCTCTTCAACACATCCTCAAGCCAAGCTAAACAGCAGTCCTTCATCTCTACTGAGTCACAGTGTAGTGGTTATGACTGTCTTTCTGTATAATATCACAGTTGGGGGGTGGGGGGGAGATAAACAATCCTAGATGACTCCTGTGTGACCCTGACCGCTCTGCAGGAGCTCAGCAGAGATCAGAGACGTAGTCAAAGTCACGGAAGCTGTCCTGGTCCTTGCGTGAGAGCACACGGGGTTCTCGTGGCGGCGTTAGGGTGGGCGCTTCAGTCGTGAATTCTTCATCAAAGTTGCTCACATCTTCTCTGTCTCCAATAGTGGGGATGAATGGAGGAGGAAGCTTACGCTGGAGGAGAGCCTCCCAGTCCATATTCTATAAGGGATAATGTCAGAAAGCAACATTTACAAATTCTGGGCTATATTCAGAGTTTAGTGTGTCTAGTGATTAATATTTAAAATCTGCATGTCAGACTTCAAGTAGCTTCCTGCTATTCATTCACACAATGATGTTAAAATTTTAAGTTATAATAGATGCTGAATCAATGCTATTTTATCAGCTTTAGAGCAACAAGGATTGCGATAGCATATTTGCTAATTACGTGAGCAATTTTTCCCATCAGTAGAGTTTTATAATATAAAATTAATAAAAATAGTGGTTTAGGAACCACGAGGAATCATTTTCATACATGAACTGGCACCACAGAGTCCTGATCTTAACCCCGTTGAAAGACTTTGCGATCATCAATTTAAGTGAAAGATGAGCCCAATTGGATGGAAATAATTGAAAGGGCTGATAGCTACAGTGGTGTATGTGTGTATATACAGTGGTACCTCACTTTACGAAAGTCTCACCAAATGAAAAATTCAGGTTACGAAACGCATTTTCCTAAAATTTTTGTCTCTGGATACAAAACAAGTTCATGTTACAAAAGCGCCATCTTAAAAATTCAAACGCGCCATTCAAGCATTCAAACAATTCGCGAGTTGCTTTTCCATTGGTTGTCTCCCAACACCCCGCCCTGCTCGCCTCCCATTGGCTAGTAGGGAGCTGAGTCTCCATAATACAGTACTGTAAACATAATGCCTTGCGTGTGCCTTCGACCCATTGTTCATCACATGCGTGAAGGAGAGTTGTAGTGTTGGTTCGTGAGTTTTTTGAGTTTTTTTTGAATGTGCTCATTGCAGCATTATTTTTCGTTATTAATCATGAGCCTCAAGAAAGTGATTCCCGGTGAGACTGAAAAGAAGAAGTGGGCTCCGTTATCAATAAAAGTAAAACAGGAGATGATAAAAAAATATGAAAGTGGGATGCGGTTGAGTGAGATCGCAAAGGAGTATGGCCGAAACCCCTCTACAATCAGGACGATATTGAAACAAAGAAGAGGTTGTCACTGAACAACGAGATGGACAGACTATAACTCCTTTGAATAAAGGAGAAAGTAATGGCCGGAAATACAGTGACGGAGGCGATTATTTTAGAAAAAGCAACCGCCATATTTAAGGACCTCGTGAAGGAGGTAATTTACTTTTAACACATATTTCATACAAAATTGGTGTACTTTTATAGTTTTTAAAGGGTTTATGGTGTAGTATTGGGAGCCTTGGAACGAATCACGCGTTTTACATGTAAAATGCGGTTCAATTTACGAAAAATGCAGGTCACGAAAAAGGCGCTGGAACGGATTAATTTCGTAAAGTAAGGTACCACTGTAGATATACATATATACACACACACACACACAGGGATCCCTCACTTTCCACAGTAAATGGGGACCGAGACCCCCGCCACTGCTGAATTCCATGAGGTAGGATCAACCCTCCCCGACTGATGTATACGTACATGTATATGTGTATACGTCTGTCTTCCTTTCGGCTTTTTCCCTTTTACTCGGGAGTCGCGACAGCGAATCATCTGATTCGCACGTTTGATCTGGCAGAGTTTTTTTTTACGTCGGATGCCCTTCCTGTCACAACCCTTTTAGCAAGGGACAGAAACACGCTGACGACTTTGCAGCTACTCTTTACGAAAGTCAGCAATGGTTCTTTTACATGCCTCTCACCATAAACAGTGATAGACATGGCCCGCCTTTGATAACCCAGTTAGCTGCACTGGGGGGGGACAGTGACAACCTTGTGGAGAGTGGGACTTGAACCCCCAACCTTTGGATCAGCAATCCAGTGCCCTATACCACTAGACCACCACTGCCCCACATGTATATGTGTATATAATATCAATAAATATTCAATGCTATAAATAGTCAAGGCTATAAATGCTTATAACAATTAAACATTCAAAAAAATGCATAAGATGTAAATAAAATATAAATAAAATATAAATATACACACACACACACAGATGCGTGTGCACGCACTCAGATGTGCATCTCACATAAAAATGTAAGTAGTTTTGCTGGGGAGTTTTGGGTTGTTTTTTGTTTTTGTTTGTTTGGGTTTTTTTTTTTTCAGTAACTCTGTCCTTTACACGAAAAGCATCATGGGTATTATGGAGATACAGATCCATAATAGCCAATGAGAGGGAACTGTGTCATCCCTCCTAGCCAATGGGAGGCGAGCGGAGCAGGATGTTGGGAGATAGCCAATGGGAGGCTAACGGGGCGGGATGTTAGGACATAGCCAATGGGAGAGCAACTCGTGCATTGTTTAAATTTTTGAGATGGAGCTTTCGTAACGTGAACTTATTTCATATCCAGAGACAAACATTTTAGGAAAATGTGTTTCGTAACCTGAATTTTTAATTTATTGGGACTTTCATAAGGTGAGGTACCACTGTATGTTCATTTTATGAATATGGTTGCATTAAACAACATGTTGAGGTGAAAAGCTAGTATTTTCCATTAAGCTTTAAAATTTATAAAAGGTGAACCATTACAAAAATATTTACACTGCATGTAAATGAAATAAAGAATACACCAAGAATGACTGCTGTGTCTTCTTATTCGACCTACAACACATTAGAGCTATCAGTTTATTTTTAAATACTTACTAAACATACCTAAAATATACCAAGATTTTCTTTCACTTACCCTGAAGAAAGGTTGCTTCTTGACTTCTTCAGCATCCTTCTCTCCTGAGCCCAGCCTCCTCTCTGGATTCCTCCTCAACAGCTATCAATAACAGAACAAACCCTCAGAACAGTCATGGACATGCCTGCTGTTAAGTGTTGTGTTTATATTTTCAGACTACAAACACTGTGTGTTTAATTGTGTTTGTGTCTGCAGAGAACCCACCCTCCTCATAACACCGATTGCTTCTGAAGACAGGAATCGTGGGTAACGGACTTCATCATTCACTATGCTGTCAAACACCTCTTCTTCATCGTCTCCTGGAAACGGAGACTAAAAAGAAATAAGAGAGGAATATACAGTACAGAGGGACAATCATTCAGTTTCTCAGAACAACCTCATTATTAAAATTATGTAAAAAAAAAAAAAAAAACGGTTGAATAATGCGAATGACGGTTTACATAAGATCAAAATAAGAATTTCAACATATCTACTAGTTTAATAAGGTAAGGTATGTGGGCTTTTTACACCCGAGTCTAGTGGCTCATCAGGCCAGTGATCATCCCCGGTTTCCATAGCGTGAAGTGACCAGGAGTACAACTCCTCCTGGATGAGACGCAAGTCCATCACAGGTTACCTTCCCAGTATATTTTACTGGTACCATTTATACTGCTGAGTGAACAGAGGCACACTTGTAGTTAAGACCTTGCCCAGGGGTCTTAGCACAGTGAGGGTCTAACTGGGATTCGAACACACAACCTCCTGATCATGAGCCCAGCACCCTAACCACTATGTCACCGGCCCCACTAACAGTTTAATAAATTCTCTTATAATTGAAGGGCTGAGAGACACAGTGGTCTTAACGCGCCCCCCCCCCCCACAATTTTTTTTTTTTTAATTAGATAAGGTCATATTTTGACAGATGTGGATAAGGTCTGCTGTTAAATGACAAAAAGGGTTCCCTTAATCCTCTTTATGACCTCATCCATACAGCCATAAGAATTTGCATGTTCTCCCTGTGCTTGTGTGGGTTTCTTCCCGGTACTCCGGTTTGCTCCTATAGTTCAAAAACATGCACAGTAGGTTAAGTGGCTGTTCCAAATTGCCCATAGGTGTGAGTGAGTCCGTATGTGGTCAGGCGAACCATACGGTATATCATTGTGATCACAGCCATGACAATCCCTGTCTGAGCATCATTGAAGCTTCAGGGATCGACGTCCATTGCTCTTGATTGGATGTAGACGTAGAGAGAGATACAGCCATATCATATTGTCAGCATTATGCCTGATTTTTTTTTTTTACTGCAAAATATTCATTCGTTCATTCATTCATTCATTCATTTTCTGCAACCGCTCAATCCTAATTAGGGTCGCAGGGAGGCTGGTGCCCATCTCAGCCGACTCCGGGCGAGAGCAGAGTACACCCTGGACAGCTCGCCAAGCCATTGCAGGGTGGAAAACACGCTGACAGCTTTGCAGCTACTCTTGTTGAAAGTCAGCAATGGTTCTTTTACATGAACCTCACACCATAGACAGTGAGAGACATGCACGGCCTTTGATAACCCAGTTAGCTGCACTGGGGGGGCAGACAACCCGTGGACAGTCAAGCTTGAACACCCAACCTTAGGATCAGTGATCCAGCACCTATACCACCAGGCCACCACTGCCCCACATTTAAATATTTTTTCTTAAAAACAGTTTTCTGTTGGTTACACCACGCTGGTTCTCAGCCCTTCAACCTCATGGTGTTTGTCAGGGCATATAATAAATATATTAGAGGAGCAATAGGAAGCAATTTTACACACTGCCGGACCAAAAAAGTCAGTATCTCTCAAAAAAACTGTACATTGGTACTTCACCTTACGACAGTCCCAGACTACGAAAAATCCAGTTTACGAAAAACATTTTCCTAAATTTTTTTGTCTCTGTATCCGAAACAAGTTCTCCTTACGAAACACGTCATTCAAACATTCAAACGCGACTTGCTCTCCCACTGACTACATGTCCCAACGTCCCGCCCCGCTGGCCTCGCATTGGCTATCTATCAACATTCCATTGGCTAGGAGGGATGACACAGCTCCCTCCCATTGGCTATTATGGAGCTGCATCTCCCATAATGCTTTTCGTGTAAAGGACAGAGTTACTGGCTTTTAACCTTCCATAAACATTTGTAAGATTATAACCCCGCTAAGAAGACATGGTCAACACACGCGTGTGCGCGTACACACACACACACACACACACACACACACACACACACACACACACGCGCGCGTGGCATGCGGTTGAGTGATATCGCAAAGGAATATGGCCAAACCCGTCTACCATCGGTACGATATTGAAGCAGAAGGAGGTCTTAAAGTGTATGCTTTTATAATTTTAAAGGGTTTAGGGGGTAGTATAGAGGTTTAGCAGTCACGTGACACGCCGAGTAGCAACTCCATATTGGAGTGAAAACAAACATATACTTTGCAATTGAGGTGCCTGTTTTTAGCTTGGTAGATTATATAAATATGAATGTTGACAGCCGTAATACAATCCCAGAGCTTTCCGAGCTCCCAGGTAATTATGATAACAATCATAAACAACAGTATATTCAAAAACTACGGTTATCAGGGCTAACAAATTATCCATACTTATTTTTATCCATATTTTTTACTGGTACTCATTTATACTGCTGGGTGAACAGAGGCACACTTGTGGTTGAGACGTTGCCCAGGGGTCTTAGCACAGTGAGGGTCTCAGTGGGATTCGAACTCCCAACCTCCCGATCATGAGCGCAGCACCCTAACCACTACACCATCCGGCCCCACTAGCCACCGGCCCCACTGGACTCGGCGTATCACGTGACTGCAAAACCTCTATAGGGGCCTTGGAGCGAATCACAAGTTTTACATGTAAAATGCGGTTCAACTTACGAAAAATCCATGTTAAGAAAAAGGCTCTGGAACCGATTAATTTCGTAAGGTGAGGTACCACTGTATCCCTCTCTCTCTCCAGCTCTCTCTGTCTCTGTCTCTTTCACTCACCTCTCCAACAAGCATCTCGTAGATCAGGACTCCGAGTCCCCACCAGTCCACTGCCCGTGTATAGGACGTGTCTGTCAGAACCTCCGGAGCCAGAAATTCTGGAGTGCCACAGAATGTACTCGTCCTGTCCCCAAAGCCCATACCTGCCAAGAAACACAAAATGATCTTAACTACTTTGAAGATAATCTTGCATCATGCTAATGCTCATATAATAAACATATCCTCATTGTACACCTCCCACCTTCTTTACACAGTCCAAAATCAGCTATTTTCACATATCCTTCAGTGTCCAGTAGCAGATTGTCCAATTTTAGGTCCCTGAATATTGCAAGAGTAGAGTCATTATCACACTTACAGACATAAGAGATAAAACCCTGATTAGGAGACAAAGTAGAAAAGAATAGATGAGGGAGAAGTTTCCTACCGATACACAATCTTGTTGTCATGTAAAAACTGTAGGCCAAGCACCACACAGGCAGCATAGAACCTGCAAACAGCCACAAGGGTGATAAATACCTTCGGTTCCACCAACCAAAATTGATCAGACAAAAACATAATGTCCATCAGCACACACACACACACACACACACACACACACAGACACACACACACACACACACACACACACACAGGTTACATACACAGCCCGTGGCTCAGTGAATACATCTGCATGGATGTGCATCATGAGATCTCCACCCGCTGTGTACTCCATAACAAAACACACATGCTCCGATGTCTGGAAGCAAGCAAACAGGTTCACCAGGAATGGATGTTGAGAGCTGTTCACAATCTCAAAGATCCGCTTCTCACACATCAGACTAATGAAATCAAGGGGAAATAATGAACAAGAACATTAAAGGCTGTTACACTTAATAAACCACGTAGTGCATTCAAATTATATCACCATTCATTACATCACAAAGTGATGTACTATAAATGATTTGTAATAACGTACCCTAGATTAATCACGATATTACTGAAGAATTCCACACCACACCACCAGAGGTCGCCACTGTCTAAATACTAAATATGACTTGGCTCACAAAGGTTGTCAAGTGAAAAAAAGCTTTACTGATCCATGTATATTTCATCATTTTCTGTAACCGCTTCATCCTAATTAGGGTCGCGGGGAGGCTGGTGCCCATCCCAGGCAACTCAGGGCGAGGGCAGAGTACACCCTGGACAGCTCGCCAGGCCATCGCAGGGCGGAAACACGCTGACGGCTTTGCAGCCTACTCTTGTCGAAAGTCAGCAATGGTTCTTTTACATGCCTCACACCACAGACAGTGAGAGACATGGCCGGCCTTTGATAACCCAGTTAGCTGCACTGGGGTGTATATTTCCTTATTTTAATTATTTTCATAGCTTTGCCTAATGCATTGGCTTGGCTTACTGACTGATCTGAATTTTTCCTGATTCTTTGCCCTAAGTCTATCAGACAGCTAACGTAGACCCAAACCATTCATATTTCTTCACCTATAGGAAATGTATCGTAGCCAGTTAACCAAATTTTCATGGACTTCGACTGTTGGAGGAAACCAGAATACCTGGAGGAATCCAGAGTACCCAGAGGAAACCTATACAAGTGTGTGAAAAATGCAAACACAGATAAATGGATACAAGAACCTTCTCGCCGTGACATGGTAGTACCAAACACTGAATCATTGTCGTTACACATTTACTTTAGCGTGTATTTGAATGGACAGGGCTTTTTTTATACAACAGCTACCAACAAGAACGGCGAAGGTAAGAACATGTTCACTCCTAACTAACAGCTGATACCACCTGTTGTGCATGCACTGTCAGGAGCAGCATACCACACCTGAGGAAATCGATATCCACCCCTTTATGTGTAAGTTCGCGGCCCTGATTGAGTAATATCGTTTCTAAGTAACAGGGAAGAGAGGATATGCTGTTCTTCTCTCTCTGAGAACTTAGCCAATTAGCTCGGATGGGCTCCGTATCCCAGATGGCTGTGTGCATCGCCCAATAGACCAATTGGAACCGCGGAAGCTGATTTTTTTTTTTTTTTTTTTTTTTTTTTTTGGTATGGCAAAATTTGAATTGAATATTTGATTTCTAATTATGTCTCTATGATCTATTTAATTCAGCTCCTGGATATAAACCTGATGTGGTGAGTTATAGTCTAATACACAACACTAAGTGCATTTTTATGCAGACTTGCCTCTCCACCTCATCTCTGGCCACAATGTCACCTTTCTTCAAAGCTTTGATCGCATACATTGAGCCTGATTTCTTATATTCCGCCAACAATACCTGGAAGAGTCATTTTCAGAAGACATTTCCAATAAAAATCAAGAAAAAGAGAATTAAAATATGAAAAAAAAAACAAAGAGACAAAGTTAACCTTGCCAAAATGACCTCTGCCCAGCACGGCGATCAACCTGAAATCCTGAAGCCCCAGAGGCGTTTTCTTCTGTTTGCTGCTAAGCGAGTGTGTTCTGTTGGTTCTTTGAGGTGTAGAAGAGTCCTGAGGAGAGCTTGGCTCAATGACTTGTGGTTTCTCCTGAAATCATGTAAGAAAAACAAACAAGAATGTCTGAAGAGTGGCAATACAATTCTCAGATCTTCAGACTGTGTGAGCTTTTTAAATATGCATCATGATGTATTCACACGACACCACCACAGCTATCACACAGCCTGAAAAAAAACCTATCAGAATATATACATGAATATATTTTTTACTACAGACATCCGAATAAACTAATGTTGCTTTAAAACACTCAGTCAATGTCACTCATTAGCCAAACAATTTAATCATAGTAGGGTCACAGGGAGGTTGAAGCCTACAGTATTTTAGCCTTTTACTCACAACTGGCGTAATATAAAACAACCACATAGCTGAATCTGAGGGTCTCTGCATTGTCGGAGGAGACCTAAACAGTCAAGAACCAATCAAGAACCTTCTTGCTGTGAGGCGGACATGCTAACCACTATGCCGCTTTGCCACCATGCTCTAAAATAGCTTAAGCTTGTTTTCTTACCGCTGTCTGTCCATCAGGCATGTCTCTCCTGAGTTCCACTTTCATCGGGGAATCAGAGTCCAGGCTCAGTTTCTCTACTGAGATGTCGCTACATCATACACCCATATCCATCCACACAGATAAAACAAACACACACATAAATTTATACACACACACACACATATATATATATATATATATATATATATATATATATATATATATATATATATATATATATATAAATTTATACACATGCACATTTTATTTATATATATGTAAATATATATACATTTATACACATACAATATATATATATATATATATTTTTTTTTTTTTCCCCCTTTCTTCCTTTCGGCTTTTTCCCTTTTACTCGGGAGTCGCCACAGTGAATCATCTGATTCGCACATTTGATTTGGCAGAGGTTTTTACGTCGGATGCCCTTCCTGTCACAACCCTTTTAGCAAGGGACAGAAACACGCCGACGGCTTTGCAGCTACTCTTTACCAAAGTCAGCAATGGTTCTTTTACATGCCTCTCACCATAGACAGTTAGAGACATGGCCCGCCTTTGATATCCCAGTTAGCTGCACTGGGGGGACAGTGACAACCCTGTGGGGACTTGAACCCCCAACCTTAGGATCAGCGATCCTGCGCCCTATCCACTAGACCACCACTGCCCCATATATATATATATATATATATATATATATATATATATATGTATATATGTATATATATATATGTATATATGTATATATATATATACACAATATGGTAAAAACAATCAGATAATAATAATATTACACTATACACGTCTACAACTCTAGTTAAAGTCTTAAGTTTAGTTTATAGGTATAGCGTGTAACATTTTGGAGACTAGTATAAGAAATTACATAAATCAATAAATAAGATTTTATCAATCTACAATTAATAAAAAAAACTACAGTATATGCTTGGAACCTTTATCTATATCCTGTATATTTATTTTTTTTATCTACATGGGGGGAGGGGGGGGGTGTTTGGTTCTCCTATGTTGCACTTTCGTCAAGAGTAGACTGCATATCCGTCAGTTTCTTTCTGCCCCGCAGTGGCCTAGCAAGCTGTGCAGGGTGTATTTTGCCCTCGGCCAGAGTTTGCTAAGATGGATACCAGCCTCCATGCGACTCTAGTAAGGATTAAGCAGTTCAGATAATGATTGAATGTTGCAGTGCATTTCTTCAGTAGCCCAGAACCATTCAGCCTTCGAAGGCGAGGAGAAACAAATTAAATTTCAATTTGTTGAAATTTGGAAATTTCACCACTAGATGCCACTAAATCTTACACTCACTCATTCCATCAATCACTCACTGCTTAATCCTACTAGGGTCACAGGGAGGCTGATGTCCATCTCAGGCAACACTGGACAATGGTATGTTACAACCTGAACAGCTCACCAGACCATTGCAGGGTAAATACCCTCACAGTGCTTGGAACAGCCAATTAGGCTAATGTCCATGTCTTTGGACTGTGGGAGGAAATGTAAAGGTCAGAGAACAAAAAAAAGGTTCTCAGGACAGTAAAATTGACCATCTGTGTTAATTCTTTGTCTAAAATTAATACAGGGAATTATGCACGACCTATAGGCAGAGCTCCCCATGATGTCTTTGCAAGTTGTGTTTTGTTTATCCCTTTATGCTTTCAAGGTGCTTGACAACCATTGTCATGCAACTCAGTGATACTCATACATAAGAGCCAATCAGCATCAACGTAGTGTCGCACAGACATGGGAGAATGAAGTCAAGGCTTTAGTTCTATATAGCAATTCATGGACATGGGACAACCATCCATCCATGTATTTGTTTTCTGAACCTAATTAGGGTTGCAGAGAGACTGGCGCCCAAAAGGTGGTGGTGGTGGTGGTGGTGGTGGTGGTGGGGGTGGGGGGATGGTGGGGGGGGGTGTGGGTGGGTGGGGGAATGGATCAATAGTTCAATTCTGCACAGCAACATGTGGACACGGGACAACCATCCAAAATTCAGTCGCTGGGTAAGTTCTCTACTGTGAGGTACAGACAAGGGATAGACACAAGACGACCGTCTAAGACATACTGCTACAGTGCTCCAGCGTGCACAATAATAATTACATTAGCACTAAAACCGCTTAATTGTGTGACACACAACAGACTGAGAAACTTCTTTTTAGGACGGAAACCATTTCCATAAAAACCGTTTCATTTCGTACATCATCATGCAAAATGTGTACCATGTGATACATGATTTGAGCTGTATTTTAATGTGCATATTAGCTGATGATTAGAGTGTGTATTACCCAGACTGTATGGTATGAGCAGCATTTGGACTGTAGGTTCCCGTGTTGTTCCCAGTAGGAATGGCATTTCTTAACAGCCGCACCCATGTGCCGATGTCCACGTTCATCTGGCGAGCACGCAGAAAAGCTTTACCTGTCAAAACAGACAAACAGCAAAACTTTATTTGTTGAATAAGGGTGCTCTATAACATGTTTCTGTAAGCTTTTATTTACTCGTCGACTAAAATGTTTGCATTTATCCATCCAAGCTCATTCGACTCACCCCCCCCCCCCCCACACACACACACACACACACACACACAGCCCTCAAATTTTAATTTTACATGATTATATAAGTCCACATTCACACATGACCTTAAAAGAGTGTGAACTGGTGTGAGTGTTTGATCACCCATTAGCAAAGCCAGTCAGATCAAAGCAAATCAAAGCAGATGAGTTGCAGATGTGGAAAATATGCAGCTACATGTTTATAGTCACACTGTGTCTTTCACATCAGCGAGTCTGCATGATGTCACTGAAGAACTGACTGAACGACTACATTTGGGGTAAATGTATTTACCCTGTTGTTTGGAGAATACTTTCTTCTGTCTTTTGAGACGTGGAACCCTTTCAATGACCGGGTTAAAGAATGTAACCTGGAACAAAAATTCATACACAAACACACACACACACACACACACACACACACACACACACACACACACACACACACACACACACACACACACAAACTCTTGAATGTATACATAAGGCCATATTTGTGTGTGTGTGTGTGTGTGTGTGTGTGTGTGTGTGTGTGTGTGTGTGTGTGTGTGTGTGTGTGTACCTCAGCCAGCAATAGTCCCTGTGGTTCCAGCTCCATTTTAACTGTGTGCTTCTGGTTATCCAGGAAATCCTCAAGCTTCAGGAATTTCAGTGCACACAAAGAGCGATAGTCCTTCCAATATACTGCTATCTCCATTTCTCTAGACTAAACACACACACACACACACACACACACACACACACACACACACACACACACAAGGCCATTTACAAAAATAAGAAACTATGTTAACATTAAAAGCATTTCTCTTAGCAAGTAATAAAACATATCAGGCAGTGCTGTTATAGAAAAATAATTATTGAAATAATATTCCTCCTACAGTTGATTACGTTCTTAAATGAACCCATTCCTTTTTCATTTTGTTTTATTCCATGTAGAAGAATTTGCTCACAGTTTTTAAATAATGCTGTAATATTTTTATTTAATTAGAGTGTTACATTTTTTCCGAGCTATTGAAAAATATCAGGAAGGACATGAGCGGTTCCTTCCGGCAACATCAGTCCTTGTCCCTTGTGGAAGTACATGTGATTGCTGTGATACTAAGACTGCTCAGAGACATGTTGCCCTCCTTATTGTGGACTCCATGTACACACACACACACACACACACACACACACACACACACACACACATATACATATATACATATATATATATAGAGGATTTTCTGAGTAGATCCTTCCGTAGGAGAGTGCTCAATACTTTTTGGTAGAGCAAATAAACAAAATTATTTTTATATATATATATATATATATATATATATATATATATATATATATATATACACACACATACAGTGGTACCTCACCTTACTAAATTAATCCATTCCAGAAGTCGTTTCGTAACTTGATTTTTTCGTAAGTTGAGCCGCATTTTACATGTATTTTACAAGCCTGATTCATTCCAAGGCCCCCGATCTACCCCCTAAACGCTTTAAAAAGTATAAAAGTATACCTTTTAAGGCCTCCTTCTGCTTCAATATCGTACCAATGGTAGACAAGTTTGGCCATATTCCTTTACAATATCACTCAACCGCATTGCCATGAGCCCGCTTCTTCTTTTCACTCGCACCGGAAATCACTTTCACCGGGAATCGTGTATGTGTGCGTGCGTGCGTGTGTGCACGCGTGTGTTGACCATGTGTTCTGAGCAGAGTTATAATCTTACAAATGTTTATGCAAGGTTAAAAGCCTGAGCCAATATCTAAAGTTGCAATGAGCACGCTCGAAAAACTCACAAAACAGTAACTCTGTCCTTTACATGAAAAGCATCATGGGTATTATAGAGATACAGCTCCAAAATAGCCAATGGGAGGGAGCTGTGTCATGGGTATTATGGAGATGCAGCTCCCTTCTACCCAATGAGAGGCCAGGGTGGGGTGGGGTGTTGGAAGATAGCCAATGGGAGGCCAGCGGGGTGGGATGTTGGGAGATAGCCAATGGGAGAGCAACTCTGGCATTGTTTGAATTTTTCAGATGGCGCATTTCGTAATGGGAATTTGTTTCATATCCAGAGACGGAAATTTTAGGTAAATGTGTTTCGTAACCTGGATTTTTTGTTTGTTGGGTCTTTCATGAGGTGAGGTACCACTGTATATATATGTGTGTGTGATTTACAAGTATATACCTCTATAAGCCTACTAAACCAATTGTTTATAGCCAGAGGCTGTGATGTATTGATCAGGAAAAATATTGAAAGTTGTATGATTAGTAACGTGTTGTTATTAATGCTCACCCTTTCTAGCTCTATAGGGAAGGTTTGGTCCCATGTATGTTCTCCGACTGGCTTCCATGCGGTCTGACCCACTACAGTGTTATCCAGCTTCAGCACAGCACTCACCTCCACTGTACACATGCACACACACACACACACACACAGAAATCCCATCCAATACAATGATTCAATAATAATGTAGTTCATGAGCTGAGATATATTTACTGTGGAGAGAAAATCTTAGACCAAATCTTTCCTGAAAATACATTCCATAGTGCTTGTATACTCAAATATCATTGTCATTCTCTCTCACCTACTTATATGAACAAACACCTTAGTTGTGAGAAGGACCATGCCTATCTCAATCAACGCTTGGTGAAGGTGGGGTACACCCTGAACATCTCGCCAGACCATTGCTGAGCAACACATATGTAACTATTCACACTCACGCCCAGGGTCAATTTGGATGTCTTTGGACTGTGGAAGGAAACCCACACAAGTGCCAGGAGAACATACAAACTCCACACAGAAACGCCCAAGCCCAGAACCTCCTTCTTTTCATATGATCCAGTGGCTAGTGGGCCATGGCCTGGTATGAGTATGTGGACCAGGGGTTTGGGACCACTATTGTGTGAAATGATTGTAAATTGTGGTGAGGAAATAGGAAATTCAGGTTGTGCAAAACACATAAAAAAATTAAGAAATTTTGTTCTATCTATAAATTGCATCAACTCACACAACTTTATAAAGGAATGAGCAAGTCTGCAAAACACTACCAAAGAACTCCTACTCATGGTTTAAAACATTTTTTTTAATACGTCGATAATTTCACAGCTGCACAGTTGTAGTAGTGGTGAGCACATCTGCCTCACAGCAAGAATTCGAGTCCCGGGCTGTGTGGAGTTTGCATGTTCTCCTTGTGCTTTGTGTGGGTTTCTTCCGAATACTCCAGTTTCCTTCCAGAGACAAAGACATGCACATTTGTCTAACTGTCTGTTTCAAATTGCACCTAGGTGTGAGAGTGAGTGTGAATGCTTATTTGTTTGTTTTTCCCCTGTGAGGTACCGGTGAGCTGTTCAGGGTGTACCGTGTCCTACCTATAGTCAGCTGAGATAGGTACATGTATTTAGTATGTTACATTTGTCATATTCTATGTTATACACATACACACACACACACACACACACACACACACACACACACACACTTACAGGAGAGTTCATCTGTTTTCAGTGTACTCTTGCCGCTAACGCTGCCACTGCGGTTGTAGAGGCCTTTCCCACTACGCATGAAGGAGCGTGCCTCACCGGGACTATGGCATGGCAACAGCACTGGGTTGCCACGGCTACGACCAGGAACCACCTCCAACAAGCCCATGCAACCTAGTAACTTCACCTGCAACATGCCTGACACACACAAACCTTTAAGTGTAAGAATATGATGCAGTACACTAAACAACACCAGTCCCAATAAATTTCACAGTCTGAATATTGTTAATATAATTTGCCCTAATATAAATATGTATAAAACTCTCTGAGATCATAAAAGTTACCAGTGAGAGGAGAAGGTTTGGACAGTGTGCTGTACTGATTGTGGAGGTAGGGGGTGCTGTGACGTGAGCTGAATGTGGGTGAAGAAGCCAGAACCAGTTCCTCTTTGATCAGACAGGCTTTGGGATGGTCCTCAGGCAGATCAGCTAGACGCTGGTCTAAAGAGACCTTCAGCAGATCTAGTCTCTGAGAGGACTCGCTCAGACGACACTGGGCCTAGAAACAGAGTTAGAAAGGGAAAGAGAGCGAGAGCGAGAGCGAGAGAGAGAGAGAGAGAGAGAGAGAGAGAGAGAGAGAATGAAGTCCAGAGTGAATGTGTGTGTGTGTGTGTGTGTGTGTGTGTGTGTGTGTGTGTGTGTGTGTGTGTGTGTGTGGTGTGGGTGTGAGACAGAGTGAGAGATATAGAGAAAGAAATATATATATAAAGGGGAGATATACAGTGAGGGAGGGAGATACAAAATGAGTGAGTATGTGTGTGTGTGTGTGTGTGTGTGTGTGTGAGAGAGAGAGAGAGAGAGAGAGAGAGAAGGTATACTTTAACATTAGACGATAAGCATGACTATTACTATTAAATTTTCATTAGATTTTGACTTGTTTATCATTGTACCCAGGTGCTGTTTAAAGGGACAGTCATCAGTGAAAAAGATTGTTGACATGTGAGTCAAAGAAATACACACCTCTTCATTTTTTTGAAATGTTGCCCAGAAATGAATGGACGTGCATTGCCAAGGCATTGCCACAAACATTTCCCCTCCACATTACTCCACAATACACACTAACATCCAATCAGGGAATATGTTTATCCTGTGCACGAGTAAAACTGTTTCCCTGATTGACTGGAATAGTCTTGTGTTGGTCATTAGTGTGTTTTCGTTTGTTTCTCATTCTCAGTGCCCGTGCTGTGTATAAACACTAGTTTTTTTTTCCATGTACAGAATGAATGAATTTACTGAATTTGTCCAAAAGTTCACTGGATTTGAATTGATGATTGTACCATTGAGTGTGAAGTGAACTGTGTATTCAGTCATTCATCATCTAAGTCGCAGGATAGGTTGGTGCCCATCTCAGCCGACGAGGGACAAAAATAGGGTACACCCTGAATAGGTTACCAGACCACTGCAGGGCAAAACACATCCAACTATTCACACTCACACAGAGGGGCAATTTAAAACAGACAATGAGCCTACTTTGCACGTTTTATTGGACTGTAGGAGGAAACCAGAGTCCTTGGGGGAAACCTATGCAAGCATGGAGAACAAGAAACCATATAATTCAAATGCACTGAAATTAGTTGTAATAATTATAAAAAAGAAAAAAAAAAAAAGAAAGGAAAAAAAAAAGGCAGTGGTGGCCTGGTGGTAAAAGACGCTGGATCGCTGACCCTAAGGTTGGGGGTTCGAGTCCCACTCTCCACAAGGTTATCACTGTCACACACACACACACACACACACACACACACACACACACACACACACACACACCCTATGCAGCTAAGTGGGTTATCAAAGGCCGGCCATGTCTTTCATTGTCTATGGTGAGAGGTTCATGTAAAAGAACCATTGCTGACTTTCGTAAAGAGTAGCTGGATAGCCGTCAGCGTGTTTCTGTCCATTGCTAAAGGGTTGTGTCAGGAAGGCCATCTGATGTAAAGACCTATGCCAAATCGAATATGTGAATCAGATGATTCTCTGTGGCAACCCCTGAAAAAGGGAAAAAGCCGAAAGGAAAAGAATAATTATAAAAAAGAAAAACGAAAAAATGTCCATGTCATAGAAAAGGGGAGAAATTAAAAATATGGATATACTTCACCCAATAAACAGAGAACCTGAGATTAAAATAATTACTCACTGCAGCAGAGTACAAAAAAACCCAAATAAAATAAAGTCTGGTAAAATCATTACCGTGTGGGACCGGTGGCATAGTGGTTAGAGAGCTGGGCTCAAGATCGGGAGGTTGTGGGTTCGAATCCCAGTTCGACCCCCCCCCCCCACACACACACACACACACACACACTGTGCTAAGACCCCTGGGCAAGGTCTTAACCATAAGTGTGCTTCTGTTCACCCAGCAGTATAAATGGGTACCAGTAAAAATATACTAGGAAAGTAACCTGCGATGAACTAGCGTCCCATCCAGGAGGAGTTGAATTCCGAATTTGCGTCACGCTACAGAAACCGGGGATAAGCACCGACCTGATGAGCCACTAGAGTGTAAAAAGCCCAACAGACCTTTTTATCTTACAATCATTACCGTATACGACATAAGCGTCCTGCCCCCCAATGTTTTTGATCTTACGTCTAATAGCCACCTATGTGTACTGGGAGCCAATTCGTAGATTAAACTTCCAAATTTTATTCCATCAGTCTCTGTAACCGTAAAATGAGGTGTTAACTGCATGTAAAAGTGAGTTTACACAGTATTTCAAGACCCCCTGCCACTGGGGAATGTTTATAGTATTCATCAGTAAAAACACATTTGATTGTTCCTCCGTGCTTTGAAAAACAGGAAAAAAATTTGCTGTGTTCTCTTAGTAAATGTCCAACAACCAATGAACCATTAGAAACTGCTACAGCAAAACTATGGGATGCTCTGAATGAATGGAGCGATGAGTCAGATATGGACCTATCAGAAAGTGATGACGAGGATTTTTCACCCGATTCTCCTGCTCACTAACTTTAATTTAAACTTGAACACTAAATTTAAAGATGTTCCTGGCCATGTGCTTTTGTTTACGTTCATGTTGATTGGTTCAACGTGCCATGTGCTAAAGTCGGCATTCATCTTGAGTGGCTCCATTTTACTTCCGGGAAAATGTTTAAAGGAACAGCACCAGGAGGGAAAAGTAAGGGGTCTTTTTTTAAAATTATTCTGTGTTCTGTTTATTTTCAGCTTTCATGTAAGTAATTTGGTTGATACCACAAAATGAATAACATAAATACCAGTAAAACGCTTTTATTGTTCTGTTATTAATCATGTTTTCCACTTCAATGGTAATAAGCACTTACTGTTCCACTCCGCTGGTAACATTTTAATAAATGCCCACCCACACCAATTTTTTAAGCGCCCTGGGCGCTTATCATGTCGAATACGGTATTTATACAGTTGTGTTTACCTCTGACATGGCTTTTTTATCTTGTACTTTGTTGGCTCCCAACAGTCTCAGAACATTTTTGGCTCCCTCTGCAACAGCGTGCTCCACCCGGTAGTGATGCCTCAGTTCTTCGATCCTCAGCTCGATTCCACACGGGTCAGGCTTTCCTACGAAACAATCCAGGAATTTAAATTTTGCCTTTTTTTTTTATAAATGTGAGGAAATTTCAAAGAAATGCAAACCTTCACATTGAATTTTCACTTTCACACAAATTTTCAAAGGAATTTATCATGACTCGACTGAGAAAACACTTAGCAGACATTCCTATATAAATATTTCTGAGAACAGGATGACGTGTTGGTAATCCTTTCCAGGAGGCCGATTTTAAAATAATACTCAGCACAGTGAAGTAACAACAGGAGGAAAAAGCTGATGAGGTCGACAAAAAAGAACAATAAGAAAAATGTCTGGAAGTTGGAGTGACTCAGAAGTGAAGCAGCTGATAGAAATTTATTTCAAGGACAAAATTCTTTGCCATGATAATAACTGTCATATACAAGAGTGCGCAACCCCAAACTGTCCGTGCTGAAAATAGGAAAATATTTTATGAATTAATAATGTAAGAAGTGTATGAGTAATAAATTTAAGCAGTAAAAAATACTAAACACACAGGTCTACTATTCCTACCACAGTGCGGTTCAAGATTCCGATTGGTCAGCAAATATTTATTACAGTAGGCCCTCAACCATTTGCGGTTCAGGGCTCGCGGTTCAGTGCTCGCGCCCCGAACACTCACGGATTGGTGACAAACCCGGAAATAACTGGGAACGTGATTCAAATTTAGCCAATGGCTGAGAGCTTTTGTTTCTCCCTCCTGCTGATTGGGTGCAAATGATGTGTACACCTCTTTTTTCTCCTTCACACAGTTATCAAGTTATCAACATGATTGCCTGAATTGTGATGCAAATTTTTTTTTTGGTGTGTTTTTAATTATTATTTAAGCCCTATGATGTCACTCAAACGCCCTGCATCTTCTCTAGCTTCTGGCAAGGAGCCTAAGTGCTTTATTCATTCATAAATATTATCACAGTACAAAATGAAAAAGTTTTAACTCAATCATCGCTACATTTTTTCTACATTATTATTATACTCGCAGATTAGCGTCAAACCCGGAAGTTACTGGCACGCGATTCAAATTTAGCCAATGGCTGAGAGCTTTTGTATCTCCCTCCTGCTGATTGGCTGATGATGTGTACACCTCTTTTTTTTTCCACCTTGATGCTTGGAGTGAATGCTTGAATTGTGCACTCACCTTTTTTTAGTGTGTTTTTAATGATTATTTAAGCCCTACGATGTCACTCAAACGCCCTGCATCTTCTTTAGTTTCTGGCAAGGAGCCTAAGCACTTTATTCATTCATAAACATTATCACAGTACAAAATTAAAAGGTTTTTACTTAATCATTACTACATTATTACTATATTAATAAGACTGTCAACAGAATGTGTTTAAGAAGCATATTTTAACACATGTAATGTCATACATAGGGTTTTAAAACCGCGTCAATAACTCACGGATTTTCATGATCCGCGGGAAGAGCCGGAACCGGACCATCGTGAAAAACGGGGGCCTACTGTATCTTCTACAACAGTGCAAAATGTCAGTCAAGTCACATAGTTATTATTTCTGTAGAAAGAGCTAATAACCAGGAACTTGTATCATGAATTCATCCATTCATTTTCTAAGCTGCTTGATCCTAATTGGGGTCACGGGGAGGCTGACACCCATCTCAGCCAACTCTAAGCAATGGCAGGGCACACCCTGGACACACTCACTCTGTATCATGAATGTGCTACATAAGTTCAGACTTCCTGCTACTACCTCTGCTAAGGAGGTTATGTTTTACATTAGGTTTCTGTATTTACTTCTTTGTTACCAAGATTACGCAAAAAGTTATGTGCAGATTTTCATACAATTTTTTTAGACAAGGAAGACTTCAGAGGTCTTGGAGGTCCAGATCAAATTCCAGGTCCAGAATGTTTTGAGGATTCTTTACCACTGTAATCTACTGTAGGACTGTGGTATTACAGCAGACCCAGGAGTTGCTCCGTACTTTCTGTTACTTGCAAAAAGTACGATGCCAATTTGCATGAAATTATTGCCAGAGGTGTGTGAGGCTTTGAACGAGAAAGACTCCATGACATTTTGGAGATACTCCTGGACATATTCTTTATATCGGAATTTCTTTAAAGGATTTTTTTTTTAACGTTGTAAGAAAAAAAAAAATTTTGGTTCGCACAGGGAATTGCTGGCCTTGTCAGAGATCTGCGCTTTCTTAGTGCTCGTGTTGAGATTATTATTGAGATGATGACTCTCATGATGTCAGAGTTTGATATCGATATCGAAGCATAGTTTGCAGATTGTTGAGACCTTTCTCCACTGAAGGCCTCATGCCTACATACTTAGGGAAAATTCAACAGAGTCTAGATTCAAATGGACTTTCAGCAACCAGTCTTCAGCATGACTGGTCTAATTTTACCTTTTCCGAATTACATTAGGTTTGAGTGACTAAGAGGCAATTCTTTTTCGTTTGGGTGATATAGGTGTTGGAGTTTTTGTTGTTTGATACAACACGAGATCATTACATTACTGTGAATAATACTGTGTGTATGTTGTTTACTTATGCTTCCTTTAAACTTTTATGAAAAAAAAATCTGGGGGGTGGCAGAGTGATGCAGCAATTGGCATATTGGCCTCACTGCAAGAAGGCCCAAACTGCCCCTGGGTGTGAGTGGGAATGGTTGTGTGTATTAGCCCAGTGATGGACTGGCGAGCTGCTCAGGATGTACCACAGTCAGCTGAGATAGGCTCCAGCCTGTCTATGACCTTAATAGGATTAAATGGTTCAGAAAATAAATGAAATTAATTTCATTCATTCATTCTCTGAACTGCTTAATCCAAATTCGAGTCACGGGGAAGCTGGAACCTATCTCATCCGACTCTGGGCAAAGGCAGCTGCACTGAAGGGGGGTGGGGGGGTGGGGGGTGCACAACAGTGATAATCGTAGACAGAGGGGCTTGGACCCCCTTACCAGTGGGCCACCACTGACCATGAAATTAATTTGTTTCTAGAGATTTAAATTAGGAACAATTAAGAATTAAGTTTTGTGAATGTACAAGAGGAAATCGGAAAGTGGGGGAAAAAAAAAAAAAAAAACTTACTCGCAACCATATGTACCATATATTTCCAGCACATGCTGCAGATGTAATCAGGAATAGTTTTTCTTATTCTTTGTAATTTTTTGAAACCACAATTACATCTGGTTTTACAAAATGTTCTTAATAATACTGGTTAAAAAACTTTTGCCTTTTGAATTGTTGAATATCAGTATTTTTCAGGTGTTATAATGTTCTGGTATGTAAGCAGAGGCGGATACTACAAACTGTGTGAGTGAGAGTTGAAGTTAGCTCCGCATATTCCTGAGTGTGTGTGTGTGTGTGTGTGTGTGTGAGAGAGAGACAGAGAGAGAGAAAGAGCGAGAGAGAACTGAATCCACAGCATGTGGAAAGGGTGTTCACTCGTTGAAAAGAAATGCTTTAATGTCCTAATAAGGCATCAGACCCTGGATACCTTTTCAATGGCAATGCAGAACCGCGAGCATCTCTCTCTCTCTCTCTCTCTCTCTCTCTCTGTTTGTGCATGTGTGTGTGTGTGTTGTAGAGGTGAAACGGCATGTGTGCACATGTTAAGTTAATAATACAGGGTTTGTGTAGACTCTAGGCAGCAATGGAGTGTTTCCTCTGTGTGCTGGGAGGTGAGAGATATAATGCAGTAGAATGAGGTAATAGCATTACATGCACAAATAGCCTTTTAATACTTCCTATTGTCTCTAAGCTGGACATGCAATTGATGCTGTGTGTGTGAATGTGTGAATGTGAGAGAGAGAGAGGTTGCGTTAGAAATGCACACCAAACTAAGAGCACTAGCCAATAATTCTGATAATCATAACAATACTAAAAATATCAACTTGTGTGCTCTGCCTCTGAATGAATTGGAATTCTTTTTGAGGTTTGGGTTCAGAAAACTGTTAATATGAAATTGAGGTTTTGGGTGTGTGGAGATTCATAGATGTTCAATCGACTTACAGTAATAATGCTCCATCCTGATTGTTTTAGAAATTATAACACTATAACACTAAATGTTTAAATGCATCCAAATATTCAGCTCTTTTTTTAGGTAATACTTCTAAATGTAGTTGGTAAAGTGCACCATCGAGTATGTTTTCCTCCATTACTGACAAGCCCATGCTGCACCATAGACATAGACACACACACACACACACACACACACACACACACACACACACACACACACACACACACACACACACACAAATACCAACATACTGTACATTCAATAGTGATTTATTGATCAGTGTTTTTGTACTTGGTCAGTGTGCACACACAGCAATGACATAATGTCATGCAGAGATGCACAAGAGCATCTCATGTGGGTCCCCATAGAGAAACGCACGCGCACACACACACACACACACACACACACACACACACACACACACACACACACACACACACACACACACCTTGTATGTCCTCGTTGTGTTCATAGGCTTGAACAGCTTTGCGAATCTGCATGCGAATGATATCAATCTTGGTTTTGCTGTCCTGGAGCATCTGCTGTGCGGTCTGCAACATCTTCTTATCCTGAAAAAAAAAACATTTAATTATATACATTATATGTGTTAATTTGTCAAAATACTATGTACACCACTATACAGACGCTCCATAGCTTACGTTTTTAATTGGTTCCGGACGGCCGAACGTAACTTGAAAGTGAATGTAAGTTGTTACAGTGACGTATGACGTCTGGCATGTGACGTATGACCCTCATACTGTACTATACATTCATAAATACCATTACCGTATCTCATAAAACACCCCTAAATCAATTATTATAAACATCACATTGTAAAATAATATCAAATATATCAAATAATATTAACAATAATTTCAAATAAATTAAATTCAAGAAAACTTTTAACATTCTCTATGATGCGATTTTTCTGCTTGTAAATGGTTCCGATGGTCGACGGATGATCACATGACATGAAGCTGAGCCGACTCAATTTACATGAAGCTTAAAACAGCCAATCAACGCTTACAATATGTGAGGTGCTTAATACTGAAAGTAGTTTACTTGATTGAAACAAAGCGCGGATTATACGGACTTCCGGTCTTTTAAGTGCGCAAGGGCGCCGTTGAACTCGTTTAATACTCAGCCTGCACTGATGTGAATCAGCAGAGCAGAGAGTTCTCTTTCTTGGGTTTTCATTCATTTTACAACTCTCTTTGCTGAACTGAGTATGCATGGTAGATTGTGCCGATCTGAGCAGATAGTTAATTCATCTGTGTGTGTGTGTGTGTGTGTGTGGGTGTGTGTGTGTGTGTGTGTATATATATATATATATATATATATATATATATATATATATATATATATATATATATATAAAACTGAACTGGGAAGGAGGGGCACGTTCAGTCTCGTTTGTAAACAATGGACGCAGCGTCATTACATCATTATGTCAGCATACTACGTAGGTACGTCTAAACTCAAAATTTTGACAAAAAAACAAACAAAAAAAAAACGTGAAAGCGAAAAAACGTAAAACGGATGAACGTTAGTCGGCGAGCATCTGTATATGATAGGCTATATATCCTATGCAGAAATGGCACAATCTGATAAATTTGTTTCTCAAGATAATAATAAGCAGCTATTGAATGAGAGTGATGTACAAAATTATTTGGTTGACACCATCAGACACCAAATAGTTTTCCATATCATACTCTATAATATAATATAAACTCTATAATTTTTTTTATCCATTTAAAATATTTTCAAAGTAGACAGTTACGTTACTACACTGTGTGTGCCAGTCATGCAATAATGATTCAACTTATCCAAAGTAAACATTACAATAATTCAGTTATCCCACTGAAGATAACCATAATGACTGCTAAGAATAATAATTAATTCATTATCCAGCTTTCAAACTTCAAATGTTTTAATCAAAATGGTAAATGAAAGATCAAAGTTTGCAACAGTCACTGATTCAGAAATCCTGGAAATGCAAACAAAATGCCATCCCAAAAAATACTATGGAACACGATTAAATATGGCCCAAGTGTTTTTCAAACTGTGAATGGGATCCATAAGATGCTGGAATGAAGTGTACCTGATTGTACCTGATGCCAATATACCATGGAAACTATTTAGTGAGACACTTTCTGTGAATAAATGTTAAATACCTTTTCTTCAGAAAGCATGTTTTCTTTAGGCTTCAGTACATTCATTTATTACAACCCGAACAGCAGTGAAAAAAAATCTCAGTCAATTCAGGTAGATATCTTGATATTTTGCATATGTTAATGCATTTACCCTGAGAACTTGGCCAACATGCAGAGCACTAAATATACTAAAAAGATATGAACATGGTGAGTGTGCACTAAATGGTAGTCATCTTTGCTATGTAACAGAATTACATATTGTTTGACAGCTAATATGAATCATGGTAAAAAATAAAAATAAAAAATTGCGATCAGCATTTCTGCAAAGTGCAGAACTTGCTCCATTTAAGATAAAAGCATTCAGTTGAAATTCTCGCATTGGGAACTAGATTGAAGTATAATAAAAGAAATACGGATATGTTGTGAATACTTGCTTGTGATTGTGTTACCTTAGTAGAGCCATTGGCGTAGATAGGGATCATGTTCTCAGCACCCTGCTTAACTTTGAGCTCTATGTTGAGTTGCCTCTCCAGCGCAGCGATGCGTTCCTGATGAGCAGATACCCGACTTTCTGTGCCAGGAGACCGAGGTGCATCATCTGGGGGTGTAAGGTGTCAAGACAGGATTTTCCAAGAGACTATTAAAATCTGCTGTGCAGCTCAACTTTAACATTTCAGTAAATATCAGCAAGTGCTTATGCAAAATGTCTACTTAGTTCATTTGGTCATTGAAAGACAGATGTTGTAACTTACCTAAACAAGACAGTTTATAAGAGTGGTGTCATCGTTATTTTAAACAAATGAAACATGAATGGCAATGACGAGCTATGTCAAACAAGAAATAATCCATTCATTCATTTTCTGCAGCCGCTTAATCCTAATTAGGGTCATGGGGCGGCTTGGACCCATCTCAGCCGATGCGGTACAAGGACAAAGTACAGTCTGGACAGCTTGCCAGGCCATCGCAGGGCAGAAACACGCTGATGGCTATGCAGCTACTCTTGTTGACAGTCAGCAATGGTTCTTTTACATGAACCTCACACCATAGACTAGGGGTCGGGAACCTATGCGGCTCTTTTGATGACTGTATCTGGCTCTCAGATAAATCAGCTGGCCTTTCTTAACAGAATAACAAATACATAATTTCACTCTCATTTAAATTAAAGTACAAAAAAAGCCATCAAATAAAACAAAAACAGATGAATAAATCTCGTGCATTTAAATCTATACATCTATTTTCAATGCCATGTCACTAGAGCGCGAAGCAGAGAGCCAGCCACTTTGTGGGCGGGTCCGATACCTTGAAACTCTAATTTTATTGGATTATAACAATAGCCACAGACTGCGCGCGTTGTTTTTGAGTAAAGAGATAAATTTCCCTCGTTTTTGATCAGCTCATTTCCACGAAGCCAAGCACAGCTGGCAGGCACAGACAAATGGACAGACAGGGAAAAACTTCAACCCGCAGAGCAGCTGATTGCTAAAACTTGGGACATGCTTCCTGTTACATAAACACTGCCGCGTGTGAGTCCAGTCGTGTCGAGTCCTCAGCCCGTATCAACCAGATATAAAGCCATCAGCAAAACCATGCAGCACCAGAAGTCGCATTAATAGTAAGCAGTGCTGTAGTAGTGGATGCCGACGCCGTCTACCCACTTGTTTTAGTGGCTGAGTTGTGTGTACTGACTTAATTTGGTCTACTTTAGAGTTGATCAACGTAAATTTCCGCGACTGTGTAAATAAAAAGCAGAGATAAAGTGATGAATAGTTTCAAAGCCAAAGCCACGTGCTCCCCGTGCTCCGTGCACCTGCTGCTGCGCGCCTCGGTCGCTTCACTGCCATCGTGTACCCACTTTTTTTTGACCACTGCTGTACTGATAGTAAGAAGTACTTTTCTTTTTAATAAATAACTTAATTATGACAACGTTGTTTAAAATAAATTCAGAGTCCTATTATACTCTAAAATTGTTGGTCTTCTTTTTCAATTTAGTTGTATTCAGTCTTTATGTATTATATATATATATATATATATATATATATATATATATATATATATATATATACACACACACACACACACACACACACATATATATATATATATATATATATATATATATATATATATATATATATATGGCTCTCTTAGTCAAAAAGGTTCCTGACCCCTGCCATAGACAGTGAGAGACATGGACGGCCTTTGATAACCTAGTTAGCTGCACTGGCGGTGTCTACTTAGTTCAGAGTACTAACTGGTTCTCTGTTAAATATTAAATGTACAATGGACGTGCATCTAGCTGTCAGCACAAGGTCTGTAAGAGACAACTGGAGTACACAATATTTTAAGTTAAACATTTGGCTTCAAAGCAAACCCCACAGATGGTACTAATGAACAACTTGAAGCCTCTTCCGTTGTTACTACACAACATTCTGTGCTTTAACAGATAGACTCACCGCGAGCCTCATCTGTTCCCTTGACAACAATATGGGCATCAAGTTCCTGGAGCTGGGCATGGAGCGAATGGAGGCGACGGTTAGATGAGCGCAGCTGGTTGTCCACCTGTTGAGCATTGCGTTTGTCAGTGGTTGCACGTCGTAGGTTCTCTGCTCCTTCCTTGATCTTTAACTCTTTGCGAATCTCCCGCCGGATCTTTTCGCGTTCCTCGTCCAGCCGCTGCTGTACGCTTGAATCTGAAAAGTCAGAGCCTTGGTCCAGACCCAGCTGTTCCAGCACAGACAACCCACCCGGATCACTCTAGAAAAAGGAATAGGAGTGATTCAAAAGCTAAATAATGGCAATACAAATAAACTGTTAGTTTGTAGAAGGTATATATGAACTTGAGTAATGGACAGACACATTCATGTTGCCTGATTTACATTATCCAAAATATGTAAACACTTGGACATCACATCTGGATATGACTCTTTCCAAATTGTTGCCACAAAGTTGAAAGTATTTTTATATACTGTATGAATCCCACAAGGGAAATGATTGCCTCTGCGTTTAACCCATCCAAACTTAATACACACACACAGTGGGCTGCCAGACATATTGGTGGGGCAGGGAGAGCAGTTAGGGGTTGATGGGGCTTGTTCAAATGCACTTCAGCCATGAATGAAGAGCTCACTCCTCTACCACCACACATTTTCCCTGCTGGTTCGGGAATCGAACCAATGACCTTTCAGGACCAAAGCCACTTTTATAACCATTAGGCCATGACTGCCCACATATTTATATAAACAACTTGCAGCATGACAATGACCCTGTGCACAAAGAATGGTCCATGAAGACATGGTTTGCCAAGGTAAGTGGCTAACATGGGGTTTTGAGCACTACCCCATAAAACAACTTTTGCCTGGATTATGAAACACCAACTGTACCCCTGGCCTCCTCACCCTACATCAGTGCAGGACCTCAGTCATGATTAAAAAAAAAAACCCTTTCAAAAGTGGAAGCTACTATAATAACAGAGTGGGGCAAAATCTGGAATCAGATATTCAAAAAGCACTTATGATGTGACTGGTCAGGTATCTACATACCTTTAAACATATAGTGTTCTTCTTCGTACTTATTCTTGTCAGTAAGACTTTTTAGAAGGTTTTGACCAGTGCAGCATTCATCATATGGCAGTAAATGCCAACATTAAGCCTGTTTTTCAAAGAAGTAGCAATGGAAAATTTGTGTCAGTGCCAGCAACAACTACAGAATACTACAAAGCCCAGTGGAACATTTCTTTATGAGTTCAGTGACCCTGACTTCTGCCATTGTGCCACAGCAATAAAACTCTTCTTCTTTTTCTTTCGGCTGTTCCCTTCAGGGGTCATCACAGCGAATCATCTGCCTCCATCTCACCCTATCCTCTGCATCATCTTCTCTTACTCCAACTACCTTCATGTCCTCCTTCACCACATCCATAAATCTCCTCTTTGGTCTTCCTCTAGACTTTCTGCCTGGTAGTTCCAACTTCAGCATCCTACTATCAATATATTCACTATCCCTTCTCTGAACATGTCCGAACCACCTCAATCTAGCCTCTCTGGCTTTGTCTCCAAAACCTCTTACATGTGCTGTCCCTCTGATGTACTCATTCCTGATGATATCCATCCTCGATACTTCCAAAGAGAACCTCAACATTTTCATCTATGCTACCTCCAGCTTTGCCTCCTGTCTTTTCCTCAGCACCACTGTTGTAAACCATACAACATCGCTGGCCTCATCGCCATCTTGTACACTTTTCCTTTCATTCTTGCCGATACCTTCCTATCACACATCACACGGGACACTTTTCTCCAACCATTCCAACCTGCCTGCAGATGCTTTTTCACCTCGTTTCCACACTCTCCATTTCTCTGGATTGTTGAGTGTACGTACTTAAAATCCTCCACCTTCTTTATTTCTGCTCCCTTTAACCTCATCGTTCCTCTTGGGTCCTTGTCGTTCACACACAGACATTCTGTCTTGTTGAGGCTAACCTTCATTCCTCTCCTTTCCAGGGCATACCTCTATAGATTTTCCTGTACTTGTTCCCTGCTCTCACTACAGATCATAATGTCATCTGAAAACATCATAGTCCATGAGGATTCTTGTCTAACCTTGTCCATCAGCCTATCCATCACCATAGCAAACAAGAAGGGTCTCAGAGCTGACCCTTGATGCAGTACCACCTTCACCTTGAACTTTTCTGTCACACCAACAGCACACCTCACCACTGTCTTACATCTATCATAGATGTCCTGCACCACTCAAACATACTTCTCTGCCACTCCAGACTTCCTCGTGCAATACCACAGTTCCTCTCTCGGCACCCTATCACATATTTTCTCCAGATCCACAAAGGCACAATGCAGCTCCCTCTGACCTTCTCTGTACTTCTCTATTAACAACCTCAAAGCAAACACTACATCTGTGGTGCTCTTTCTTGGCATGAAACCAAACTGTTGTTCACAAATGCTGACCACAGCAATAGAACTAACAGATACCAATTAAAAAACAAGAAATATGGTAATCAATTTAGGGAAAAGTTTGTTTTGAAAAAATGCTAGAAGTCAACAAGAAAATATAATGCAGGATACAGAATAAATAGATGACCAGTGTATTTAATATCATCGTAACACAATTGTTTGCAAATTATTCACTGCCATGCTTTTGTGTTTTGGTGTATACCTACATGTACATGTGTGGGTGTGTAGGCTAAGGGATCAATAAGGTATTTCGATTATGATTCTGATGATTAATTTAATCTACACTCTCAGTGAACAACATACTAATCCATAAATATATGTACAGTAGCTAACTAGCAGAGATAATTCATTATAAGTCACTATAAAGAAAAGTGGCGAGCTGTGCCAAGTTGTTATACACCATAATATCTGTAGCAGTTTTGCACAGATACGGTGGTTTTCTTGCAATTGACAACGCGTTTTGGTATTAGAGGTGAGACAGACAGAAAGACAGGTGAGACCTGATGTAATCACCATGGTAACATGTACGCCGCTACGTACTGAAATCTCTCGGCAGGCCTATGACGTTTTTTACCCATCCCAATTATCTCAGAAAAATAACTGTTGTCAAATGAGTTTTTATAAACTCATTTTAAATCATTTTAATGCTGCAGAAAAGAGAGTTTCAAAGTCATAGGAGATCAAATTCACTCATGCAAATGAATACCGGTACTTTAAAAAGCACAGAAATACAGAAATGGTTGTGTCTGAGGTTGTGCCCCAAGACTAAACAACCGGTGACATGAATAAAACAACAAACTACAAAAAGGGCATCAAGCTGTTAAAGTACAGCATATGTACAACATAAATGCAAGTATAGTTGATTAAAGGTATAAAAAAGTACACCATATGTTCTAGAGACAACATTGAATGCAAATTAAAAAGCAATGTGTCTACAAACCAACAGCACTGAAATCCCTTAAATAAACACAAAATTATAAAAAGAATTAAATCACTCTATGCAATTCTCATAAGTCAGGAAGCTCTGTTTGACAGCATTGCAAAGCATCTCATTCCACAACAGACAACAGTCATAGTGCTTCAGCAGCCACCGAAGTCAATTCTGTTAGTCCTACTCACTCTTGCTGTTCAAGAAAAAATTCATGCAGAATTACAGCAACGGCACTCCACCTGTGTTTCCAGGTATTCCCAGCGATCCCAGTGGTCCCATTCCCCTGACCAGCACATGCTGTATACTCCAGCTCTACTATCCAACCTCTAACTGAGACATTGAGCGAGACGAAGAGAAACAGAAAGACAGAAAGGAAGGGAAAACCATGGTTGGGGTCGCCCTGCTTGAGCAGGATATCCGCCTGAGCCTCAGTACGGTCACTTCCTGTTTCCTGTAAAGTTGTGCCTGGCTAGCACCAGCCCCTGGATTTCAGTCTGTTTGTTTGTTTTCCACAAAAATCCATAATACGGTATATCATGAACAAATGATATCAGTGATGTCAAAGTGCATTTAGCTTTCTCAATATTTTCCATATAAATGCGAATTTGTGTGAGGGTAGTTCCCTCCAAAAAACTTGAGAGAGAAAAAAAGGAGCCGTGTGCAAATCGAGCAACACAACACAACACGAAATGAGCTAGAGATAGAGAAGAGTGACATCGTTAGCTCCTATTACAGGATGTGAATAGAAGCTCAGCAGTGGCCCTTCCTGCAATGCTCCAAATTCAGATTCTTTGAATGCAGCTTAAGATAAACCAACACACTCTCAAAGAAACATTTAAGAACTACATCAGCATTTTCATCCCATTCTCTCACCACAACTCTACTAAATATGTGATTACCATAAACCGAAATTTCAAACAAGTTTCTCCAATGTACTGGAAAAAAAAAACCAAACAAGCGAATGCAAGATGGTGAACTTTCTGAATCAACAAACAATATGACTGACTGGTGCCTCTTTATGATCCATGTCATGTTCACATGTCCATGTACACATCCCATAATTTTCAATCTAAGCAAATATTTAACAGCTGTCTGAATATGAGAACACCAACATTTACAAAAGTATTGCAATTTAACATGTCTACGTAAACCTGTATGATTACTCCTTTTGCCACAAGACTTGAAATTTGTAATTCTATTTTGAATTCTGTCTTTTTGATAGCGTTAGCTACCAGCTTAGTTTCTACAGTACTATCACTTACCCAGTACAGGGATCTCTCACTTTCCGCGGTTAATTGGGACCGAGATCTCCACGCAACCATCAAAATCTGTGAAGTAGGATCACCCCCCCACCCATCCACCCCTCGACTGACATACATGTATATGTGTATATAATATCAATAAATACATATCCAATGCTATAAATGCTTATAACAATTAAACATTAAAAAATAATGCATAACATGTAAATACACACATATAGATGTGCGCGCTTTCGTATGCACGCACGCACACACGCACGTTCGCGCAGATGCTCGTACACACACTCAGATGCGCACCTCACAACAATGTAACAAGTTTTGATGGGAGATTTTGGGTTGTTTTTTGTTGGTTTAGGTTTTTTTTTTTTTTTTTTGCATAATTGGCCTTGTTTTTGTGGGATTTTCCTTAACTTTTCCCCCAGTCTTCCTTAATTTCCTTATTTTTTTATTCGATGAATATTAAAAAAAAACAAAAAAAAACCCACGATGCACTGAAGCCGCATGAATTGAAGCGCGAAGTAGCGAGGGATCCCTGTATATATCCTCTGCAGAGCTTCCATAGAGGAACTCCATAGACGCTAAGGAGCCTCCACATTTATTGTACTGTTTCGACATGGAGGCTCCACCTCCAAAGTACAATATCCCCAATAGATCTAGTTGAAGTCCTCTACAAAAGCAAAGAACTTTCCAATTTGTTTTGGTGACCGTAATAATAGTAAGTGGTAAACATATGTGATACATTTTTTGTATATTTTTACTAAAATCCTACATACTACCCTGGCATCATGTGTCCACCATAGACTGCTGGCTTTGAATCTGTACATCCTGTTTAAATCTACTGTGAATAAGCTATATATATATATATATATATATAAAACTGAACTGTTAATATATATATATATATATATATATATATATATATATAAATACTGATAAGATATATATATATATATATATAAAACCCCCTGTGAAGCATGAGGAGTTCTTCTGTGGATTCTCCACAGTGTGTGTGTGTGTGTGTGTGTGTGTGTGTGTGTTTAATTTATATATAATCTAAATTTATATACTATCTAAAATTTTATATATATATATATATATATATATATATATATATATATATATATTTATGTGTGTGTTTAATTTATATATAATCTAAATTTATATACTATCTAAAATTTTATATATATATATATATATATATATATATATATATATATATATACATACATATATATATATATATATATATATATATATATATATATATATATATATATATATATATATATATATATATATATATATCTTGTGTGGGCATATCACAGGCAACTATCAACAGCATATAAATATGGTGGTCAAACAGTATTCAGTTCAGTTCATTTTCTGTACCCACTTAATCCTAATTTGGGTCGCGGGGAGGCTGGAGCCCATCCCTGCCAACTTCGGGCGAAGGCAGAGTACACCCTGGACAGCTCGCCAGGCCATCGCAGGGCAGAAACATGCTGACGGCTTTGCAGCCTACTCTTGTCAAAAGTCAGCAATGGTTCTTTTACATGCCTCACACCATAGACAGAGAGACATGGCCAGCCTTTGATAACATAGTTAGCTGCACTGGGGGGTCAAACAGTATTTTAAATTCCTATTAAATGAAACTGAAAATTAAATAACATTTTAAAAAACAAATTTACAAAAAAAACAATACTGTATATTAATGAATACATGTTTGTGTGCTTGTATAAAGTATCAGTTTAAAAATTGGTTTCAGGGGAAGTAGCTTAACAGTCAAGATGATTATCTTTCATGATGCAACTACATGTGTGCAGAGGTTTGTTTGCTTTTTTACTTTCTAAAGTGTGTTTCTGTTGACATCGGAAGATCTGCACATCCTGGTGACCAAGCAAGTGGTTAGGAGTACTGTACTGTCATTACACGTGCACATGCACACACACACACACGCGCACACACACACGCACACACACACACACACACACACACACACACACACACACACACACACACACACACACACACACACACACATGCCATTAAAAACACCCAAACAAGTTATTTGAGTCATATAAGTTGTATGCCTTAAACATAATCCTGTAAAATACATGTAATACCCGCTTAAGGCTCTGATTAGCCTCCACACCCACACATGCACATGTACCAAAACACAAAAGCATGGCTGTGACTAAACCTGAACTAATCTGCAAACAATTGTGGTAGTCTGTTTAAAAACACATGAGTCATTTACAGTAAGTGAGGATGAACGCATTAGAGAGAGAGAGAGAGAGAGAGAGAGAGAGAGAGAGAGAGAGAATAGTGGGGAAGTTACTACTCAAGTAGATTTTTGGGTTGGGAAAATAAATTCTAGCTCTACTCTTATGCCATTTAATCATAAGTTTTCATTGAGTACTGAATCTTAGCCTGGTTACAAGTTCTTAAGATGAGATCTTGGAAAATAGCAGTTCCAGATGTGAAGACTGGCTTGTGAGTTATAGTGACAAAAAAAGAACCATTTGTAGGATTTTGCAACTAGATCTTTTACAAAAGAACAATACAGACGCTCCCCGACTTACGTTCATCGGTTTTACGTTTTTTTTCGATTTTACGGGTTTTTTTTTTCTTCCAAAAAAAAAGTCAAATTTTGAGTTTCGACGTACCTACGTAGTACACTGACGTAATGACGCAATGACGCTGCATTCATTGTTTACAAACCATACACTGAGTGTGTATATATATATATATATATATATATATAGCGTGTTACCCTTGTGTTAAGACGTCGTCTCTGTGATCTTTGTGTTTACACTATTTTGCGGACTTTTGTAACCCTAATCTACCATGCATACTCAGTTAAGCAAAGAGAGTTGTAAAATGAATGAAAAGAGAACTCTCCACTCTGCTGGTGATTCACATCAGTGCAGGCTGTGTTCTAAATGAGTTCAACGGCACCCTTGCGCACTTGAAAGACCGAAAGTCCGTATAACCCAGAGCAGGTACACTACTTTCGGTCTTGAGCGCTTCACATATTGTAAGCGTTTGATTGGCTGTTTTAAGCTTCAAGTAAAGTGACTCGGTATAAATAAGTGACTTATTTGAAAAAATGTTGATATTATTTGATATATTTGATTTTATTTTACAATGTTATGTTTATAATAATTGATTTGGGGTGTTTTATGAGATACGGTAATGGTATTTATGGATGTAGAGTACAGTATGAGCGTCATACGTCACACGTCATACGTCACTGTAACAACTTACGTTCACTTTCAACTTACGTTCAGCCGTCCGGAACCAATTAAAACCGTAAGTCGGAGAGTGTCTGTATATTTAGTACTTTTATCTTAATTTTTAACATACTGTTTAGAATGCAGTGGCATCGTGTTTAGAACGACTGTCTCACAGCAAGAAGGCCCTATGTTCAAACTCCAGCAAGGGTGTTACTGTCAGGAGCTTGCATGGATCACCTCAGGCTGCTTTGGTTTAATCCAACAGTCCAAATTTCCCCTATGTGTTAATATCTGTGAGTTTATGTGTATGTTGGCCCTGTGATAGACTGCTCAGCCTTTAAGGGTGTACCCTGCCTTTGCCTGGAGTTGGCTGGGATGGGCTCCACCTCAACATGGCCCGAACAAAAGATAAAGTAGTTGAAAATATGAAATGAAAAACTTAGTAAAACAGTCTTTGATGTCTGTAATCGGAAATCTGACTTCAAATCAGCATGGCTGTGCACACCGTGAACTGTTAACATTAGCAAGCTAGCTTTTCGCTATGCTAATTGTGTTGACTGCTGTTTTTGTACTGAATTTCCAAAAACAGTGGGAAATGACAGCATTACAATTTGCATACGCTCACATAAAGGCACAAAAGTATGATGTAGCAATACATTCCACTTTCTTGTATTTATATCGCAAGAACTTGACAGCAGTTAAACCTTATTGGTTCCTTCGTAAAAGGTTTTGTATTATATCTTATATTGTCAGATACTGTACTTTGTTTTTTTTTTCATATTGGACAGGAGTGGAGAACCAAAGTAAAATTCCTGATACATAGAAATTCCTCTTTGAAATATTCCTAATACAAAAAAACACCCCCAGTTATTCAGAAAGTTGCTTCCAGACCACCCCTGAAACACTAATTTTAAACACATGCGCTGGCGGGCCTGTTTGGCTTCCTCCTCCTATTTGTGGTATTTTCTACTCTTTGCCTATTATGCTCTGATTTGTCACTAAAATGCTGTGCACTTAGTGGCCAGGAGGCATACCAGAATGAGTGGAGATGCTGCTGTTTACTAAGGAGCAGTGGGAGAGGGCGAGCTCATCATAAGTCCCGGCATGCTGTGATGCACTGGTGTGTCCAAAAAAAAAAAAAAAAAAATTGGCTAACACCTTATGTTTATAATCACACCCAGAGGGAAACTTAAACATTCATTAACTTTGTTGGACCTTTTGGAACTAACATGGCTAACACAGCTATTTAACACCCTTTCTTCACATTCATGGGTCAAAAAAAAAAAAAAAAAAAAAAAAAAAAAAGCTTAATTTCCCCTTTAAAGTGCATATATTACCATTTTTCTGATAAATGTTTTGGAACATCCAACCATACTATTAATTTAAAAGGCAGCTCTAAACAGCTGACCTTTCGCATGGGCCAAAGGCCATATGTTGTGTTTATTGGCCAGACGTTTCAGAATGTGAGAGCAGATATGTCTAATTTTTCGAATAGGAACAGTTTACAACACATTGTAGCTACAGGCCTAAAAATTGAACAGAATTCAGTCTTAAGGGTTGTGTTTGAAGAAGGCGGTGTTTTTTTTTTTTAAACAAGATGGTGTTATGTGAAAAGATCATGTGCCATGTCAGTTAAACTACTTCCCCATGAAAAAAGTAGGTGTTTCCTGACTAGGGTCAAATCAGCATGTCCATGCTCTATTACTGGCAAAAATGAGCTAATTGCCAATAAATGTGCATCAGTGCTTGTAAGTCCTTTTCACACCCGAGCCATAATGGCTCATCAGGCCGGTGCGTATCCCCGGTTTCCGTAGCGTGAAGCGACCAGGAGTTCAACTTCTCCTGGATGGGACGCTAGTCCATCGCAGGTTACCTTCCCAGTATATTTTACTGGTACCTATTTATACTACTGGGTGAACAGAGGCAAACTTGTGGTTGAGACCTTGCCCAGGGGTCTTAGCACAGTGAGGGTTTCACTGCGATTTGAACACACAACCTCCTGATCATGAGCGCAGCACCCTAACCACTATGCCACCGGCCCCATCAGTGTTTATAAGTGCTGATTATAAACAAACGGCTGATTAAAAAAAGGAAACAGGGACATTAAAAGGGATCCCTTACTGGGTTAAGGGTATTGTCAAATGCACACTTCTGTTTGGTGATCCTTCATATGCACAATCATCAAATTTCTTGGATATTCATTAGCAATGGCATTAAAAATGAGATCCCTTCTCCTCTCCAGTCAGTCAGTGACAAAACTCAAAAATGGAATGGACAGGTCATGAGAAGAAAATACTTGGTGAATTTTGCCAACATGAATCTATATCCCATCATCATTCATATTATCTCACTACAGTTTTATTACGAGGGAAACTTTGACCTTATAATTATTACCGTTTGATGTTTTCACTGGAACTTCAGCCTCTTGGGGCTACTCTTGCAGCACTGGGAAAATCCTTTGGTGCTATTTGAATGAGTGCCACTAGTGGCTGCATTTTGTTTTTCTACATACTTCTGGTCATTCGTGGAACATATTATTTCACTGTTGTGTTGCTGGAATGAAATGCAGCTCGTTTATTTTCAAACACGATATTTTTTCTGCAGCTCTAATGGCTTAATAACTGTAAAATAAACCTCGTAGTAGATACAGTCATTTATTCATTGATTTATTCGCCAAACCACTTACAGTACTCCTACTGGGGTTGCGAGGAGGCTGGAGATTATCACAGTCAACTCTGCACTAAAGAGGGATATACCATGAACAGATCACCAGTCCATCACAGGGCCAACACATACAACCATTCACATTCACATTCACTCCATTTGGTGTAATATGAATGACTTTGCACAGTTAAAGGAAACCAGAGTACAGAAAGTAAACCCACGCAAGTAGAAGAAGAACATACAAACTCCACACAAAAACACCTTTGTTCTGTGAGACTCACATGCAAAGCGCTACACCATGAAGCCGCCCCTAACAGTAGAATCTCCTTCCATAAATGTTAAACAAAACATTTTACAGAATGGGATATCCAATCATTTTTCTGCTCATTTTTTGTAACCGCTTAATCCTAATTAGGGTTGTGGGGAGGCTAGCGCCCATCCCAGCGGACTCCGGGCGAGGGCAGAGTACACCCTTGACAGCTCGCCAGGCTATCGCAGGGTGGAAACACACTTGACTCTTGTTGAAAGTCAGCAATGGTTCTTTTACATAAACCTCTCACTATAGACAGTGAGAGACATGGTCGGCCTTTGATAACCCAGTTCGTTGCACTCGGGGGACAGTGACAACCTTGTGGAGAGTGGGACTCGAACCCCAAACCTTTGGATCGGCGATCCAGAGCCCTAGACCACTTGACCACCACTGCCCCATAACCAATCATTACAGCATGAAATGTTCATGCATTAAATATTTGAAGCTGATAAACTAGAATAGAATATTTGAGTCAATATTGTGAAAGGAAAATTCAGCAGATGGAGTTCTATTCTGTGTGAAATCAGGAAAAAAAAAAAATTCAACAGCACTAAAAATGCATTATGAAGAGCACCACTGCTATTTTTTTTTTATTTTTTTTTTAAAGGCGTAGGGGAAACTGGGTTCTTACAAAGCTCATGCAACTCTTGCACAAACATTTTCTAGTGCTGAGGCATCTCCAGGACGAACACATATTCCAAAAGAACAGTGCAAACACAACCCTCCCATGCCTCAACTTCAAACAAAATGCAAACACAAATATACAAGAGACACAGAACTGCAGACAGTGTCAAAAAGCGAGGCTGAGCACTGCTCTACTTCCTGTTTGCAAAGGCATATGTGCGTGTATGTATACACACATATAGAAAGGAAGCATGGATATGCTAAAACTTATAAGGAAATAATGGCTTTAATATTCATTCATTCATTCATTCATTTTTTACACTGCTTAATCCTAATTAGAGTCGTGGGGAGGTTGGTGCCAATCCCAACCAAACCTGTGGGAGGACGGGGTACACCCTGGACAAATCGCAAGGCCATCGCAGTAATGCCCTACACATCCAGAGAAAAAGTGTGGAGGTTCGTACATGAACAGGAGAAAAAGGAAAGGAAGAGAGGAATAGACACAAAGGCTTCTGCTGCAATGCTGCAAATATTTCACCCGTAAAGAAAAGGTGCAACAGCTAAAGAAAAACGAACAAAAACAATAGCACGAAACACCCCAGCTCTTTGTAACCAGGGTTACCTCAAAAGGAGAACATAAAGGAGTGATAGATCTTAAAATCCAATTTGAATCTTCACTAAACTACATGGAAATTCACAATGGCTAAAGCCTACCCCTTGAGTGGTGCCACCCGGTTCTGAGTGGCTGGTCATATCTTGTTCCTCCATTAGAGCGTCTCCACCCATTTCTTCCGTGGCCATGATGACGGTCAAGACAAAACCGCTTTTTGTAATATCTTCCCCAATCAGAATTCCAGACCGTCTGAGTTAATCCTCAAATAATCCTCGCGCAAAAAAAAGTGAACAAGAACAAATAGGTACATGCAGGGAAAGCTGAGTTTGGTTGATGTTATATGTGAAAAATAAATGAGAAAGAAGAAGAAGGCCAGTGCCCCACCCCACAACTTCCTGAACAGAAGGAGCTTGAGAGCTTGCAGCATATACACAGTGCATGCGTGCAGAAGTTGTTTGTGTCATATGACTTCTACTACTACATGAGTCTGCAAAGACAAGTAGCTGAGATTCTGCAGATTTACTGAGCCTCAAATGAAGTCAAAAATCTGGGGGAAGTAAATATATCACGAACAATAACTTTTTATCTGCTTAAATGTATGGTGTTCTTGCATACTGTGAAAGGCACCTAAAACTAAAGGTAATGGTAAAGTTCTTTGGGGTTATTACACCCGAGCCATAGTGGCTCATCAGGCCGGTGCTTATTCCCAGTTTCCATAGCGTGAGGCGACTGAATACAACTCCTCCAGGATGGGACGCTAGTCCATCGCAGGTTACCTTCCCAGTATATTTTACTGGTACCCATTTATACTGCTGGGTGAACAGAGGCACACCTGTGGTTGAAACCTTGCCCAGGGGTCTTAGCACAGTGAGGGTCTCACTGCGATTTGAACACACAACCTCCCAATCATGAGCGCAGCACCCTAACCACTACACCACCGGCCTCAAACATTTATAATTAAAAGGTATTAATTATTATTCATTCATTTTCTAAGCCACTTAATCCTAACTAGGGTCGCTGGAAGGCAGATGACCATTTCAGCCAACTCCAGGTGAGGGCGGGGTACATCCTGGAACAGTTTGCCAGGCCATCTGAAGGCCAAAACTCGTACAACTATAAACACATACGTAGGGGTGATTTGGAACAGTCAATTAGCCTACTGTGCATGTGTATTTTTAGATTGTGGGAGGAAACAAGAGTGCCCAAAGAAAACCCGTGCATGGCGGACATGCTAATTACTATGCCACTACAAGTGTTCTACAATTCAAAATGTGTTTCTCTTTTATTAAATAGTGCTTTCATTAGTTTCGGCATTAATTTGCCAAATTACTTAATCCTATTCCGGACATGGATGGGGTGCACCCTGAGCAGCAATTTGCAAAAGCCAAATAGTCTGTGGAAGGAAACTAGAGTAGCTGGTCAAAACCCATACAAGTATGGGGAGTACATGCAAACTCAACACAGAAACACCTTCGCCGTGCCCCAGACTTGAACCTAGGACCTTCTTGCTGTGAATCTGTGAAAAACTGCTAATCACAACATCACCCTTTAACTGTCAACTTTTCATAATTTGTTGTAAGGCTTATTAGTTTGCCATACAAGTCTCAGTGAATTAGTTGTTAAACCTATGTTTAGAGCTAGAAGCAGTGCGCAAAGCTGCATGGGTGGGATACTCCTGGGTGTTTAAAAAAAATATATATATATTTACCCTGGTATGAAGACAATCCAATTTTTTTTTCATATGAACCAACATCAAATTTATATCATTAGTTGTTGTGGTGATTTTTTTTAATGTTTCCATAGCAAGTAAATCCCTTTTTAAAAAGCCTGTCCAAAGTCTTTTCATTTGAAACTACAGGGACACCTCACCTTATGATAGTCCCAGCAAACGAAAAATCCAGATTACGAAAAACATTTTCCAAAATGTTGTTGTCTCTGTATACGAAACAAGTTCTCCTTATGAAATGCGCCATGCAAACATTCAAACAATGCACGAGCTGCTCTCCCATCAATGACATTCAAACATCCTGCCCCGCTGGCCTCCCATTGGCTAGGAGGGATGACGCAGCTCCCTCTTATTGGCTATCTCCCAACATCCTGCCCCGCTGGCTAGGAGGGATGACGCAGCACCCTCTTATTGGCTATCTCCCAACATCCTGCCCCGCTGGCCTCCCATCGGCTAGGAGGGATGACGCAGCTCCCTCCCATTGGCTATTATGGAGCTGCAGCTCCCATAATGCTTTTCGTGTAAAGGACAGAGTTACTGTTGTTTCATGCTTTTTTTTTCCATAAACATTTGTATGATTATAACTCTGTTAAGAAGACATGGTCAACACACGCGCACGCACATGCTTACACACACACACACACACACACACACACACACACACCCCTCAATTTTTGACCTCAATTTTTTTTTCATCAACCTACACTCATTTTGGTGAGTTGTGGGAACTAGTTTTGGAAGGTACTTATAATATTGGAAGTCATTGCAATCATCATGTACAGTATTCCACCATAAGTATTCGGAAAAACAACATGGCGTCAGCAGTGTGAGTATTTATCCTCACAGACCGTTTATGAAATCCCAGAGAATGCAATTTTCTCTCAACAGTCCTCTTAGAGAAAGTTCTGTCTCTGTTGTGAAAATGTTGGTTATCTCCGGATAATGATTGACGACGATGCAAGTCGTCTGCTGCCACGAGCCTTGAACAAACAAGGCTGTCCACTTCTTGGCTTGTTTTCCGAATTTCCCAGCTCAAAATATCTATCTAAGAAACTATAAACGGTGCTAGAAGGTAATCCGACAATTCTCACTCTTTCAGACCGTTTAACTCCACCTTCAAATAGTTTGATGATCCCTTCTTTCTCGCACTGTGATAATTCTTTCCATCTCCGACCCATGTTGATTACAGTCTAAGTTTAGCAGAAGCAGACGACCGACGACGTCACGCATTTCGCCACATGATCATAATGTGATCAGTTGGACGCTGTCAAATTTTCAAGTCGATCTATCGCGTATCAAATGTACTGCGCACAAAATCATAGCGGTTTGATTGAACTGCATTTTTCCGTTAAACGGTTCTTCCGAATACTTATGGCGGAATGCTGTATTCATGAAAACCTTTCTTATGGACAGCACTAGGATGTTTCCTTTCAGAACACAAAGCCTTATTTCTCGTTACTCTGGACAATCTGTCATCATGAGTCCTGAAATGATCCTAAGAAGCAAAGCATTAGCAGGCTGGACTGAAATTAACTGCAACTGGATCGATTCCATCCCAATCATTTAGTCAGTTACTGTCTGACTGACAGGTCTATTGTCTCTGGTACTGTATCCAGTGATCATGCTGGATAATATAGAGTTACAACATCTGGTGCAGGGTCACAAAGTGCACATCTGCCTCGTAAATGACAAAATCCACCAAGAGATTAAAACCAGTAGCTGGGTAAAATGTCTGCGGCATCAGGGTGTTGCAACAGAGTGGAGATGGTACACATTATCATGTAAGACACTGGGTGTAGGACCTAAATTTATTAGCTAGTTCATGAGGTATACGAAAGTTCCAACAGTATGTACTTGCCAAGTCCCTTGTTTTGGTTGGCCAAAAACATAAGCTGGTAGATAAAAATTGGGGGCTAATATAATTTAACAATAAAATATGATACACTAGAGCTTTAGTATGTGAATGCAGTCATAGTCTTGACTCTAGTCCCGAGACATTTGTTTAAACTGACTTGGACTTGTCTCAGACTTCCAGACCTTTATTTTTGGGCTGTCTCGGTTTTGGTCTGAAGGAAAACTCTACAAGTTATTTTGTCCCATTTACAAAGTTCAGTGTGCAGCGTACAGTGAAATTTGTGCAACATTTCATTAAAATATAATCAATACAATTAAAAAAAAAGTATTGTCTTTTTTCCACTGAAAAATTTGTCAAAATTCTGTTTATTTTCTGCTTGAGCCAATCCTAAGTGAACCTGTGTACACCTTGAATAAGTGACCAGTCTATTGCAGGGCTAACATAGACACAAACACACACTCACATTCACACCTATATGAAATTTAGAGTACAGTAGACCCTCGTTTTTCGCAATGGTTCAGTTACGGCCCTTCCAAGATCAAGAAAATCCACGAGTTATTGATGTCATTTTAAAACCCCGTGTATGATATTACATGCGCTAAAATATGCTTCTTAAACACATTCTACAGACAGTCTTACTCATTAATACAGTAATGATTAAGTAAAAACTTTTTAATTTTGTACTGTGATAATATTTCGTAATGAATATTATGTATATATAAATATGTATATGTATTATTGTTATATAAAATATTATGAATATTTTCGTAATGAAAGGCTGCTTACCAGAAGCTAGAGAAGATGCAGGGCGTTTGAGTGACATCTTAGGGCTTTAATAATCATTACAATAACACTAAAAAAATTTACTTCGCAATTCAGGTAATCACGTTGATAACTTGTGCGTGAAGGAGAAAAAAAGAGGTGTACACATCATCTGCATCCAATCAGCAGGAGAGAGAAACAAAAGCTCTCAGCCATTGGCTAAATTTGAATCACTTACCAGTTCCTTCCAGGTTTGTTGCCAATCCGTGAGTATGCGAGGGCACGAGTGCTGAACCGCGAATGGTTATGGGCCTATTGTATTTGAAAACTGGAGTAACAATGAAAGCACGTAGCGAACACAAAACTTCACTTGAAATTTGAATAATCCATATCAATGTAAGTTAAACAAGTCAACAACGAAACTTTGTTGTTATAGCTAAGAAATAGCAATAAATCAGCACCCCCTTCAGGTCACATATATGGTGGTTCTTATAATCTTATAATCATAAGTATATATACGAAAACTTGGACAATAGGCTAATTGACTGTTCCAAATCACCCCCATGTGTGAGTGTGTGTGTGAACGTATGTATATTGATCTGTGAATTGCCTGGCGAGTTATTCAAGGTGTACCCTGCCCTCGCTCAGTTGGCTGTGATGGTAGCATGCCTCCCCGGAATCCTAATTATGATTAAGCAGCTAAGAATGAGTGAATGTTGTAAAGAGAAATACATTTCTATATAAAGAAGTCTATAAATATTGAAACCTGAAACTTACTGAACCTAATTATCCACAAGGTAGTGATAAATAAAAATAGGAATAATACCCTGCACATTAATCGTTTCTTATATCACCACATGAGACACAACTACAGTCATCCCTTGCCACTTCGCGATTTGAGCATCGCAGTCTTGATACATCACGGTATTTTAATAAAAATAAAAATAAAAAAATATATATATTCATAAAAAATTCAAAATTTGCGCTGAAACTCGCATGTAAGCAAGCGGAAGGCAAGGCAGGCTGCGTCCATTGTTTCCAAACGACAGACTGAAGTGCCCCTCCTCCCCAGTTCAGGCAGGGACCGCCCACTGAACTCATTCTCGAAAGCTGATTGGCTTAGATGTGTGACGCTGTTGCCTCCCACCCACTCAACTCAATCTCGCAAGCTGATTGGCTTAGACGCGTGACTCTGTTGCCTTGCACATTCCCGCGGGATTTTTTGTGATTTTGTGATCTTGTACTGTAGTGTTTGTGAACGTCCTGCTCCGTGGAGAAGAGCTATTGTCAGAGGTGAGTACAGTATTTAAAGTATTTTATATAAATTCTATTTAAATATTAATATATTACAGTATTTACATATGCATATAACTGTGTAACGTTTAATATACACTTCTTTTATTGTATAAACGCGAAAACATAGAAATGAGACAACATGGTAGAAATGAGAGGGGCGTTCCTACTTTGCGGTTTTTCGAATATCGCGGCCAGGTCTGGCCTACATTATTTGCGATATTCAAGGGATGACTGTGTACTTTTAACCAGGTCTAGAATGTATTTCCCTCACAATCCACAAGGGGACACCTTCAGTGAGAATGTTCTCTTGGTGTGTGTGTGTGTGTGTGTGTGTGTGTGTGTGTGTGTGTGTGTGTGTGTGTTATCAAGCATTATATTATCAGAACTGCCGACAGTTATAACTGAAAGAGGAGGACATACAACAAAACGAGCTATACAGGAAAGAGGAACATGGAAGAGGAAAAATTCTGAACGTAGAAAGGAAGATATGATGAACAACAGGTGCTTTTATGAATAACTTCATACACCGAATAAAACTTTGGCATAGAGGGAGAAAAAAAATCAGCAATGTTGGCAGGCATGACAGAACCAGAACAAAAAGTGAGTTGATGTGCCTTGACTTGGCTTGAGGGTGTTGCAGCTGGTCTTTTTGGGTGGGAGTCTCAGAGAGTTTTAATGTTCATGGACCCTCATTTTCCTAAACTTCAAAACTCCCATAAAACGACTGGAACATAAACTTATGTATGTACACACACACACACACACACACACACACACACACACAGGTCATAGCCAGCAGAGGATGCCTCAAAATGCCTGGCTTTAATGAAGGTTTAATAGTCTAGTGACGTGTCGAGCTAAAAATACCCTGAAACACTATTGCTCGCTCTCTCTCTCTCTCTCTCTCTCTCTCTCTCTCTCTGTGTGTGTGTGTGTGTGTGTGTGTGTGTGTGTGTGTGTGTGTGTGTGTGTGTGTGTGTGTGTGTGTGTGTACAGTAACCGACTCATACATAATGTCTTCCAGAAAAGTTATTACCTCATTAAATGTTTATGCAATAAGACGATAAGACCCAAGACATTACATGTTGAGTTGAGAAATTTCATATTCACATGGGCTCCGTTAAAGTTCCTTCCCAGTTCTGTACTACACAGTTGACCGTTTTGTATTCAATTCAGTCTTTCTTTAACTCTGTCTCTTTCTCACAGATGGAGCTCTATTCAGTTACCATGACTCGTGAGAATGCCAGCAATCCGACAGTTTGTTTAAACCCCTAGGGGATAAACTGAAAAAGAGGAAAAGAACAGCAGGAGAGAGAGAGAGAGAGCGAGAGAGAGAGAGAGAGAGAGAACACTGGAGACATACATGAAAGGAAAAAATAACAGCCACTTAGAAATGCTTTGTTTTTGTTGTTTTTTTTCATTGACGGTGAGCAGAAATTAACCGACTAGATACATATGAAAGCTCTCTTAATGCATTAACACATTTCCATGCTCAAATTTCCATATTTAAAAATATTCAAATGTTTATTGTGATATTATACTTTTAGTCTCCTTACAAAGTACAGTGATACCTCTGCTCACGAACATAACTGGTTCCCAGAAAGTGTGTGTAAGGCGAAAAGTTCGTCTTCCGAACATTTATTTCCCATAAGAAACCATTAAAATGAGAATAATCCGTTCCCAGGTCCCCATAAAACATAATTTTCTACTAAATAAGCCTTAAAACTACACAAAAATATACCTTATTTTATGTATAATAAATGTGCTATTGTATTGTAATTAAAGAAATAAACTGTACTGTATAATAAAGTGGTTTTATTTACCTTTGTGATGGTAGTTGATGGCTTGATGGAATGGAGTGGGAGGAGGAGGGAGGGAGGGACTTACTGTTTGGAAGGAGAGTTTGGAAACGCCTACTGTTTGGAAACACCCTTAGCCACACACGCACCCTTAATAGCTTCCTTGTTCTTAAGGATGGGAGCAATGGTAGACTTAGCGTACTGGTACTGGGACGCTGAGTCACACAAACGCACACCTCGTTCGTGTTTTTCAATGATCTCCGCCTGTGGTGGGGTCTTTTTCGGTCCCATAATAGGTCCAAAATGTCTAGCAAACACAAACCACTTCCGCACTCAAAGAAAGGGGGTGACGAACTGTGACGCCGTGAGCGTGCGTCAGCTTCTCGTGGCCGCCACCGTGGCGCTGTTCGACCGTGTGGTTTGAATCGTCCGCCGAAAACTAGTTCGTCAGCAGAGACTATATGCTCGCAAATTTAATGTTCTTGAGGCGAAAAGTTCGTGAGCTTAAGCGTTCGTCAGCGGAGGTTTTACTGTATTTAGAAAACCACCACCCCCAAAACAACAAATAAATTTCAATTCATTTCCTGTAACTGCTTAATCCCAATTCGGGTCACGGGAAGGCTGGCGCGCATCCCAGTCAATTCCGAGTGAGGGCAGAGTACATCCTACATGCTGACGGCTTTGCAGCCTACTCTTTACAAAAGTCAGCAATGGTTCTTTTACATGAACCTCACACCATAGACAGTGAGAGACATGGCCGGCCTTTGATAACCCAGTTAGCTGCACTGGGGGGGACAGTGACAACCTTGTGGAGGGAGGGACTCGAACCCCCAACCTTAGGATCAGCAATCTAGCACCCTATACCACTAGACCACCACTGCCCTACAACTAAATTTTGTACTTTATGTTTTAATTTCAAACCCCAATCCTTCAGTTTGGGGCAGTGGTGGTATGATGGTAAGGTGCAGGATTACTGATCCCAAGGTCAGGGGTTCAAGCTCCACTAGCAATGAGTTGTCAGTGCTGTACCCCCAGTGCAGCTAACTGGGTTACCAAATCATGTATCTCATTGTCTATGGTGAGATGCATGTAAAAGAATCATTGCTGACTTGCATCAAGAGTAGGGCTGCATAGAAGTCAGCATCTTTCTGCCCTGCGATGGCCTGGCAAACTGTCCACGATGTATCAGCCTCCCTGCGACCTGGTTCAGAAAATGACTGATTGAGTAAGTACAAACAAATAGAGCGCTCCCTTTTGAGTCTTTTATTTCATCAAGATCACTTTTTGGCTGCATCGTCATCTTTGAAATCAATTCTGTAAATGCACTTAAAGAAATCATGGAAAAAGGAAGTAGCAAGCTTTCCAAATTAAGGAGACACAGATGCTTCCGAGTCAGAAGTTGTACTTCGTGACAAGTAAAACAACTGCGCAACAAACCATCTACAATCTGCCACAACAAACGAGGGTATCTGATGTAACATATGTTATTAATTCCTTGTTTCATTTCCTGACATCGACAGAAAAATGAGTGAAGACTAGAGGAAGGATAGAATATAACAAATATAAAATGTTACACACAGAACAGACCATCTTGCTCTAAACTTGCTCACATTTCAAAGATTTACAGATTCTTGAGATAAAAGTCCCTTTCAGGTTAAGTGAAAATAAACCGTTACCGGAAGATAATCTCTGTGTAAACAAAGTTCAATAAACTGCATTCAAATTTTGAACATGTCGGGCTCTACACCAACAGCATGAAAGATTTGGGATACCAGAATTAATCTTAAACTTAAAAGCAACAGTGCAACCCAGCACCAAGCCAAAAAAACCCGAAAGCCCAATTTGTGCCTGCCTCCTATCTCACAATCATGAAGAATCTTTAAAAAATTCCTGAAACACCAAATGTGATGTGGATCCTCTCAAATGTCTAACAGTGACAACCTTGTGGAGAGTGGGACTCGAACCCCCAACCTTTGGATCAGTGATCCAGCACCCTATACCACTAGACCACCACTACCCCTAATTTCATGAAATTTCCCACATAATTTTTTTGTGTACCTCACCTTCACCCAGTGCCAGTTATGGTCCCTGCAGCCTTAGTGGATAAAGCGTTTTGGAGAATAAATAAATTTGCAGTGTGAACTTTAAATTTTGTAAACTTATATTTCAATTCAGAATAAATCTCTCATCACATTTTTATAGTTCGAAGAGATCATGTGGCTCTACTACATTTTACAACTAGAGCGTCATTAACGTTCAAATGCATCTAAATACAAGTAATTTAAATTTGATTGACTGCGTATGTTCAGTTCATTTTCTGTAACCGCTTAATCCTAATTAGGGTCACAAGGAGGCTGGTGCCCATCCCAGCCGACTCCGGGCGAGGGCAGAGTACACCCCTGGACAGCTCGCCAGACCATTGCAGGGCGGAAACATGCTGACGGCTTTGCAGCCTTAAAGCCAGCAATGTTTTTTTTCCTGGCCTGTGATAACCCAGTTAGCTGCACTGGGGGGGACAGTGACAACCAGTGGTGAGTGGGGCTTGAACCCCCAACCTTAGGATCAGTGATCCAGCACCTATACCACTAGGCCACCACTGCCCGCTGACCTCATATGAATAGGCTGAATGAGAATTATACATTATTTTTATTGAAATTAACAACCAGACGGAAAGTGTGGTTTGAGGGAAAGAGGAAAATGAAAGAGTTGTTGTTGGTGGTGGTGGTGGTGGGGGGATACTTTGAGGAAAGGTAACTCTCACTGCCCCCTGCTGCTGATCTCATGTCCATTTCTGAGCATATCATTTTTTCCCCAAGACACAAACAGAAAGAGGAGGGGGGTGAGAGAGAGAGAGAGAGAGAGAGAGAGAGAGAGAGAGAGAGAGAGAGAACAGGGATGTGTGAGAGGGAGAGAGAGAGAGTGAGAAAAAGAGAGAAAGAGAGAGAGAGTGAGAGAGAGAGAGAGAGAGAGAGAGAGAGAGAGAGAGAGAGAGAGAGAGAGAGAGAGAGAACAGGAAACTGAGAGGTAGAAAGAGATAGGGAGAAAAACAGAATAAGAGATACAGTGAGAGAGAGAGAGAGAGAGAGAGAGAGAGAGAGAGAGAGAGAGAGAGAGAGAGAACAGGAATCTGTGAGAGGGAGAAAGAGATAGTGAGAAAAAGAGAATAAGAGAGAGACAGTGTGAGAGAGAGAGAGAGAGAGAGAGAGAGAGAGAGAGAGAGAGAGAGAGAACAGGAAACTGCGAGAGGTAGAAAGAGATAGGGAGAAAAACAGAATAAGAGATACAGTGAGAGAGAGAGAGAGAGAGAGAGAGAGAGAGAGAGAGAGAGAGAGAGCGCATCTCAAAGATTCTCCACATTCTTTTGTGTTGACAGCAGACACTGTCCAATAGGAGGTCACACTTCAAGTAATAAATAGAAAATAAACAGAATGTTAATCAAACTTATGGAGACACAGTAATGGTAGAAAAATGGAGACGTGATTCTCATAACTGCAAATGAAATCCGATTGGTGAGTATTTTAATCTAACCACAGACGCATCGACACTCAAGCAGACATAAACAAACTACACTCGGCCAATCAGACCGGAGAGCAAACAAACTTGGGCTTTGATCTTGAGTGAAAACTCGCAGCATGACTTGCACATGATGACGAAAGAAAGTGTGTTGTGTGTGAAAGAAAGAGAGTATGGACAGAGTTCATTATAAAGTTCACTGCGCAAAGACACAATTCTGCCACTGGTCTCCAGAGGCTCTGCAGTGCACATCTGTGTGTGTTCCCAATGAGTATAAAAAATGAATAGTATCATTGTAGCATGGCGAAAGATACAGAGAGGTGGGAAGGATTTGGACTTCACTCGCCTCCATTGTTCACATGCAAAACAGACACAGACACACACACACACACACACACACACACATCTATCTTCAGGGGACACTATCAGTCATAAAGTATTGTGGATACTGTAAAAATCTCAAGGTAAACACAATGTTACTCTACAATGAAACATTTCTCAATGTTGTACTAATGTACAGTAAACTATTGTGGGTTTTTTTATGAGTACAATATATCCGTTGGGCTTTTTACACCCTAGCCATAGTGGCTCATCAGGCCGGTGCTTATCCCCGGTTTCCGTAGCGTGAAGCGACCAGGAGTTCAACTCCTCCTGGATGAGACGCTAGTCCATCACAGGTTACCTTCCCAGTATATTTTTACCAGTACCTATTTATACTGCTGGGTGAACAGAGGCACACTTGTGGTTAAGACCTTGCCTAGGGGTCTTGGCACAGAAGGGGTCGAACTGGGATTTGAACACACAACCTCCCGATCATGAGTGCAGCACACTAACCACTACACCACCGGCTCCACAAAAATGCAATATATAAATGAAAGTCAATACTTCTGCTGCTTAGAGTCCACACTTTTCTTGGCAGTTGAAAATACTTTCTATCCATTCATTATCTATACCTATCCTCAGGATTACTGTATAGCTAACACTGGTGAAAGCCTAGCTGACTTCAGGAGAGAGGTGGGATACATCCTGAACAGGTTACCAATCCATTGCAGTGCAAATGCGCACACACACACACACACACACACACACACCATTAAAAACACCCAAACAAGTTATTTGAGTCATATAAGTTGTACGCCTTAAACATACAAACACAATAAAATTACACTTACGTTCATACCTATGGGCTGGTTAAAGTAGCTAGATTATTTAATCTGCATGTGTTTGAGCTGTGGAAGGAAACCGGAGTACCATACAAACTATACACAGAAAAGCTGCACTTGACCGTGAGGTTTAAATCAGAACTTTATTTTCCATTCTAATTAATGCACCGTCACACCCCAGCTACTTTCCAAATATGCTAAAACAACACCAAGAACCTTTACTCTGGCTGTTTTCCGAAAAAATATAATTATTTGTGGCTCCAGAATGGCGCATCAACAAGGGGCGCGACTAATAACCCAGAGATCGCAATTTGGAATCCGGATTAATGTCACAGCTGTCTGCAGTCCATGGAAGCCAATTGACTCTCACAGGAGGGAGGAAAGGACGGCAGGCAGTCAGTTCTCTATCCCTTACAGCGATCGTCAGCCAATCATGGGCGTCTGCATTTGTATGACGAGGCGGATAGTGCTTTCCCTTCGAGTGTGTTAGACCGTCCCCAAATGTGCATGTGCCACAGTTCCACATTTTCTCCCTGATGTAGTCGTATCCGATTCCCACCAATACGATATTGCTTTCCCTATCACACAACCACCACCGACCAGGGAGGGGCGAAAGCATGTACACACCCCCTCTGGGACATGCAATGGTAGCCACCCGCCTCTTTTCAAACTGTGGCGCATGCGTCATTGGGGGCAGTCTACCATGACATATACATATACACACAGACATCCGAACGTTATAAAATTATAATATGAATCATATTCATTTCTAACCTCATGTTCAATCTGGCATGATACTATTCAGTGAACAGATAATGCTTCTTTGTTTTGCAGATGTTGCTGACAGCAGCACTGTTAAATAATCAGCAGTTTCTTTTGTTGAAGTTCTCGATTCTTGAACTTTTTTGGTGAAACTCAACAGCTACAGGAATCTAGCTCCTTGTTCATGTTACAGTGTACATGAAATTTACTGCCTTGGACTGACATTTTCTTTTAATGAGTGATGTGGAAAGGTCTGTCCCCATTTCGGCACTTTCAGACTTCAAATTATCCTGACATCAGACTTTAGAAGCCAGTTCGTCTACCAGCCAGTATTCTCTACCAATGCTTTTACAATTTGTGCTTTGACGCTAATACAGTTGTACCTAACTTTATGAAAGTCTCACCAAACGAAAAATCCAGGTTATGAACCACATTTTCCTAAAATTTTTGTCTCTGTATACAAAACAAGTTCTCGTTACGAAAGTGCCATCTTAAAAATTCAAACGCGTCATTCAAACATTAAAACAATGTATGAGCTGCTCTCCCATCAATGACGTTCAAACATCCCTCCCCGCTGGCCTCCCATTGGCTAAGAACTGAGCTGTCGTTCATGTCGCCTTCACTTGCGCGCCATCTTGGACAGGTCCACCTGACGCCATCTTGGACAGGGATCCCATTGGCTAAGAGGGATGACGCAGCTACCTCCCACTGCCTATTATTGGAGCTGAATCTTCCATGATCCTTTCGTGTAAAGGACAGAGTTACTGTTGTTTTATGGTTTATTTCTTGACTCAGGCTTTTAACCTTCCATAAACATTTGTGAGATATTAACTCTGCTAAAAAGACACGGTCAACACACGCGCGCACGCACGCACGCATGTGATTTCCGGTGCGAGTGAGAAGAAGAAACGGGCTCGAGTGATATCGCAAAGAAATATGGCCAAAAGGAGGAGGTCTTAAAAGGTATGCTTTTATAATTTTAAAGGGTTTAGGGGGTAGTATTGGGAGCCTTAGAACGAATCACGCGTTTTACATGTAAAATGCGGTTCAATTTATGAAAAATGCAGGTTATGAAAAAGGCTCTGGAACGGATTAATTTCGTACGGTGACGTACCACTGTAACTTGTATCCTGATGTTGAGACTATTTAATAATTAATCTGATCAATCAAGTCAATTATGCTATAATTACAGTGAAGCTTACAGTGAAAAAGAGCTATAAGGATGCAGAATGAAATTCTGGAGGTTTATTTTAACAGATTACAGGTAATTCTAATTTTAGAACTTATTCATAATCCTAAACCAGAACTAATGTGTGCAATTAGGCATATAGAATGACGAAAATACATTATTTCTCTCATATACCTGTTTGAACATAGAGAGTGTTTGAGAGATAGAGGCCCTGCCCTACATTCTGTTTCCTGTTTGTCAGGAAATTCCAGGTCCACATGAAGCCTCAAACGATTCTCCTTAATGTGTGTCATCTTGCTGATTAAGGAATCAGGGGGAGGGAATTGGTGATAATATCAAATGTGAATCACATCACTTAGACTAATTCAACTACATCACTGGATTCCAGGCATTACGAGAGAAATGGAAAAACTATTTGTCATGATTGTCTCCTGAGATGATCCCAAAACACTGTGCACATATGATGTGTTACTCATCAGGAAAGCAAATTAATTAGCTTGGAAATCAGGCTGGAATTTCAAAATAGGCCATTTTCCCACCCATCTGCTTCTCCTAGTTTTTTCAGGCTCTCATGTATTTCTCATGTAAGAAATAATGCTACAGGGATCCCTCACTTTCCACGGTTAATTGGGACCGAGATCCTCCCGCAACCGTCGAATTCCGCGAAGTAGGATTGACCCCCCCCGACTGACATATATACGTACATGTATATGAGATTTCCTTTCGGATTTTTCCCTTTATCAGCGATCACCACGGCGAATGATTGGCACGTTTGATTTGGCATAGGTTTTTATGTCGAATGCCCTTAGCAAGGGACACATACATGCCGACGGCTTTGCAGCCACATGTATATGATTATATAATATCAATAAATACATATTCAACTGTATAAATGCTTCTAATAACAAACATTCAAAAATAATGCATAGGATGTAAATAAAATATAAATACACACACAAACAAATACACTTTTATGTGAGATGCGCAGCGTGTGCACACACTCAGATGCGCGCCTCACATAAAAATGTAAGTAGTTTTGATGGGGGGGGTTTGGGTTGTTGTTGTTTTTTTTTTGTTTTTGTTTTTTTGCATAATTGGCATTGTTTTGCGGTATTTTCCTCAACTTTTCCCCCTATTCTTCCTTAATTTCCTTATTTTTCATTCGATGAATATTTTTTTTAAAACCGCAAGGCACTGAAGCCGCATGAATTAAACCACGAAGTAGCGAGGGATCCCTGTAATAGTATTGCGTTCTCGATTCATAATCATTACATTGAATCAGTTCTGATATTGCGTGTGTGTGTATATATATATATATATATATATATATATATATAAAAATATCCCCGAACAATACTGATACTATATCCCCACGCTATCAGAGGAGTACCTTTGCACAGTTTCATATGGAAATTTAGGGTAGAGAAGATGATGTAGTTGTTACATTTTTATTCAGCAAGTGATATGGAAGTAAGGTAGTTATGCCTCTGGCTTTCCTGCCAATGATAATAAACATGAAGGCTGCTGTTGTGTTCATAAGAGCCCTATAATTATTTTCCAATAGTGGTATAACAAAAATAGTTGACAATAGATTTCTGTGGCATTGAGGGTGTGGTCAAGTATTGAATGTAAACTGGGGGGGTGTCTCATTAAATAAGTGGATAACAAATGAGTGCTAATAAATGAGAAGCTCACAGCATCTCAGTCCCGGGATTTAGATTTACAGCATTTGGCGGACGCTCTTACCCAGAGCGGTTTAGAATTATCATTTTTATACAACTGAGCAACTGAAGGTCAATGCCCATGAGCAACTGCCCATGTTCAGCACTGCTGTAACACAATGGAGATAGGAAAGAGAACTGTGGGGGTTTGAGGAACTACTTCAAACTGAAATCACTCAAAAAACACACACAATATCAATAATATAAAATTGCCGATGAGCAAGGCACTTAACCCTCAATTGCTCAGTTGTATATATATATTAAAAAAAAAAAGATAATTATAAGTTGTCCTGGATGACAGCGTCTGCCAAATGCTGTAACTGTAAGTAACTGTTTGGAGAAGCAGCTGTTTAAGATACCTCAAACAACAGCAACTATATAAATATCTAATTAAACAGACACAGATATAATCACTTGCAACCTGAGTATTGTCCAACATCCGCCTGAGTATTGTTCAACATACGTCACTGGAACAAACAGTAACAACTTGCGTTCATTTTTAAGTTACGGATCCGGAACCAAACAAAAACGTAAGTTGGGGAGCGTCTGTATTTCAGAAGCTTCTTCTGGTGAATGCTCCCATTAAGATTATTAACAATGTTGATAACATAATGTGCTACAATGCTGCAATTAATAAAGCACATTCAAAAAGATGGCCTTCGAATAGAACACAAGAGTATCCAGTGTATCATGATGCCAGAGGCATTACTTTATAATTGCCAAGGGTGCAAAACTGGTCTTACTTACTAGGTGGGATGGATGGTGACCTCCCATTCTCTCTTGTCAATCACAGTGGCCCAACCATGGACATTTGTAAGGATGTGTGTTTAACATTATAGAAAGCACTTTTCCCTGAGTGGGTTAAACTGTACCCTGAAGCAGCATTAGCAGCAATTTTAGGTGTGTCTATTTGGGTTCATGTTCCTCAAAGGAAGCAGGTGTTGGCCACATGTTGGCAGGTGAACAAATGGGGATTAAATATGGGAAAAGAAAACAAAAGAAAAAGCTTTGAGGGATAATCATATTACTAGCACAACTGATTTTGTCATGAATGATTTAACTATCATCGTATGTTTTTTATTAAATTGTAAGATATTTATAGGCTAAATTAATATGCATCAAACATCAATGAATCACATGTGGTTTTAATATTGGCTCTGGTAAAAGGAAAAATGACAGGTGGGTCCCAGTTCCACATTCTCTGGTAGACTACATTATGCATTACACTTTATTCATGGCTCTAAAAATAGCACACCTGAGCCACCTGACAGCTCGCCACCTCTTTCTAAGCCCTGCTTTAGCTCATTTAACCAAAACCTTATACAGAAAAGATAAGAAACACATTATGCTAGAACCAGCCACCAACCCTGGAGACAGTTCTTTCTAAATGTTTCATCTCCTCTTCAGCATTTCCTTATCAGAGCAATAGAGATAAACAATTTAAATCAGCCACTGCTTAAACCTTTGTTTTTATCTCATTAATTAAAGAGAGACCGGATTGGCTCTTCCTCCAGGAAAATAATGCCTGACATCATCAAACAATGCTGCCATGGTAGCTGTTGTCAAGGCCTAGTGACAAAGTCTACACAGCTGGCTCTTCTCAGTGCATGGGACCACGCCCATGATTTATCCTAAATATACAACTGAAATGAATAGAACAGCATGTAGATACAAAAGGTGGCTCATACAGTCAAAAAATTTGACAGTGTGTGGACAGAGAACCATTTTCCAACATTTGCGAATTGCAATATTTGTGCCAATAACTATTATAATTATCTTTACAGTGATTATTATGCGATTATTATTTCACAATCTACTCTACTGTAATTTACAGGTCATCTGAATTGAATGGAGTTTAATTATGCTGTTGAAATTCATTACAAATTGTATTGAAATAAAACTCGGTAATTTGGTGTTTCAGGGGTTAGCACTGTTATCTCAGATAGAGAAGGTTCTGATATTGCTCATTAAACAAGCTCCTTTTTGTGTGCTCTCTCCATGGGTTTCCCCTAGGTGGACCAGTTTTCTCCAACAGCCCAAAGACATGCACATTATGTCAGCTGGCTGGTATAAATTGTCCATAGGTATGAAATGGTGTTGATTGGTCACCTGTTCAGGATCTACCCCACTTCTCATTCAAAGTTAGCTGGGATTGATTCCAGCTTCCCTTGGGTAAGTAGTGTAGATAAAGGATGAATGCATTCATACATAGCAATATATAATGTACATACCTTCATACATACCAGTGTACAGGCTACAAACCTTTATATAGACCACTGTATAGCCAACATACCTTCATATATACCACTGTACAGACTGTATACTGTACATTTATACATACTATTGAACAGTCCACATATCTTCATATACTATACCAATGTACTGTGCACATACCATCAATATTAATTTATAAGTTTATATACCTTCGTATGTACCACTGTCCAGTCCTCATACCTTCATACTAATGTACAATCTACACACCTTTATGCATATCACTGCACGGTTAACATATCTTTATGCATAGTATTGTAGAGTGTACATACCGTTATACGTATAATTGCACAGTCTACATACCTTCTAAAATACTACTGAACTGCCAAGCTACCTTATACATACCAATGTACAGTCCATATACCTTTGCACAGTCTACATACCCCCATAGATACCATTGTACAGACTACAAACCTTCACACATGCTACCACTGCACAGCTTTATACATTGCATTGTACAGTCTGCATACCTTCATACATACCACTGTACAGTTTACATACTTTCATACAAGCCAATGTACAGACTACATACCTTCATACATACCATTGTACTGTCTGCATACAATCATAAATATAATTGTATAGTCTCCATACACTAATAGATACAATTGCACAAACTACAACCCTTCATACATGCCATTACACGGTCTGCATACCTTTATACACACTACTATAATATATATATATATATATATATATATATCTTCATACAAGCTAACGTACAGACGATGTACTTTCATACATACAACAATGTATGTACAACATACATACCTTTATACACAATCCACATACCTTCATACAAACCACTGTACAGTCTACATACATTTATACACACTGCTGTACAATCTCTATACTTCATACAAACCAACATATAGACTCCATTCCTTCATCTATTCCATTGTACAGTCTACATACCTTCATCTATTCCATTGTACAGTCTACATACCTTCATACATACAACTGTACAGTCCACATACCTTCATACATATGTTCAGTCTACATACCCAAGTTTATAATAGCTATGTAATTTACAATGACTTTGTAAGATTGCTGAAGTCAGACAGTGTATAGAATTCTTTATGTTTTGTCATGAAAACTTTGCCATGTCAGTAAGAAAGGGAAAAATGTCGAGACATTTACATTTATGGAATTTGGAAGTCGCTCTTATCCTGGTGACTCAATTTTTTATGCAACTGAGCAATTGACGGCTAGGGGCCTTGCTTAAGGGCCCAACAGTGGTGATAATGGGAATAGAACTGCTGGCCTACATATCAGTAATCCATTGTCTTAACCATTAAGCAACCACTACCCTAATAAGCTTCATCTTAAGAAAAACAAGAAAAATGAAAACTTCCACATACTGTATCAATCACTAACTTTTTAACGTGATTATTTGGTTTACTTGATTATTTCCTCCATATACTGTATATTTCTATGTATATGTGAGGCGCTCCACCAAATGTAGGCGCTTGTTGGAAGTGACATATGGTGCTTGTGAGACAAAGTGCGGCTTATCCAGACTTCCAATCTTTCAAGTAAGCAAGTGTGCGTTGAATACTTGTTTAGTACTCAACCTTCACTTGCTCACTTGAAAGATCGGAAGTCCGGATAAGCCACACTTTGTCTCACAAGCACCATACATCACTTGCGACAAGCACCTTCATTCAGTGGAGCTCCTCACATATATTTGGATCTTCTTCTTTTCCTTTCGGCTTTTTCCCTTTTTTCAGGAGTCGCCACAGCAAATCATCTGATTCGCATGTTTGATTTGGCATAGGTTTTTAAGTTGGATGCCCATCCTGACACATCCCTTTTAGCAAGGGACAGAAACACGCTGATGGCTACACAGCCTACTCTTTATGAAAGTCAGCAATGGTTCTTTTACAGCCTCTCACCATCGACAGTGAGAGATATGGCCGGCCTTTGATAACCCAGTTAGCCGCACTAGGGGGACAGTGACAACACGTTGAGAGTGGGACTTGAACCCCCAACAACAGGATCAGTGATCCAGCACCTTTACCACCAGGCTACCACTGCCCCCCATGTATATATTTGAATATGAGCATTAATACAAAGAGGCAGTGGTGGTCTAGTGGTATAAGGCACCGGATCGCTGATCCAAAGCTTGGGGGTTCGAGTCCCACTCTCCACAAGGTTGTCACTGTCCCCCCCAGTGCAGCTAACTGGGTTATCAAAGGCCGGCCATGTCTCTCACTGTCTATGGTGTGAGGCATGTAAAAGGACCATTGCTGACTTTCGACAAGAGTAGCTGCAAAGCCGTCAACGTGTTTCCACCCTGCGATGGCCCGGCGAGCTGTCCAGGGTGTACTCTGCCCTCGCCCTGAGTTGGCTGGGATGGGCACCAGCCTCCCCGCGACCCTAATTAGGATGAAGCGGTTACAGAAAATGAACTGAACATTAATACAAATGTAAGATTTGAAATAGCAACCAAAATACCATTAGAGCTACTATTATGAGATTAAACCACCACTTTCAGACCAGTTAGAATCAGGAATTCAACAGCACTGTGCTGTAATTACAATTAATCATCTGATGAAAGCATACTGTCTAAGTGGACTAAGGACAATCTATTAAACGTAATACTTTAGGTGGTTAGGTTTCAATATAGTAAAATACTAATTTTATCCGGCTCAAAGGACCAAATGATGAGAGGAAGAAAGAGTGTATAATCTTTCCATTTCATCATCTAAGTCCACTCATCATCTGTTTATGAGCACTACTATCGCTCTGATCATTAACTGTGCC